>MU226709.1:2309318-2356616 GCA_018584345.1 Thuja plicata | reverse complement strand
ACCAATCTTTGTGTTTATGTGTTATGAATGATTATACTTTCATGCTTGCAGTAGATTAGATAAATGAATGGTTAAGTATATACAAGTACAGAAATGATTTAAAGTTTCAAGAGTTACTGATTCACCCCTCCCCTCTCAGTAACTTGGCTAGTCTTGATTATTTCCAACAGAAATAGAATTGAAATTGCAATAATAAATAAAGTAAATAGAACAATTCACCTTGCTTATGTTGAAACCCTTGTGGAGGATTCAAATCCTTGAATCCACAAGTATGGATGCTCCAAATGGATGTAGAATTGTAGGATGTCTCAAATCAATTGCCTTTAGATCTTCAACACCAATCTTGAATGAATCTTGGAATAGGAAGAATTTTGAATGGATATGGATGGAGAAATCTTCAACAAGAGGGATCCATAGAGCTTGAATCCTTCAATGGCTACTAATGGGTCTCCTTGATGAATTGAATCTTGAATGCTTGAATGCTTGAAAGCAGATGATCTCTTCCATAGATTATGCGTAGATTATGCATGGAATATGCGTGGATGATCCTTGAAAATGAGAGGAGAAGGCTTCCTTATATACTAGTCTAGGGCACAAACTTATAGAGAGGCCAACATATGAGAATTAAATTCCAATTATGCTCATACCCATAGAAATAGAACTATATTAAATATTTTTTTTTTAAGATTCGCCACTTCAGAGCCTGAAACAACCGACCCGAAAGCGGGAAACAATTCTTTCCAAACCCCAACATCTAGAAATCTTTGAAATTTGAAATTTAGACCCTGGGTCAGGATTGAGGTTGACCTTGAACCAGAAGGTCAACCTTGACCTTGAGGTCAAGAACCTCATAATCTCAGAGCAGGATACCAGAAACAGGTAGGAGAGAAGTGGAAAACATGGCAGGACAGGGGAAATACTAGATCCAAGTCAAAGACCCATTCAAGGCATTTGACATGACCCCAAACCACTTACTCAGAGGGCTAAACCAGTCCTAAATGGAAGTGCTTCCATTTTCTGACGATACACTATCAGACAGTTCATTGGATTGTATATTTCTTATATACACTTGTTCGGATAGTGAATCCTTAAGGGTGGCTTTAACCTTCTTTGGGCAGTGTGCCTGGGCAGTGAGCCTATTACTTTTCTTGACTCCTAACAGGGACTGTATACTGTAATGTTGTAATAAGCTCCTAATAAGGCTAAATCTTTTAATAGGGATACTATACTCTCAGTACATTATTTGTGGGTGCTAATTCCCATTGGGGTTTTACCTTTAACAGGGTTTCCTCGACAACAAGTATTGTGTTAATGTGTTGGCATTTACTGTGTTATCATTTGCATTGCAGTTTTAATTTATAAAGTTTAAAGTTTAATATTCTATATCACAACTGATTCACCCCCCCTCTCAGTTGTGCTTATGGACTGTTATTCCTAACAATATGATGTTTTGATATTAAGATTCATTAATACGGTTTCATGGCTATGTTGCCCATTTATATGTTTTATGATGGAAGTTAGAGTTGGCATTGAGATGACATTGCTATGTGGAAGTTGATATATATATGTATGTGTCACACTGAATGTTCCTTTTGATATGCTGGGTAATGACTCAATAGTTCCTTGTTTGTGTCCACTTTTATCATTGACACAATTAAAAAAATGTTACTTGGTATCATAGAACGAGAATTATAAAATTTAAATTTAAAGAGTAATGATGCCTATATTATCTACATATCATGATGGAAGAATTGAATTCTTTAGGTAAAAGTTAATTTACTTTTATATTGAAAATAAAAGATATAAAACAAAATAAAAATATAATTTCTAAAATAAATAAATAATAACAAGAACATTATAATGTATTTAGAGTTAAGATGAGGTGAAATTAGTAGATTGATGCATATTACCAATTTATAATTTTTCAGAATACACTAGAATAATAAAGGCTTTCAAATCAATAATTAGGATAATTCACTTTTTAAAATATTTTAAAAATTAAAAATTAAATTTATTTGAAATAAATATTAAAAGTAGACTCAAAATATAATTAAAGTACTTTTATTTTGTATAAATAAATAAATAATTTTAACTTCTGTTTATCTTTTGTGCACTACACATCATACATGATTAGCAGGGTTTAGTTTGGGCAGTATTGTTTAGTTTAGGTAGATTAGTGTGCTATTATCATGGTATGATGCCACAAATGCAATGGGCAACAGTCCTTTCATGCTTAATAGCCCACAATGTTTCATACTTTAGTAACTACTGTCATTTAAATGTTCTCTTCATTATTCATTTTACATCCAACATTAACATAAAATATAATGTTAATAATATTAAAGATATGGTATTTTTATTACTATCACACACAATAGACACATACATACATACATACATACATACATACATACATACATCCATCTATGTTAGCAGAAATGAGAAATATCAAGAACATAATGGAAGAAGGAATTTAAAGATATTGCATGTAAGATGCAAACATATAATATGCTACTAGTTATTCTTATGTGTAATTTTAAAATCTTTTAATGGTTAATGCTTAATAGATTCATTACATTGCAGTTATTATTAATTTAGAAATGTATTTCTTTCTTTTTTTCTTGTTGAAAAAAACTGTGGCCAAAACTACCTTAGTTTTACAATGTAGTTGGGGAAGTAAGACTGGTGTCAATAACTGGATGATAGTATTTTTTATATTATTAAAAATAAATATTAATAATGAACTATACAAAGATGCATAAGTTACATGAGAACTAATAATAATAGTAGTAATAAATGAATAAATCAAATATAATATAAAAATTAATATTACATGCAAATCACCTAAATTGGGATATAGTTGCTATTGTGCATGCCACTAATAAAATTAATAAAAAAAAAAACTAAATATGATATTTGATTACTCACTACTTAACATCAGTTAGTCTAGACTACTCAAATTAATTCCATTCATGCATGGAGGAAAGTAAAAGTCTTTATTAAAGAGTGATCTTTGGATCTGGGAGGAGCATCGATTCTGGCTAGAAATTGGAATTTATCTAGTTTTGGTTGGGGGAGTTTGGCTTTTGGTTACGTTGGTGATTCTCAGAGAGCCAAAAATTCATTCTTCTTAGAAGGAGCATGGCATAACATGAGACGCAAGCTGAAAGGAAGAAATAAATACTTTCACTAACAACATTATCAATCACACACAAATGTGCAACTCTGAAACAAATAGGAAGGTAATAATACTATGAAAACATGGTCTCCAATATAATTTCTGCATATGCAAAGTTGAGTTACAAAAAAGTTATGCTAGAAGTGAGGAAAGGACTAAAAAATAGCCACCAAGTCTCACAAATCTGCATCCCCAAGAAAACCTCTTTGAAAATGAAATTAAAACCCACTAAATACAGACTATTCTAATTGCCCAGGATCAGATGTAAGAAAGTCGGCCTTAAGAGAGGAGTTATAGATCCATGTCTACAGACATAAAGTTGGAACTCGACACATGTTCAAAAAAAGTCTTCATATCACTCAAAGAGCTCATGAAAGCCATTCAATAACCATAGACTAAGCCTCGAGTCTACCCGAGTTCCTCTTTCATCTTCTCTAACAATCCTAGATGTCCCCCACTTACGTGCATGCAAAAGATAAACCACCAGCTTTAGTTTTTTTAAAACAATTATAATGACCTTATCATTTAGTCGACCACCTTTGCTGCAATATTTTCTTTTAAGTTAGGTCGACTAGACATTTAAGAATACCTTGACCCCACCTTAGGACTACGTGGCTTCATTTTATTTTGTCTGTGGTTTCCACTTACTCCTCTTACCACTGCTTTAACTTTGCTTAGGATTGGACACGCGTCAACATCCCGTTATCCCACAAATTTTATCTCTTAGGAAACTTTCTTGGCAGGATCACGAACTCCATTGGATTTTATCACCTTTTAGTCTCTTTCTTTGTGCTTGCAAACTTCTTAGCCACCATGTGTCACTCCCTCATTGGCTCCCTTTATTACCTTGGGTTGATTTGCCTCTAGCCTACCTTGCTACATGGTGCCTTATCGTTATCCCACTATGCTTCTCTCTCTTCTTCTACTAGACCACAAAATCACAACCTCCTGCCACCTATCCATCTAGGCCCACTTCTCTTTCTATGCTTCACTACAATTCATCACTTTGTTGCTATCCCGCGATCCTCATCATCCTTCTTGTGTCAGATCACAGGATTATGACATGCTGCCATCTCGCTTCTCTGGACCCACTATGTTATTCACTCTTCTTGGACATGTGGCGATCTCTTTCCTGATCACTGGGATCGTGGGATAGAGACGTGCTAACATCTATCATCTTTATCTGACTTGGACTGGCTATGTGGCATCAACTTGTGACTTTGTCAACCGGCCCCCACTCTACTACATGGCATCATCTCGCTATCCCATGAACTTTCTCATCCTTGGTCTGTTACAACATGGAATCATGATGTGATTCCATCTGTCCTATTTGTTAAATTAGCTTGGCTTCATTATTCTCCTCTTAGGTTGGCCCCGCATCTCCAGGTGGTGCTCTTTCGTGATCCCATGAATTTTCTCTCTGATCAGTCTGTCAAACCGCAAGATCATGAACTGTCGCCACCTGTCATCCTTTGCTTTGTCGGGGTCCACAAAATGTCCTCTTTGTCTGCCAACTATTTTTCATGTGACCGCTTCGTGCATAGTTGCTCTTTCTAAAGGTGCTTTCCTTTTGGATACCTTTAAGTCATGCATTGGGGTGTATAAATAACTTATGTTATGCATGAACCATTAATGTGGGATAAATCCTCTAGCCTTTCCTTTGGTTATGTGCGCCTCAACATGCATTCTAACTCGTCTTCCTCTATTTTGTTCCACCCAACCTCTTTTCCTAAGTTTGAATACACCATGGAAGCCTTCCCAAGGACTGTGTTACATTCTCCATCGGCATGCTGGGTTCAAAATCTTATAAGAGCCCATTTAATACACATGCTTGCCCACTATTTCTAGCTGAATTTTTCCATGGTGAGGAATTTAGGGAACATTTCTAGCGACCTCTTAGGGGTGTTTTCTTGATAAACACAAAAACTAGTAGCCATGTCCATCATTTGGTTCTAGAATGATCATGCAGGGTGTAGTGATTGGAATCGGGACTTGACCTTTTTGTAGCATGTATTTTGACAAACACTTAGGAAAACCTTGAAAACTAAGACTCTAAACTAAACAAACTATGAAACAACACTTAGGGAACAAGGAAAACCTCTAAATTAACCTATCCTAGCCTAAATCAGTAGGAAAATATGCTAAACAAAACCATTTACTGGTTCAATGAAATATTTTCCTTTTCTTCTCAGAGTGCAATGCTTTGCATGCTTAAGGACATCTAAGAAGATACATGACACAAAAATATATTCAACAAGTTGATGCAACATTTATGGAAAGAGGTGTAAATATCCACTTACCTCATTAAAAGGATCACTTGCATTATTTTTTACAAGAGGATAAGTGAGTTGAACATAATCTCTTTTAGCTGCAGCTGCATCCTTGATATCACCTTCAACTAAAACTTTATGCTTGGTGATCTATGCTTGATTGGATTTCATCCTAGCTAAATGTCTGATTGGACAACCTCTTGAAAGTATGATCTTGGAGCTCCTTTTTTTGGTTTCTTCTCTTTCTTGTTGTTTGTCATAGTTGCTCTGCATAATTGCTTGGCATATTGACTCGTCCTCCTTAGTTAGAGGACTATCATATTCTATTAAGACATCCAGGAGCTTATCAAAGCTATCAACCACCACAAGGCCCTTAGGATCAACTAGCTCAAATGAAATTCCTTATCATCATTCAAGAAGGAACACTCTGCAACATGACTTCCTTCTTCAATGAAAGAAGACAAATGTCCATATATTGAGATAATCTTTTTCACCAAGCCCTCACTTGTCATTTCAGTATTAAGTTTCACACAAAAATTATCAATAATAATGTCAAAAAGGTCTTCCTCCATGATCATGTCAGCTTCCACATCTTTAGAAAATACTTCTTTATATGCAACTTCATCAATTTCATCCTTCTGTTGTTGCAAAGTCTGTGCTAATGTGTCTATAACAACAAATTCCTTGTCTTTCTTAATGAAAAGGGGAAGTTCATCAACCAAAATCATGACATCTTCAACTGCTCCTCCTCTTTTGAAGCTTCTGGAAATTTTTCATCATTAGGCTCAAAATAGGTAGGAAGCTCCACAAATAATTTTTTTAGTACCTCCTATCCCAACTGGTTATGCTCTTGAGCCTCTTTCCCTTTATCATCCAACTTTGAAGTAACTTTATTTTCATCTCCCTGGTCTTAGATTGGCTTGTATCTAGGGTAACCTTAACTTCATTGCAACTGCTATTGAAGTTTGATGAGGCATCAAGAATATCAATAAGTTCTTATTTTGGACTTTGTTCAACTTGGGCAACAACCTCTCGCACATGGCATGGAAATTTTCTCCTTCATTAGCCAACTACTCAACAAGTTCATCTTTATGCCCTTACTGCTGCAAACTTTTAAATATACCCATGCTTTCTTCATTATCAACAATATATAAAGGAAGCTCACTAAATAAATCAGGCATTGATTCACGTTGATCACCATTTTTTTGATATGTACTTGGCTGCTCCAACTTGTTTAGCTCGTCATTATGCTGTGAAAAATCTGATTTCTCGTCTTGAAAAGAGGTAGGTGCTTGGGATGGTTTTCCACGAGGAATAATGGATTGATTTTCTTCTACATGCTGATCTGAAACACAATGATCTGATTGTGCCTTTCATTCTC
Organism: Thuja plicata; assembly: GCA_018584345.1. Taxonomy (NCBI): domain Eukaryota; kingdom Viridiplantae; phylum Streptophyta; class Pinopsida; order Cupressales; family Cupressaceae; genus Thuja; species Thuja plicata. The sequence goes on along the minus strand of MU226709.1, from coordinate 2,349,787 downwards.
TTCTAGCTTTATAACTATGGAAAGTAAGGCTTTTATAACCTTTTTTGATCTTTCATCTCTTTTTCATGAAACTCTATATGTGCTTTTAGCTCCTCTTATGCAACTCTGCATGTGCTTTTAGCTCCTGCTCATGTTTATCCCTTTGGGATTTCAACTCTTTTTCATGCCTCCTATATTTCTCCACCAAGTACTTTTTATAACTTTAATCTTGATGAGCTAAGGCCTCATGCTCATGCAAATGAGCTTGATAGGATCATTCCTCTAGTTTCAAATCCATTTCTTCCTCGAAATATGATTTTTGCCGAGTTGAATCACTAGCATGTTGATTTGAGGTAGAAATGATTTATTTAGGGCTACTTTGGGGGTATGTTGTGCTGCCGTGAGGTTGGTGCAGGGGTGGGTGGGTGGAGAGTGTATGGAGCTTGCTGGGTATTTACTTCAATAGGGTTATTCTGCATGACACCATTAGTATAAATACTTTGATATGGTTGGTAGAATGATGTATGAGGAACACCTTCATGGAAAGGGGGATGGTAAGCCATTTTTAACACTTAATCTTCCAAAAACCCAATAAAATCTGCTCAGAGTCACCAAATATGTTAAAAAATAACCTCTCTTAGGCTAATAACTTGTTGCTAGCATATCTAAACAGTAAGGTTTACAAAATACTCTTTGACTTCGAGTCCCACTAGGTGTGCAAAAATAGTTAGTTCTCAGAATTGCACACTTGCTAAATCACATGAAATTTGGCATTCTGGAATAACATGAGAACTTTCCTAGGCAGTGGGTCACCTAAACTTGGAAAGAACCTTCGGAGAAGGTCATATTTCTCTTTGATACTGCACCTAAAAGACCTACTAAAACTACCTTCTTGACTGGAACATGGGTAGAAAGCTTGCATAAACCTAAACTTTGAATTGAAACTATGAAGGTGATGCACCAAAATCTTAAACTTGCAGTATTTAGAAGAATATGAATCTTTGAACACCTAAACACAATGGTGAACTTACACTGCCTAGTTCATCATGTGTGTGCATAAATATTTCATAGGGAGGTCTGAGAATGTATATGTCTATGAAGGAAAGATATCTTTCACTACGATGAACTATAAAAATTCTCTTGACACAAACTGCAACCTGCACAAAATACTTAATTCATAGAGATGGCATAACATGAGACACAAGCTGAAAGGAAGAAATACATGTGTGTGTGAAATAGTGCACCTTTTACCTACGACACAACACTTCAATAGATCATTACATTAGTGAAAATGGGGTTAGTAAAGCATGAAAATCCACTAAAATTGATCTATTGCTTTCTAACTAGGAGGAGTGTGAAAAACAACTTAATAACCCTCATATTACGCCTTTTCTAGTGATATATACAACCTAGCATGAAATATTTAAATCAAAACTAATCTAAATGATAAAGAAACATGCATATTAGTTCTAGAAATGAAGATAATAACAATGCCTAATATTAGATCTAAGATGCAATATGAGTTCCAAAATGATCTAAACAACATAACAATACATTTAACTCTAAAATTATGGGTTTATTTGTGCTAAAAAGCTCCATCTATTTATAGAAGAAATGAGGAGAGAGAGGGGGGACAAGGGTCATTAATGGAGTTGCAAAACTCAGTAATGAGGTGTAAGAGGAATAAATGCCAAAGGCATTAAAGAAGCATGGGCTTGAGAAATATACCTTAAATGCAATCATTTAAGAGGCATGGAGATGTCATATGCATTAAATGCAAGCATTTAAGAGGCATGGAGAGGGTTTAGAGTCAAGCTTGAGAAAGTGGAATTTCTCAAGTGGGTTGAGTTCCTAATCACATTTTTAGGAATGTGACATCATTAGGAGGTACGTTAGAATGGGATTAGGATTAGGATTAGATTTAGCAAGGGGTGAATAGGTTGGGATGGGTTTGAACCCAGGGTCAAGGTGGTTGAGGTAGGTTAGGCTAGGGTTTAGGGGAATATTAATAAAATGAATTATATTAAATATATTCATTCAAAAATAGGAATATTAATTATTTAAGCATTTTATTGTTTTAGATAATTAATTAGGACTATAGCCAATTAATTAGATTAATTTAGGCTAGAAGATAGGCTTTTTACAAGTGATTTGATATAATAGGGATTTATTTAATTCCTCTTAAATTAATTACCTTAGCCATGTTTGATTTGAATTGATTTGATTTGATTGGCTCAGGTGATTAATAAAATTTAGTGATTAGATCACTTAGGAGATTAAATTTAATTTGAATGAATTATGTTAGCCGATTGAAGAGTTGTTTGAACATAATTGGGGTATGATCACACTTAGGGAAAATAGGGTCTATGGTCAGAGCAGACCAAATCCAGGTGGTTACAGTACATACTTTCACTAGCAACATTATCAATCATACACAAATGCACAACTCTGCAACAAATATGAAGGTAATAATACTATGAAAAGATGGTCTCCAATGTAATTACTGCATATGCAAATCTAAGTTACAAAAATGTTGTGCTAGAAGTGAGAAAATGACAGAAAAATAGCCACTAAGTCTTACAAATCTACATCCCCAAGAAAACCCCTTTGAAAATGAAATTAGAACCCAGTAAATAAAGACTATTCTAACTGCCTAGGATCAGATGCAATAAATTCAACCTTAAGAGAGGAGTTACATAGCCACGTCTATAGATAGAAAGTTGGAACTCGACACATATCCAAAACCAGTCTTTATATCACTCAAAGAGCTCATGAAATCCATTCAGTAACCACAAACTAAGCCTTGAGTCTACTCGAGATCCTCTTTTATCTTCTCTAAAAACCCTAGACGTCCTCTGCTTGTGTGCATGCAAAAGATAAACTGCTACCTTCAGTTTTGTTAAAATATTTATAACGAACTTATCATTTAGTTGACCACCTTTACTGTAATATTTTCTTTTAAGTTATGTCGACTAGGTGTTTAAGAATAACTTGACACCACCTCAGGACTACATGGCTTCATCTGATTTGGTCTATGGTTTCCACTTACTCCTCTTACCACCACTTTGACTCTGCTTCAACCTGAACACGCGTCAACATCCCATGATCCCGCAACTTTTATCTCTCGAGAAAATTTCTTGGTAGGATCACGAACGTCATTGGATTTTATCACCTTTTAGTCTCTTCCTTTGTGCTTGCAAACTGCTCAGATGCCATGTGTCACTCTCTCATTGGATCCATTTATTATCTTAGGTTGATCTTCCTCAGACCTACCTTTCTATGTGGGACCTTGTCATTATCCTTCTTTGCTTCTCTCTCTTCTTATGTTAGAGAATGAGATCATGACCTTCCACCACTTGTCCATTTGGTCCCACTTCTATTTTTGTGCTTCAGTCCCACACGTCACTTTGTCACTATCCCAGAGTCCTTGTCATCCTTCTTGTGTTAGATCACAGGATCACGAAATGCTTCCATCTAGCTTCTCTGGACCCACAATTTTCTTCACTCTGCTTGGACACATGGTGATCCCTTGTGATCCCTCGTGATCCTGTGAACTTTCTCTTTCTTCGTGACTAGGATCACAGGATAGTGACACACTGACATCTGTCATCTTTATCTGACTCAGACTGGCTACATGGCATCATCTGGTCACTCGGTCAATAGGCCCCACTCTGCTACATGGAATCATCTCGCTATCCAGTGAACTTTCTCATCCTTAGTCTATCAGAGCATGGGATCGTGACATGATGCAATCTATCCTCTCTATTAACTCAACTTGGATTTGCTGCGCTCCTCTTAGGTTGGCTCCAATTCTCCATGTGGTGCTCTTTCATGAGCCTATGTACTTTCTCTCTCATCGATCTGTCATACTGTGGGATCACAAATTTCCATCACTAGTCATCCTTCGCTTTCCCTGGGCCCACATGTCTTCTTTATCTGCCAGTTGTTTTCCATGTGATCGCCGCGTGCATAGTCACTCTGCCAAAATGTTCTTTCCTTTTGGCTACCTTTAAGTTGTGTGTTGGGGTGTATAAATAACTTATGTTATGCCCTCACCATTAATGTGGGATAAATCCTCTGGCCTTTCCATCTATTTTTATCACCTTAGCATACATTCTAACTGATCTTCCTCTGCTCTGTTCTACCCAACCTCTTTGCTTGAGTCTAAAGACACCATGAAAGCCTTCCCAAGGACTGTGTTATGTTCTCCATCACCATGATGGGCTCAAACTCTCATAGGATCCCATTTAATCCACATGCTTGCCCCTTGTTTCTAGCTAAATTGCTCCATGGTGAGGAATTTGGGTAACAATCATATTATGGACTAACAGTTTAATTCAGTGCTACAAATTATAGGGTATTTGTAGGAAACTTACTTACTTTCATGTTATTGATCCCAGTGTACAGAGATGTTTCGCTGAGATGCTCATTATAGATATACATGTTTTAGTTTTATATATTTCTTCCTTGTTGCAAATAGGGGAGAGTTCATGTATTTGTAAACCAAGGACAAAGGGGGAGTTTATTTCTCTCACCTACTTGTATAGTCCTTGTTGCCAAACACACAAACTAGGTTAGCAGTATCATCTTGGTACTATCATCATGATTGTACCTCATATATCAGAACATGATATTCAGTTTACATTGCATCATGATCAGTTTGTTCAATGTCATACAATTTGATCAGTGTTATTCAATCAATTTGATCATGCTCGGTTATATATTGAGTTCATGGTATTATATTGTTTAGTTTGATCAAGTTGATACATACACACTCATAAGACATATCCAGTATACATGAAATCATGTGGTATAGAGTTTAATCAGTGACATTTGACATTTTTAGTTTGTGGCACTATGAAAAATTAGATTGTTCACTTTTGATATTAATGATTTTCTTATATTCATGTTATTGGCAAAATAATCTTCATTTAAGTGTCATACACAATGCATTATTTAGATTGTATCCTGTGGATACAAAAACATGTGAACATTCACATTCTATTACTGCATCAACAATGAGAATGAAACTATCAGACAGTTTTGACATTATATTGTATTTAACGATTGCATTTGTGATTATACAATATGAATATCATCTTTCATCTTTTCAAAATGTTGCAATAACAATGGTTTATAAGGAAAGGTTGTTTCACATTTTTTAAGTATCAAGATTGATGACCATGATGACAAGGAAAGGTTAATGTGCTAGGTAGATTTTTTGATCGACCCCCTAGGCACATTTGATTAAGTACATTTAATGATGTGATAATCACAACACTTAAGCATCACCGACTATGTGAGTGACAATTAATGAGAAATTAATTTCACTAGAGATTGTGCCATTCTTATCGGCAAATAATTTTTATCTATCTTTGACATGCATTGTTTTTAACCATTAGGGTTTAAACCATCGTTCTGGGTATGGGTTTTTATGATACATGACAATCATACATTTTTAAATATGATAAAACTTCACACATTATACTCATATGTGTGTATGCATTATTTAGGTATAAACCCTTGTCAAAGGTTAATTTTTTTCAAAGGCATTCACTATGAAATGAATCATTCTTTTGTAAACGTTTTGTTGCATACATATCATATTATGATTATTTCATATCGACACTCATTACATTCATACATTCATTCTTTTGTGGATAAATCGTAGTTAAGGGTTTTTAGGTTCGGAGTTAGTATCTTGTTTCTATCATTTGTTACATATTGTTATACGTGATACTATGTATTTTTGTATAAGCGAGTATGACATAACCCGAGTGTAAAATCCTTTATTTTACCATGCACATTATATTTCTAAAGATGGATATGGTTCTAGTCATCATGACTATCTGATAGAAAGTTTAGCCCAAGTTTGAAAGAATGTTTTTTGTATTATGAGTAATTATAAGCTTCACAAATATATTAACATTTCACTTATTTATAATTTTAATTATATTTGATACATACCATGTGATTTTGAACATTTGTTAAGGTATTCAGTTTATGAGAAAAACATGATAGATATTAAAGCTTACGGAGTAATCATTATATTGATGAGCCAAAAATATATTCATACATTGAGAAATATGACATGAAAACATTTCAATATATGACAAGATAAACATTTACTCTCAGTCAATTTCAATTCAGTTTGATGGCAGTTTCTAATCAATTAATCAATGAAGTATTATATATTGAGAAGAGGTAGATTGTTTTGAATATGCAGACAGAGAGGATATATTGGGTTTTGATTGACCATATTTATATATTATTCACAGTTAGTTGATCATAAATCCCTGATTGAAATAAGGACTATAATTGTAAGTTATACATTGTTAGATACAAAAATATATATTTTATTTAATGATGTATAGAATAAAATTATAGGATCTACATGGCAATCAAATTTTTTGATCTCTGTATGTATGAAAGTTGAAAATTTGTAAGGCCAGCGAGGCATTTTGAGTGGTTTGTTTCCCAATGGGTTTTCCACTCAGGACATATCTTGTGTTTATTTCATGTGCATGTTTTGTATCTATATCATTGTTTCATTTGTCTCATTTGAGTTAATTATTTAAATATAGCTTTAAAAATTGATACTTGGTTTTCTTATCACTGATTCCCCCTCTTAGTGATAACAGACTCCAACAGACATGCACATGCACACAAAACTTAAGAGAAATCCAAATAAGAATAAGGTACAAAGTTCCAATCAAGTTGGTCCTATAAACGATAATGGATAATGTGATTATTTAATTAGTATTTGATATAGTATCAAACTTCTAGGTTAACATTAGTACTTGAGTCTAATTCACTTTAAATTTATTTATCTTACTCGTTGGGGATATGTGTGTGTGTAACTTGAAAGAAATCCAAATATAGATAAAGCACAAAGTTACAATTATTTTGGTCCTAGAAATGATAATGAACAACAAGATATAGATTATATGCATGCACGCACATGCCTGCACCCACACACACCCACCCACCCACCTTAATAGTAATTGAATAATATTCATTAGGTACAAAGTTCCAATCAAGTTGGTCCTAGAAATGGTAATGAAAAAAAAAGATAATTTGGATCACATTTTTTTGGCTTATTAACTAATACACAAGTCAAGATGGATTTCCTAAAACAAGAGGTCAAAATAAAATATTTAGTGTCTAATAAAAATACAAATCAAGAAACTTATGTGATTTGACAAAGTAATATCATATGGATCCTTAGTGAGGAGGAAATAAATCTCAATGATAAGAGTCCTAAGATAGAAAATAAACTAGTAAAATACCTAAACATGGCCGCACCTCATAAATTCTATAAAAAAACATGTGAGGGGATGGTATAAAAGCTTGGATCTCAAAGATGAAAAAATATGAGCTCAAAAACATCTCAAATAAAAATAAAGAAAATTAAGGTAATCTTCCAGTTAAGAAGATAGGCATCCACAAGGTGGGAGACTGATAAAATTAAGAAATAATAAACAAATTAAAACCCTAATAGGGAATTTTTTGTCCTTGATTTGAAAGCAATAGATTCATCAACTTTATTTTGATAGGAAGATGAAAAAGTTTCAAAACCTAAAATAAGGAGAGACAATTTTAATGGGATAAGTTTACACAATTTTTGAAATATGTTTCTCAATATCAATAGGGTGAGATTTTTAGAGTTAGGAAATTCATATCGACATTAACTCCCCAAATTGATGTTGAAGTGAATCTTCATATTATACAAATGATTAATGATGTATTTTGAAAGTAAACAAAACAAGAATAAAAGCTTCATAGTATAGCATACATCGTGAGGGAAAATATGGAAAGGGATAAGAACTCCTATAATGAACCTCTTGTAAACCCTTCCAAAATGAGATTTCAAAAGTGAAACCAAGCTAGTGACAAAACTTACAAGAACAACAATTTCTCCATAGGGGATAATCAAGATAATCAATATATAAATCCTACATATCCTCATAAAGCTAGATAATGAGATTATCATAGTAAAACGAACTGAGAAAAAGTGATCAAAAGATGGATGTTATTTTTAGGAGTAGGGCATTATACCAATCAATGACCATGAAAGGTAGTGGGAAGAAATGAATGAATCGTTGGAATTTAGTGACATCAACATGAGTTCTTATTTTTGTTGAGTGTCATAATTGCTTGAGAATAGATGACATAATAGTGATATCTAAAATTGGCGTTGCCTTGTGTTGGAAAATTTTATTACATGTCTAACTATTAAGTATTAGAACTCTTAAATGCTTAATAGCATTGATTACTACGAAAAAATAAAATGGATTATAGATCATTGATCCTTAACTTATATATGACCTATATAACTTTATTCTTTGGTTGTCCAAATTCTTTCATGGTAAGACATGTGAAATTATCCTTAAAATGAAATAAATAGTTTGAGGGATATCACATGCTTAAGAGATACATACTTTTTTTAATCAAAGCAAGATTACATCAAGCATTCATTGATTTTACAATTAAATCAATTTTCTTTAATCATCTATTATGAACATGTTGCTTTACATACACGTCTACCAAGGAAGTTACAATTTCAACATATGACAAATATTATCTATCCTTTATGCCAATGCCCTATTTTATAGCGCCCATCTAGAACAAGCTAGGAGGATGTTGGAAAAGGTTGTAGAATCTGGCTTCACACTTGCCAATTGAATTTGGTTGTAATTTTCTAAACCCTTATCAACAAATCCATTTTCTTACTAACATTTAGGGAAATTAGAAGATATTTGTTTGAGGTATTTTTTCAAATAATTCATATTCCTTGTCTATGCTTTTTCATATCCTGCAATCATGACATTCTGTCAAACAGTTTCTGTGGCTTCTCTACGCTTATACATTTTTGCATACATGTCTTCCAAGGTAGTTGCAGCTACAACATCTGAAATTATTCCTCTATTGTTAATATCATGCATTCAGGGCAATGAGAAGATATTTTTTGAGGTATTTTGTCAAATAGTTCATGTGCGTTGTCTATGCTTCAACATTTTTGTATACCCCACGATCATGACAATCTATCAAACAGTTTGTGTGGTTTTCTACACTTACATATTTTTGCATGCATGTCTTCCAGGGCAGTTGTAGCTAAAACATTTGATAGTATTCCTCTATTATTTAATACTTTACAAAATTCTTAGTAAAATTAGAATGCAAAACCTACAAACTATAGTCCATGATTTCAATATCCGGACTGTAAAAATCTAGGATGAGGTTTGAAACATCATAATGCAAAAGCTATAGTGCAATTGTTTTTGAAATGAATAGAAGGAATATATGGGGAAAATCAAACTGCATGCAACTATAATAATCCATGTTGTTAAAATTAGAAAAAAACAAATTAACTCGTGTTGCACTAGACTTAAGTCCTATGTTACCAGAAATGAGAAACGAGATGAAAATGACAACATGGCGAGAAACAAAATTTTTAAAGGTTGCGTCTAGCTGAAGTTTAATCGTGTTAAACTCTGGTTAAGCCTTGTTGAAGTTAACAAAATCATGGAGTATCATGTATGAATGGGTTGTTGGAGTTTGACTTGTATGCATGCATGATTCTTTTTTCTGAGCATAATCGTGTTTAAATTTAGTATGTGTCATACTTTAATAAATAAATATTTACTATTGCTATAAATCAATAGCATGTAAAAATTGATATTGGTAGATGTTCATATTTTTTAAGAATCTCAATATTTGATCGAAGTGTAGACACATTGGAAAAGCCAGTTTGAAGAAGCGACTAGGAGGCACAACCCATGCCAGCTTTTGCACCGGGTAAGAAAAATACTTGAGAAGATTTTTCCTTTATTTTCTAGCATCTTTCATCTCCTAGCATATAGATAAAAATGAATTTGATCTATAGCTGATACTCAGAAGAGTTTCCAATGGAAAGAGCTTTGAACATTATTTAAAACTGAATACATTGCAATTTTTTGATTTTGCATGTTATAATTGTGGTGTAACCTCCATTGGTGAGTTTTTTGTTGCTTATTGGGTTATTTGAATTCCCTTTGATTGGTTAGTCACCAATATGATATATTATGAGTTCATAACTCACTTGGTTTGTTAAGATCCATATTTATTTTAGGCTTCCAGGAGTAATTTCAGTTCTAGGGAGGAGGATGTAGTTCCCTCATATGTGTTATTGCTTTATTCCATGTTTAGGACCATGGTGGATCTCTATGTGTGTGTGATGTTTCAGTAGCGTTCCCGTATACTTTTATTAACATTATGTTATAGCTTCAATTTATTTATGATGACACAAACTTTCTATGACGTGATATGTGTTGGATGATATCAGATTTGGATACTATTCATGTTGTTGATATTCTTGTTTTGTCACTGATGTCAATATATGTTTCTGTGAAGAGGACATAATGGTTATTTGACTGACAGAAGTGTACGAACATTGTACAGATGTTTCAGATCGGTCGAAGATAGGGATATGGAGACAAATGTGTGATGACCTTATTCCTAAGGTCGCTTGACTTGAGGTTGCATATTGATGTTGTTACAAATGATTTAGTGAAGACTGGTTTCTGGACTATGATAGTAATGCTTGACAAAGCAGGTCTCTATATTTTGTGTATATCTTATAGATGAAGATGTTTCAACGTATGAGAGCTTATGGGATGACTGAGGATACATTGGAGAATGTTCGTTACTGATCGATAGTTGTGAAAGTACTGGTGATGTTAGCTGTGGTGTGTATTATGGAGGAGACCTATTTTGATGGCCGACATCAGACATGTAGCATGTATTATGAATTGTGAGAGTGGATTGCGGATCTTGGAGTGTAATTTATGGATTATAATTGATTTTTACTTGTTATAAGTACTCTGTGTATCTTAGCAAGGGGTTAAACAATTATTTGTATATTGAGAAAGCCTAATTGGCCGACTAATTATTTGTTAGGAAAGCTTAATCGGCCGACCTAATGAATTATTGTAATAGGGTATATATGAGAGATCTTTTCTTTTGGAAAGATGTGGAAGAGATTGAAAAGGAAGAGAAGTGTAAGCTACGAGGCTTGTTTTGCTGCTGGATGTAAATCATAGTTTGTGATAAGAATACTTCATTGGAGCTGACCAAGCAAAGACAGTTGCTATCAAATAGTTCACTAGATTGTATATTTCTTATATACACTTGTTCGAATTGTGAATCCTTGAGGGTGGCTTTAACCTTCTTTGGGCAGTGAGCTACTACTTTTCTTGACTCCTAACAGGGTCTGTCTCCTAACAGGGACTGTGTACTGTAATGTTGTAATAAGCTCCTAACAAGGCTAAAATATTTTAACAGGGATACTATACTCTCAATACATTATTTGTGGGTGCTAATCCCCATCAGGGTTTTACCTTTAACAAGGTTTCCTCGACAACAAGTATTGTGTTGGCATTTACTGTGTTATCATTTGCATTGCAGTTTTGGTTTATAAAGTTTAAAGTTTAATATTCTATATCACAACTGATTCACCCACCCCTCAGTTGTGCTCATGGATTGTTATTCCTAACAATATGATGTTTTGATATTAAGATTCATTAATACGATTTCATGGCTATGTTGCCCATTCATATATTTTATGATGGTAGTTAGAGTTGGCATTGAGACGACATTGCAATGTGGAAGTTGATATATATGCTGGGTAATGACTCAATAGTTCCTTGTTTGTGTCCACTTTTATCATTGACACAATTAAAAAAATGTTACTTGGTATCATAGAACGAGAATTATAAAAATTAAATTTAAAGAGAAATGATGCCTATATTATCTACATATCATGATAGAAGAATTGAATTCTTTAGGTGAAAGTTAATGTACTTTTATATTGAAAATAAAAGATATAAAACAAAATAAAAATATAATTTCTAAAATAAATAAATAATAACAAGAACATTATAATGTATTTAGAGTTAAGATGAGGTGAAATTAAAAGATTGATGCATATTACCAATTTATAAATTTTCAGAATAATAAAGGCTTTCAAATCAATAATTAGGATAATTCACTAGAATAATAAAGGCTTTCAAATCAATAATTAGGATAATTCACTTTTTAAAATATTTTAAAAATTAAAAATTGAATTTATTTGGAAGACAATATTAAAAGTAGACTCAAAATATAAATAAATAATTTTAACTTTGGTTTATCTTTTGTGCACTACACATACATGACTAGCAGGGTTTAGTTTGGGCAATATTGTTTAGTTTAGGTAGATTAGTGTGCTATTATCATGCTATGATGCCACAAATGCAATGGGCAGCAGTCCTTTCATGCTTAATAAGCCTACAATGTTTCATACTTTAGTAACTACTGTCATTTAAATGTTCTCTTCATTATTCATTTTACATCCAGCATTAACTTAAAATATAATGTTAATGATATTAAAGATATGGTATTTTTATTACTATCACACACAATAGACACATACATACACACATACGTCCATCCATCTATTTTAGCAGAAATGAGAAATATCAAGAACATAATGGATGAAGGAATTTAAAGATATTGTATGTAAGATGCAAACATATACTATGCTACTAGTTATTCTTATGTGTAATTTTAAAATCTTTTAATGGTTAATGTTTAACAATTCATTACATTGCAGTTATTATTGTACTTACCGTTGCATTCAGTTGTGCAGGAATAGTGAATTAGCTTCACACCAATGAACCAATTATAAATCATTATTTTTTTCTTGTTCAACTATTTGTAAAGTTTAAATATTTATTTACAATTAAATATATTCTATAAATTACTTATTTCAATTATGATTGGTTCAATCGATTTGGTTTATAGGACCCCTTTTTTGGGAGGCTTCCAAATTTTTTTTTAATATAATTTTTAACCATAGTTTGGTAATATATAATTCATATATCATTTAATTTATTTTAAAATTGGTCTTTTAATTTACAATATAGTATATTTATGAGATATATCATTTAATTTATTTTAAACATGCTATTTTCATTAAAAAATTCAATTATTTATAATATATAACTATTATATATTTTAAACAAATTTACTATATATATATATATATATATATATATATATATATATATATATATATATATATATTACAATTTCTAATATATCATATATATTATTCTATAATATATAATATAAAAGTACTATATTATATAATTTCTGTATTTCATTAACTCTTTATTATTTATTATTTAAATTCCACCTTACATTTTTTCAGATTTTATACAAAAAATTTTATTTAATTTTTAATCTATAATAATTTTACTTTTATTAAATAACTATCAATTAAAATATATATAATATTTATAATAAAATTAATAACGAACTATCAATAACTGGATGATAGTATTTTTTATATTATTAAAAATAAATATTAATAACGAACTATACAAAGATGCATGAGTTACATGAGAACTAATAATAATAGTAGTAATAAACGAATAAATCAAATATAATATAAAAATTAATATTACATGCAAATCACCTAAGTTGGGATATAGTTGCTATTGTGCATGCCACTGATAAAATCAATAATAAAATAAACTAAATATGAAATTTCATTACTCACTACTTAACGTCAGTAGTCTAGACTACTCGAATTAATTCCATTCATGCATGGAGGAAAGTAAAAGTCTTTATTAAAGAGCGATCTTTGGAGGATCATCGATTCTAGCTGGAAATTGAAATTTATCTGGTTTTGGTTTGGGGCGTTTGGCTTTTGGTTACGTTGGTAATTTTCAGAGAGCGAGAAATTCATTCTTCTTAGAAGGAGCGGTGGTACTGAAGAGCGAACAACCTCTCTGCTACAGGTATGGAATCAAAGGCTCTGTCCCTCTCATGTTACTTTCTACTATCAATATCATCAACATTAGCTCTCTGTAATATTTAGAAAATCTCGCCTTATGACTTGCTAACTCCCCATTAGTGTTTGCTGCTTCCTATATTGTATTCTCGGACGCTGCTAAGTTACTTATTACAGATTTTCGTGAAATTTTCAGCATCATAATCTGTATATTTCGTAATAGAAAACCACAAAAAAAATTGAAAAAAATCACTATGTATTAGCAAATATGAAAAAAACAAATTCGATTTTTTTAAAAATCTTTGATACGTTTTGTTTGAAATTATCTTGAAATCCTCTGTACCAAAAATGCACCTGCAGCAACTTTGGAGATTTCTGCAGACCACAAATTTGTACTAATGATCTTGTTCTGAGGAACCCAATTTGCATACACTGCTCTCAAAGTCTCAACTGCTTTCTGCCCATGACGACTCTGTCTACCTCCAATGACCACAAGTTCTGGATTGAAAAGATCCTTATCAACACTCCCTTCTGCAACAAACTCCGGATTTGAAAGAACCTGAAAGTTTAATCCCTTCTTGTTATGCATGAGAAGTTTTTCAATAATCAATGTTGTTTTCACTGGTACAGTGCCCTTTTGCACAACAATTTCGTCTGAGAGTGAAACATCTGCAATTATTCTTGCAGCACTTTGCCAATAGCTCAGATCTGTGGCTTTCCAGCCCCAAAACCTCCAACTTTTATTGGGGTATTGACTGAAATGAATAGAATGTCTGCTTCAATTATATGCTTTTCTAAATTAGTACTTAAAAACCAGGTTTTTTCCCCTATAATTTCTTATAACCTCATGAAGCCCAATCTAATAAATGGGCAATTGGTCACTATTCCAGGCAGCAATTCTGGCTGCTGAGATGTCCAAAACTGCTACTTCAATATGTGGGCATTTTAGTGCAATGACAACCATTGTTGGGCCTCCTACATATCTAGCTCCAATGCAACATATTTTCACCATTTTTACCTCCTCTGCTATGGCAGAGAAATAATTTTCCTTTTGACTCTAAATTTGAATTGCCCATAACTATGCCGGGTCTGTAGATGAATTTGAGACTGCCTGATATATGCAACTGTCTATATACTGAAAGATTATTCTCATTGGATTGAAAGGTAGATTACAGGAGATTAGACTACCTGACATACAAATATCTCCACAGAACAGATTTTCCTCGAGGTGAACCCCACATAACTCAAACATTTTCTAAAAACAGGGTATATGACTGTTGGACATAATGTCACAAAAGAGATGTCATCGAATGTGATGAAGAACAATTTGCACGAAATGATTGGCAGGCAAAGCTTTAGAAACTTTAAAGAATGGCAACTATCCTTGAAGACGTGCCTGTGATTTAGAGAAAATGTATGAGTAAAATGATGGACCATTGTTGAATTCTATACTTGTTTTTGGACAGTATTTAAGGAAAGGGTTCCGCTTTCAGGATTAGTTTTATAAATTGAGGGGCTCAAAATGCCCAGATGAGCCTGACAATATGGGTATTGGATGAACGGGTTTAAGAAAATCAGTGGTCCAATCCATCATGGTTTCTTTCATCAAGTCATTGGTTAGCTCTTATTGGAAGGCTTTTCATGATCCATTTCAAACTATCAGATTATCAATGATAATTGTAAATATGAATGTTACAGACAACTATATAGTTAGTTTTATATTGTAAAATTATGAGATATTGCTTAAAGAGGTATGATTACTTGGTGCACATCGAGGAGAATTCCAGGCTCCTTATCTGATACTATGTTAGGAATTAGGGAAATTGTACCATTGAATGCCCAGAGGCATTCAAGGCCAATCTTAAATTACCAATGGGATTGAACTGGGTTTAAATTGCATGTCAGGTAAGTTCGATGACATCCATAGTTTTTAAAATGGGTTGTGAGGCTGAGATGCAATTAAATGCCAGAGATTCTTGAAGATAATAGAAAGAAAGAAAAGGGATTCAAAGAATCAGTATCAATATTACATATTGCCAGCATCATATCATCCCCTGAGAGACCCTCCTGGCAGAAAAAATAGCACATATTTATCATTTGCTTCTCCTGCTTTAATCTCCTCATGCCACACACTTTCTTTCTTACCTACCCCACTCCACAACCAGGCCTCGACGATAAAATTGTCTTCTTTTTCCCTTGCAGCACCTGTTTTTAAAGATATGATAAGGCTTAACTAATATATAAGGGCACTAGGTCTCTGTTTAAGGGTACTAGGTCTCTGTTTAAGGGCACCAGGTATTTTGCTTTAAGGGCACCGTGTCTGTTACCTGTTGCTGTCACTTCACTGAATTATTCTGCTGTTATCCATAGTGCATTTTGGAGGATTGGTCCTCTATTGTTAAATGAGTAAGAGCTTTTCCATCATTCATTATTTGATCAAGGCTTCATGATTCTAGCAAATTGGGCTAGAAAATCAAAGTTTTTGTAATTCATTTGCCTCTGTCATGTGCAATCAGTATGTGAGGGAAAGGGATAAGGGAGTAGCTTGTAGGGTCATTGGATGTATTCTTTTTGTAAGATTTATTCCATTTCTGTGAAGTTGGGGGTAGGGGTAGGGGTCTTGAGAAAGAGGTCCAATTTCCCAATTGAGGGTAAATATGATGTTTTAAGACGTAAAACAATAAGCATGATAAAGAGTCATGTTTGGTTCTGGTGGATTGAGGAGAATAAGGTCTATGAAATCTCTTTTTTTTTTACATGAGTAAGTCCTTATTTTGGAAAAGTTGTCTGATAACTCTATGGGATGTTTCTAAAATGATTTAGAAATATTTTCTGCATGTGATTGCCGCATGTCTTTTTGAAAACTGTGGTTTTTGGTAATTAAAAAGAGGTCTGAGTTTTGTAAGGAGAAGGGAGGAATGATCTTAAAAAAATTTAGAGGATTGATTTTGGCAAAAAAAAACAGAATCTGGTTGTGGTTCGAGGGCTTGGTCTGCAATCATTGTTCTTTCTTCTTCAATCATTTCTTTCATGGCTAGAGGCATGGATTTAAATTTATCATCTGGGGATTCGACTCAACTCAATAGCATTATATTTTGCTAACTTCGCAATATTTATTCTACATATAATTTCTTGTCTAATCTCTTTTCTTCATGCGCAATATCCTTTTCATCACGGTTTTGTTTGGGTAGAAGTTTATGTTTTAAATTATTTTCTTCATAATCTATTTTAATATGATTACATTGAAATTTAAAATTCTTTGTTTTGCAGAAATTAATTACTCTTGGTTCACCTTTTATAGAAAATAACTAGCATGGGCCAAATTTGAAAAAGCATCTTTGCATTTTGAAACATAGAATCTCCTGTTGTCCAGTCAGTAATACGACGGCAATATTTTGCTCTTGAGCTTCTCATCCTTAAGATAAATACCATCAATCACAAAATAAAAGATGTCAATTGCTACCAACCCATGTGCACTCCCAATGTTTCCCTTGCCTCCCAAATATAGTGTGCAAGCATATCTTCCTATTGACGCAACCATTGCACCTCGTTTGGGTGCAATTGCTAGTTATAATATAATCTAGAGCAAAGAAGAAAGAAGATGGACTCAATTAGAGTTTCCTTCAGAGTTTCCAAGCATAAGATTTCCATTCGCTACTGTTGCGCATATTTGATACTTAAAGAATGAGATTTTAAAGTGTCTACCTATTATTAACAAGCTTGTTTATAAATCTATGAGTATGGTGTTAAACTTTTTTATTGAAATAAAAATTCAAATTGTATTTTCAGAATGTGGACATTATCGTTTATTAACATATTTAACAATATACATTTGCATTGATGCTCGCTCATGTACGAGCTTTGAAAATGCTAAAAATACTCAATATTACAGGATCAAGTCTTCGCTTGTATATTAAAAACGTTGTCACCTGAACATAATTGTACGAATGGAAATTCATTAAACTTTAAATATAGGTTTAAATTAATTTAATACCCATACAATTAACAGTAAAAACTGCAGATAGAGTTAATGCAACCAAAATATAGTGGTCCGGTAACAATATGATAGAACAATGCAGTTGAAAATGAACATTAACAAAAGCAAAACTTGAAAATACATGTTATTCTTGATTTGTGTAAAGATCAAGTCTTAGTTAGGTTATTCTTGAAATATTTTAGGAAGCCTCATTTTAGGAGACCCCGACCTTACAAATGTATTACTACTAGATAGATAGGGTCGGGTTTAATTGACACACTCTAAGTGTTGACTTAGGTGGTCAGGACCACAACATCCTTCCCTTTATGTCTATGCATTTGCCTTATCCATTATTGTTTCCTTTTTCATCCATAGTTAATCCTATTTGCTACTCCCCCCAAAAGGTACAACCCCACGGTGGGATCTCTATATGCAGATTTTACACACAAATAGTTTGCATTTGTACTCACATTTGTAGCTGTCCCAAAATATTTCTAATATAATTTGTAAATTGAGTGTTAGTATAATATTAATAATTTGAACTCTAAATTAGGAGAGATTTATAATAATTGAACCTAAATTAGGAATCTAGATGGACATAACCCTGTTGGAGCAATAATATCTTGGAGGAGTTCAAGTAATGCATGGGAACACATTACTATTTTTTTTATAGGTTACAAGAGTTCGACTTGGGATGCATGCATGATTTCTTTTATTGAACATCTAAAATAGGATAATCATGTTTACATTTAGTATGTCTCATAATGTAATAGACAAATATCTATAATTGCTATCAATGAATAACATATAAAAATAGAAATGTTATCTATTTATATTTTCTTCCTCTCAAGGTAGTGACAGTAACAATACGATAGAACAATGCAGTTGAAAATGAACATTAACAAAAGCAAAACTTGGACATACATGTTATTCTTGATTTATGTAAAGATCAAGTCTTAGTTAGGTTATTCTTGAAATATTTTAGGAAGCCTCATTTTATGAGACCCCGACCTTACAAATGTATTACGACTAGATAGATAGGGTCGGGTTTAATTGACACACTCTATGTGTTGACTTAGGTGGTCAGGACCACAACATCCTTCCCTTTATGTCTATGCATTTGCCTTAACCATTATTGTTTCCTTTTTCATCCATAGTTAATCCTATTTTCTACTCCCCCAAAAGGTACAACCCCACGGTGGGATCTCTATATGCAGGTTTCACACACAATTAGTTTGCATTTGTACTCACATTTGTAGTTGTCCCAAAATGATTTCTAATATAATTTGTAAATTGAGTGTTAGTTTAATATTAATATTTTCCTAAGTAGGACTAATAATTGAACTCTATATTAGGAGAGATTTATAATTGAACCTAAATTAGGAATCTAGATGGACATAACCCTGTTGGAGCAATAATATCTTGGAGGAGTTCAAGTAATGCATGGGAACACATTACTATTTTTTATAGGTTACAAGAGTTTGACTTGGGATGCATGCATGATTTCTTTTATTGAACATCTAAAATAGGATAATCATGTTTACATTTAATATGTCTCATAATGTAATAAACAAATATCTATAATTGCTATCAATGAATAACATATAAAAATAGAAATGTTATCTATTTATATTTTCTTCCTCTCAAGGTAGCTACCCAAGATCCACACATGTAAGATATGGCTATGAAGGTAGCCACCCAAGATCTAGAGGCTTTGAAAAACACAATACATAGAGAGAATGAATATGAAAACAATAAGTAGTATTCCTACCAATAATACCATACAACGAATCAATTGGATTGATTAACTCAATCAGAATCAACTTGAATTTAATGTTACATAGGATACCCCTTGGTTATATAGCCAAGGCGAGGACAAATGAGTGAAAGAGACAATGACAAGTGTCATTGTCTCATTACATTATAATCAAGAGACAACTTATCACCCGCCCAAGGTGGAATCACATATACACCATAGGTGGATCATCCTTCGATGTGTACTAAAGTATGTGCCACAAAGGTGGAGAGTGATAAAGTTATAAGTTCACTAAAGGTGGAGTCCACACATAAAGTTGAATAACACGACTTGAAGTAGAATGCTCCTTAAAATTCCTATGTGGTCCCTGAGTAAGCTTAAGTAAAGTGTAATTAGTACCTAGGTGGAAATTAAACAAGGTAAAATGCCTTAATTACACCAACACTCAATATTTGGTTCAAGTGGAGACGCATTAGAAATGCCATTTTGAAGAAGTGACGAGGTGACACCAACCAAAGCAACTTTTGCACCAACAAAAATAATTGAGAATATTTTTCCTTTGGTTTCTAGCATCTTTCAACACCTAGCATTTAGATAAATATGAGTGACCTATAACTACTATTTTATAAAAATCTTGTAGATAAAGCTCTGTGAGCATTATTTGAAACAAAATACTATTCAAGTTTTTAATTTTTCATTATCAAACTCCAATTGTGGTCTAACCTTAATTGATGAGTTTTCTACTTTCTTATTGGCACATCGCCAATATGATGCTTTTTAGATCACAATTTGCTTTTAATGTGCTCCTGGCACATTAAAATCTAGTTTGAAAAAGTGACCACATTAAAATCTAGTTTGAAAAAGTGAGCAGGAGGCATAACCCATACTAGCTTTTGCACTGGGTAAGAAAAATACTTGAAAATATGTTTTCTTTATTTTCTAGCGTCTTTCATCTCCTAGCATATAGATAAAGATGAATTATCTCTAGCTGCTATTCAAAAGAGTTTCTTGTAGAAAGAGCTTTGAACATTATTTGAAATTGAATACAGTGCAATTTTTTGATTTTGCATGTTCTAATTGTGGTCTAACCTCTATTGGTGACTGTTATGTTGCTTAATGGGTTATTTGAATTCCCTTTGATTGGTTAGTCGCCAATATGACACAATATGAGATCATAATTCGCTTAGTTTGTTAGTGACAACCTTGTTCCTGGCAGGGGATTTCTCACTTATCTTTTCGATTGCATAATGAGCTTTTTTAAAGCAATTTTTGGAATGAGGATGCTAAAAAGGGTCCTCTCTTTGGCTTTTATCAGTTTATAGTCTTTTTCTATCCATGATAGAGATGGGTGTCCCATTTTTTAATTCTTTAACATATTTGTTTCCTATCCTAAGAATTTTCCTTCAGTTTTGGAGGTAGAGGAAATTCTTAGGTATCCTGTTAGAAGCGGTTGTAAGGTTGTTTTCTTTTGGTTTCTTCAGTCTTTGTTCTTAACCTACAAAAAGAACACTGTAAAGTATGTAATCTATTAGTGAGCGAGATTGGATTTCTACATGCCCTAATGATGGTTTATTATAATGGCACAATCAGAATCATAATCATCAGTTTTGGATCATTCTTTGAAGGATGACAAACTAAGGATGCCCTTGCTACCAACCCTAAGCAACCTGTCATCAAATTCATGCAGATGGTAGATACAATACAAATCATAAAAACCTATGTTTTAGAAATCATTGGCAATTTTTTAATCATTTAAAATGTGATTTAGTCTTCCTTGTCTTTCTGCATGACTAACAATAATTTAATTATTTAATCTGACCTTGTGGAGCATTAGCGTTATGGAAAATATTCTTAGGTCAAGTACTATAATTCATGCATTTACCTACATCAAATATCTTCCAATTAAGGGTTCTTGACTTGTTACTCAAGACACAATTTCATGTTTTTATCAGACAAAGAAGCTTAGTTTTATTGTTTTAAGCTTTTGGGTTTTCCTATCCATGGCTGGTAAATAGTAGAGGGTTTCTCAATGTCAGACCCATTAGGGTTAGTTGTAGTGCTCTATCAAATATGAACAAATAAGGAAGAAGAATTTGATAGATCATGGAATATGATTTGAAATGTTGATTAAAATTTTAAATTACAATCTAATTCATAAATAGCTTCATTTTTTTTAAATTATTAATTGTAATAATATTATATCATTAAAAGATATTTGAATTTAATATTTATTTTACTTATGTGAGTCCTTAAATACTTATCTCTCTTGTGAAATTGGTTCTCTCTTTTTAATTATTTTTGCAAAAAAAAATTGAGTTTGTATTGATCTAAAACATCAGTAGCCTTAGTTAAGTAAAAGTGCTTGTTAAACATACACCAGTCAAATGATGCGAGATGATAAAGCTACATACCACATATTTTATTAGTAATGTCAATTTTATCTTGCATGTAAATAAGATGAAATAGTATAATTTGTTTACTACCTTAAAAGTTGTGTAAGCCTGTTGTTGGTTCTGCTCCAATACATTTTGTTTTTTTTATCCCACATGTATTACAAACAATTGATATGCCTAATCACGAGCAATGATAAGTACTCATACATAGTGCTCAAACTTTGTTTTTTTTATCCCACGTGTATTACAAACAATTGATATGCCTGATCACTCAATGATAAGTACTCATACATAGTGCTCAAACTTTGTTCTCTACCATACTTGTCTTCTATTTATCTTTTTATCAATTGCGGAAATTCTTGAACCTTCATCTAGATCATCTGGTTTACCATCCTTACCAACATACTTAGATGGAAGAGTAAGTTTTGGAATTAAATTTACAATATAATTAAAATAAATATAGAACAAAAAAGAAAAGAAAATACAATAATATAGTTATAAATATATATATTATGATTAAAAAGCAACGTTTATAAATTATGATAAGTGCAAAAAGCTTAACTTAAACCCCACATTAGATAAACTCTTAAGGATGTTAAAAATATATTTGAATTAATTTATATCCTAATTAACCAATATACATGCACATTTATCCTTTAGTTCACTTTGTATTACTCATTACTATTTTTTAATTTCTTATACATGCAAGTTTGTCCTTTAGCTCAATTTAGATTATTTATTAATATTTAATATTTTTATATTTCTATGCATGTTGCAGAGCACTAAGATGGCTAGGCAAATTTTGGACAAGGGAACGAAAAGAATAATGATGATAGAATCAATATTAAGGGCTTTTATTTTTATTTTTACAATATTTGGGATGAGTCGTGCAATAACTGTAAAGCAAACAAAGGACATATTTGGCATCCAGAAGGAAGCTTCATACAAGCAAATCAAAGCTTTCATGTAAGTATAATATTTGAATTAAACATATTTAGTGAATCTTGGTTTGTTCATTATGTTAAGCATAAAAACTCATGTTATAAATCTTGCAGATTCTTGGTGGTTGCTGATGGAATTTTAAGTTGTTATTGTCTTATTCAACTTATGAGAACAATAATGAACATTTATTTTAAAACTCCATTACTAAACAAGGTGCTTGGATGGATTATTTTTTCTTGTGATCAGGTATGGTTCTATCATAATATTCTTAAGAATCATTCAATTTAAACTGGTTTTTTTCAAATAGATATATTTATTTTAGAGATTTTAGTTTTTTTTTTTGGGTTTCCCTTCAGGTTATCACTTATTTGAGTTTTTCAGCAGCAATGGCTTCAATAGAGGCTGCATATTTAGCAATGGAAGGAGAAGATGATTTTCAATGGTTTAAAGTATGCACCTTTTTTGGAAGTTTTTGTCAACAAACAGGGTTGGTTCTAGCGAGTTCCTTAATAGGAATTTTGTGTATGGTAATTGTGTCTTTGATATCTTCATTTAATCTTTTTCGACTATATAAATCCAAGGCTAGGTCGAATCTTTGAGGCCTTGTGTTAAAACTCATAAACATCTATCGTGACTATTATATTCTATTTTGTTTAGTTTTCCCTTTTAAAAGGTTGTAAAGTATGTTATGTGCATATTAATGAACAAATTTATCATTGATATCATTATATTTATCGACCTTATGATGAATCTTAACTTATTTTCTAAGGTTATTTCCTATACAATCTTGCTTCATTTTAAAAGTGCTTCTTTTAAGTATGAAGAAAAATCATGCTTCTTCAATACTAAGAGATATTTACGGTCTAAATGTTGATTTAAATTGAAATTGGTTTTAATTAAATTAGATTGAATAGAAGACAAAGGTATGCGGAATTGAGTTTGATAAAAAATAAAATTAAGAAACTTATGTCATTTTCAATGTGAGATTAGTTTTGATATTGTTGATGGATTAATGCATTGTGATAGAAGATTTGAAACTAAAATTAGGTATTAGGAGACTATGACATAGATGTTATACAAAATTTATTCCTTGGGAGATAATTGTATGCTTGATCTTGTAGTTAGATGAGATCAACTATGCAACTTAGTTTAACTAGTGTGATGTCCTTGGCTATTATGTGACCTCTTGAAATGTAATTCCTTTGTATTGCATATTCGATGAGTAGGAGGTTGTTTGTGAAAAGCATAGTGGGGGTTTTTATAGCCAAGAAGGAAGACTATTGATTTTTTAAGAACATTTAATATTTGTTGCTAATATACAAAGATTGAAAATATGTGAAGTAGCGATATAAATACGAATGTAATTGAGACTAAAATCTATTGTAATTATAATTGAATTGATCTAATATATATGATGTGAATGTGTGAGTATGTGTTTATCTTAAATGAACTAGGAAAAGTCCTTAAATACAAATCCTAGTCATAAAACTTAATACTTTTTGACATGTAAGCTAATGGAATAATTATCATATTATGGGAAATTTAGTCATGGGAGTGATAAAATATATTTAAACAAGGAAAGCTAGTGCATGAGTGTGGATTAGTCTAGGGTACAAGTCATTTGGGATTAAACCAACAATCATTAAGATAATGGATAAGTCAATATTTAGTAATAGGTCTAAGGTTAGAGTCAGTTTATGTGCTAAATGAATCAAACTGAGTGCCAATACATTTACATCATGGATGAGAAGTAGTATAAACTAAATGTGTAAATTTCAAAGGAATGTTGTTTTATCCCTTACATTTTGTAATATATTGTACACCTTTTATAAGAATGCAATATTCTTATTTCATTGTAGTGCACCTTAGGATGTGTATACCACACTAAGATAGACATATTTGGGAGTATTTTAACTTGTGTGGGATATTAACATGTACTTAATTATGAGGGTCATGGTTTAGTGAGCATATAATTTTGAGCCTATAATTTATGTAAGACCACTTAATGGCAATGGAGAACATCTAAAAGAGTACATGTGTTGATCCCATATGCTTTTGGATTGAAAACATCTACATGTAGGTTGTTTAATGCTATTGAAATTTTGCAAGCGTATTGTAATTTTATTCTTGAGATAATATGTTAAGTTTATAGTGCTTTGCAGCCTTGGCCAATTTTGCCGCAAAAGGGATTTTTCTAGAGCACATCTAATGGTTTTTTTTTGGATAAATGCATAAATCATGTAATATATAAATATTAAGGGAAATTACAAGAAGGAAATACATAGTAAGATGACTGCACGAAAGATAAGAGCAAAGCTCCACCACAAAAGAAGTGAAAACTAACAAGCCAGGAGTACTCAACTGGCACCCCAAGTATTGAGCTAATAAAGGCTAAGGCTTGGAGAAATGAAGGACCCCAAGACCATATATGCATACTAATAACATACATTTGAAAAAAAATACTGAAGAATAATAGCAAAATAGAGCACATCTAATGCTCTCTCATGTTAATGCTTTTTTTTAATCCTTTTACCTAAAATTTTACCATAGTTTATTTGTTAAAGGTTTTGTGAATTAATAATTTGTTACAACTTTGTTATTACAAGATATCAGACGTGTAGTATTTTTAGCAAGTTTACTACTACAAATTTGCATGCTTAAAGCTCTCTAGTTTGATATATGTTTTTAGATCTAGAATGTGATAAACTTTGTAAGGTTATTGTGTTTGGATCTAAGCATTTTTCAAATTTGTGGCAATGCAACATTATTGGATATGCATTTATATTCAAGACATGTGTGTGGAATTCATATTTGTGAGTATTTTTAAGCTTCATGTTGTGTCATAATTTTGGTTATTTGCTTTGAATGTAGTGCTACTGAGTTTGTGGATAGTGTTATGGCATGTTAGGTGTATATGTATGAATAGAATAAGTTGTCATTCCTATTTATTAGATGAAGAAAAATGATTCCATTCCAAGTTGTTTCTAAAGTGTAGTGAATAAAACGAGTTTACCAAAATTACTTGGGTCACCTTCCTAAAGCATAAAATGAGGCTTTTGATCGATTTAAAGTATTTAGAAAGATAGTTGAAAAGGAACCTGATTTAAAAGATAAGTGTCTTAGATCAAATAAAGGTGGGGAGTTTACCTCACAAGGGTTTGTTGATTATTGTGAAGAACATGGTATTAAAAGGCAATATTTAGCCTCTTACAGATCACAACAAAATGGTGTAGCACCTGTTATTTCCCAACATGGACCCACTTCTTCAACTTCCTCTGGAACCTTACTTGGGCATTTCTTCGCGCAATGACGAGCTTTCTTGCAATGGAAGAAAGAAAAAGGAATCGATTCATATTGAATCTTCTGCTCCCAGGAGCCCAACTTAGATTTAATAGTGATAGACTCAGGCACATTAACATCCTGAATCACCCAAACATAAATTCTTGCATAATTTAATCTTCTCCTAGAAGCCGTAATAGGGTCAATAGATAAAAAATCACCAAAGGAACTAGCAATTCCCATGAAAACATCCTTCACCCAGTACTCCATAGAAAAGCCAGGAAGTTTAATCCATACCGGGGCCTGGACCATCGACTCATCCTCAAAAATGAGATTAGGATTCCATTTTTGGAGAATCAGAGTGTTTTTACCTATCATCCAAGGTCCATTACATAAAATATTCTTACGGTCCTCTTCGTAAGAAAAAAAAGGAAAGACAACCCTTAATCATGTCTACCACATCAACTTGTCCTTTTAAAAACCATTTCCTCTTAACATAAGCACGAACCATCTTAATGTTTGACCTGACACCCAAAAATCTGCCCACAAGAGAGTTTTCCATCCTAGCAATATTGGCGTCTATGATCTGGTCTGGGACAACAATGACAAAACTACCTTGAGCCGAGTTCAAAATGTTCTTAACAGGCGGTAACTTTGACTTACTTGTGGATTTAATAACGAAAAGGGAAGACCACTTTTTTGCACCAACCTGTCGAGGAACCGAAGAATCACAATTTTTGGGGCCCCCACCTGGGTCCCCAAGCGCCAGACCAACATTGGGATCCTTACCTTGCTCCTCATTTCCCTCAGTCTCACCAAGAATCCTGCACATATCAGAAGGACCTGCTTCTGCCCCTGCAACACCATTCCCGCCCAAATTCAAATCTAAATTTTGAATTGGGCTCCTCCCGCTCCCGACTACTCCTTGTCCTCCTCATTCTCCTCTTCTTCCTCCTCCTTCATTCTCATATTTATGGTTAATTTATGGTTAGCCTTATCCAAAATAATCCTATCTCTATAGAATTTTAGCCCCTCCATACTCATACTTGTAGCTTTAGAAACAATCTCCTCCATAACCCCCATTTACTGGTTATCCACTAACACCTTGCCATTCTTCCAAGTTTTGAAGAAATGCTTAGACATGACAGGGTTTCTTCCATGCAACCTCTCCATGAAACCTGCAACACCACCTTTCTTTAGAATCCCCAAACCTCCTTATTTTGGTTCCATTCCTTGCAATTCACAGGTTCAAACCTTTTCTTACTACCACCCATTTTACCACTTTGGTTTTCCTTCATACTTTCTCTGAGAAGCCTCGATCTCTGATCTAAACAACACTTCTCATACAATACCCAAAATATGTGTGAAGTAAAGAAATAAGTCACATAATAGTCCTTCGCACCAAAAAAGGATTAATGAAACATCACTTTGCAATAAAAACTATTCATTAACAGAGTGGAGAAATTAGAAGATACTATGAGGAAAATTGGGGAGCAGAGCTTGTGCAGCCTCAAAACCTATATTGGTCATGCCAAGATCCTAGTCGACAAGATAGAGAAGACTAAAGTAGAGAAGGAGATAAAGAATTTGAAGGAGGCTATGGGACCTAGTAAGTGTACTCGGGCAAGCACTAGGAATATTGAGACCAAAAAAGATAAGGAGCTAGAAAAACTGAAGGATGAAGTTGATCAGATGCAAATAATGGTAGTCAAGGCTGAGAACCTTATGAAATGTATTTAGCTATCTTTTTCTGTTGTCCTATCTTCTTGTGGTCTTGTCCTGTTATGTTTCTCTAGTTGCAGCCTTTTGTATTTTGGTTGTTGTTGTATATTTCTTTCATGCTTTTTTTCCTAGGTATTGTGGCACAGACTCTTTTTTGCTTTTAATGGTTTATCTTTAAGCTCTTTGTAAAAGGTTTTGGGTCCTTCAAAAACCCATTTTTACTTAATCAAAACAAAATGGTGTAGCAGAAAGAAAGAACATAACAATTAAAGAAAATGGAAAGGACTATGTTACAAGACTCAGGGTTAGCTAACTTTTATTGGAAAGAAGCAGTTCATACTACAATTTATACCCTAAATAGAGTTCAATTGAGAGTAAATATAAAATTTACTCCTTATGATTTATGGTATGGTAGACCAGCAAATATAGGATAGTTTAAATTTTTTGGAAGCAAGTGCTATATTAAGAGAGATGGAGATAATATAGGTAGTTTTGAATCAAGAAGTGATGAATGCATTTTCTGTTAGAGTAATAAGTTAATTATGTTATTAATTAAATCATTTGATTTAATCATTGGAGTCACTTATTATCACAATTTTACCTAAGCTAAACTTTAGGCATATAATAATTAATTTTTTATTAATTATTATCATGCAACCTAGGTTTCTCCACCTTCTAATGTTTGATCTCCTTTATAAGGATTGATCTCTTTGTATTTCATTATTCCCTCTCTGAATGAACATTTCATAGTTCTGATCAATCTTTGTCTTGTCTCCATTGTTTGCTTTTGTAATAGGTCATTTTTATGCAATGGATCTTGGTGATATAATTCTATGAATTCTAACATTTTTATTGGGTTCTTCAACACATAATAAAGCTTATAAATGTTACAATAAAAGGTTGAGACGCATTGTTGAAAGTATCAATGTTAAAGTTGATGAAAAATTGAATGTCTCACCAACAGGGGAAGTAGAACTTCTTGAAGAAACTATACATATATCTGATGAAGAGACTGGAAAAAAATTGACACAAGAAACTAAACAACAAAGTGCACCTAATGAACCAATTGGATCTACTCCTAAAAGATCTTCAAAATTACTTCAGAAAAATTATCTTCAAAAACAAATAATAGGTGATAAAAAGGATGGAATTGAAACTCAAAGGAAAGTTTACGAAAAAGTACATTTATGTTTAATATCTCAGTTAGAATCTAAAAGCTACACAAAAGCTAGCATTGATGATCTCTGGATTAAAGAAATGCAAGAAGAGTTAGATCAAATTGAACATAATAAAACTTGGAAGCTTGTATCCAAACCAGTCAATAAAAGTGTAATTGGTGCTAAACAGATCTTCAGGAATAAACTTGATGATAAAGGAAATGTAGTTAGAAATAAATCTAGATTAGAGTGTAA
The DNA here is from genome assembly GCA_018584345.1 of Thuja plicata. Taxonomy (NCBI): domain Eukaryota; kingdom Viridiplantae; phylum Streptophyta; class Pinopsida; order Cupressales; family Cupressaceae; genus Thuja; species Thuja plicata. The sequence continues at coordinate 2,320,512 of MU226709.1, read as the reverse complement.
AGGGTACTCTCAAATAGAGGGTATTAATTCCAATGAAACCTTTGCACATGTAGCAATTACCTAATGTATCTAGCTTATTTAACCTACAAGAATTTTAAAGTTTATCACATGGATGTAAAATATATATTTTAAATTGATGAAGGGTACTCCCCTTATTTATCCAAACACACACAACACAACAGAGAAATAAATAGAAATTTACAAGAACATATTAAAGGAAAGAACACCAACACTCGCTTTCTAGTATCCTCAATAAAATGACATTACGATATTCACAAAAAAAAAAAAAAAATCAACATGCTACAACTACATGGGCATTTTCATTACAATAATCTGCAAGATAGAGCCACCAACTACACTTCTGGAATTGAACTCTAAAATCCCCTTTATCCCTACATAATTAGCACAAATACCCACCTTAGAATATTTTGGAAAGTGAAATTTTCCCATTTTGGCACCCAACGATTCAATTTTCTTCCTTAAGTAAATTTTCTCTCTTTTTCGCTTGTATAGAAACTAGAGTCCTAAAGGCCCAAATTTCAAAAATCATAACTTGTGAGCCATTGAGTTGATTGGATAATATAACCCCATTTCAGAAATGGAACAAAGCACTCTATGCCCTAGATAAGAAAAGCACAAGCCGATCAATGTTTGACCGCTTTTCGAAGCCTCTAAAGCCTTCGAAACTAAGTTCAAAGTTTTTGTATCATCCCGCCAAAACAGGAAAATACAATAACTTCAAAAATAGACTTGATCTTGCTATGAAAATTTACCAACGGGTTAATATATCAATAGTGAACCTTTAGGGAAGAAAATGGAACAATTCATGCTCAAATGAACAACCTACTAAAAATAGTAACCCTATCCAAAGATAACCCTTATTGAAACTAAACAAAATTTTTGGGTGATGCAAGATTGCTCTTACACCCAAGATGCTCTTGCATCAAACACCCGAGGTAATTTTAGAAGTGACCTTGTTACATCTTAGGTGTGTAGATGGAAACCAAGGTGGTCAACCTCTTCCTTTGATAGCCATGATGAATCTTCAACATGTCATCCTTTGTATTTGACCAAATACTCTTCATATTGTTTGCTTCTTGTACTTCTACCCACACAACTATCTGAGATATCCTCTATATCTTTTGTATTTTAAGTAGGTGTTAGAATATTCTAATGTGATTCTATTATCACATATTCAATACTCTCTTCATGATAGTGTGTCAAATCTGCAATATTAAACATTGGTGAAATATTGAGTTCATTGGGCAACTCTACTTCATAAGCATTTCTTGTATAACACTTCTTCAAGATTTTACATGGTCCGAATTGATTCATCTTCAACTTGTTGTATGTTCCCACTTGAAATCTCTCCTTTCTCAAATGAACCATAAGTTAATCTCCAATCTGAAATTCCTTATGCCTCCTTTTCTAATCTGTCTTAGCCTTACATATTGTATATGCATTTTATTAATATGCTCTATCACCTCTTCATACAAATTCTTCAAGTGTTCTTCAAAGTCTTCAAGTTCACCACTAATATTTTTTCTATTTTCCAACTTCCTTAATTCTAAAGCATTTCTGTGACTGCTTCCATGTACAATCTAGAATTTTGATTTAGCAGTGCTTCTATTGACAGAATTATTGTAAACAAATTCTTCCTATGGTAAAATAAGATCCCACCCCTTGGGTTTATCCCCTACCAAGCACCTCAATAGATTCTTCAGACTCCTATTTACCACTTATGTCTTTCTATGAGTCTGTGGATGGTGCGCGAAGCTAAACTTCAAATCTGTCTTTAACTTCTTCCACAATGTCCTCCAAAAATACCCAACAAAATTAGTGTCTCTATATGAAACTATGCTCTTGGTAGACCATGTAGTCTCACCACTTCTCTGATAAATAAGTCTTCCACATGAACAACATCATTAGTCTTTCTAAAAAGAATGAAATGTGTCATCTTCTAGAACCTATCTACAACCAAAAAAATGGAATCATGTCCTCTCTGAGTCTTTGGTAAACCAAGAAAAAATTCCATAATCATATCCTCCCATGGCCTCTCTGGTATAGGTAATGAATTATATAACCCTATATTCTGCATGGTTCCTTTTTCCATCTGACATATTTTGCATATCTACGCAAACTTGTTAACATCTTGTTGTAATTGTGGCCAATAATAATTCTCACTAACCAGAGAAATGGTTTTATCTCAACCAAAGTGTCTAGCCAATCCTCCACTGTGATTTTCTTTGATCAGGTTCTCCCTCATGGGACACTTTGGAATACATAATTGGCTTCCCTTGAATAACATACTATATTGGATTATGAAATCCAATCACTTGGTCTTGTCAAGAGTAACATGTTTTGTGCAAGCTCTCTAGGCCTTGCCAAAATCAGGATCCACAGGATACAAACTCTTGAGATCTTTGAACCCAACAAATTTGATCTGCATCTATGTCAAAAAATTATGCCTCCTTCTCAGGGAATCTTCAACCTTATTAGACTTTCCACTCATGTGCTTAAAAAAAAAGTGTAACTCTGCAAAAACTCAACCCATTTCAAATGCCTTTGATTCAACTTTCCTTGGATATTCAAATATTGTAAATCTTGATGATTAGTAAACAAAAAAAATTCTTTAGGAAAAATATAATGTCTCCACTTCCTCAAGGCTTGAAGTATAGCGTAAAACTCCTGATGATAAACAAAATATTTTATTTTGGCATCATTCAACTTCTCACTAAAATAAGAAATGGGTTTACCTTCCTGACTAAAAACCACTCCAATGACATTGCCACTAGCATCACAGTCTACTTGAAATACCTTATTAAAATGTGGAAGTGCCAAAACAGGCTGCTCTATAACTTTTCTCTTCATCAAATCAAAACTTTTTGTCATCCACAAAGTCAACTTAAACTCTTTTCTATCCCCTCTCATAGTTTTAATCAAGGGTCTATAGATACTATTGAAATTTCCTATAAACTTTCTGTAGAAACTAGCCAAACCATGAAAATATCTTACCTCAGTAGCACTCCTTGTATTAGGCCATTCAATGATAGCCTTCACTTTCTTTGGGTCCATTTTAAAATTGTCTGCTGAGATAAAAGAATCCCAGGTATAGTATCTTGTTTACAAAATTGTACTTCTTCAGATTAATCAAAAACTTTTCTCCATTCTCCATTTTTCTTTGGTACTAGTACTGATGGTACAACACATGGGCTCAAACTCTCTCGAATCAACCCCTTCTATAATAACTTTTGCACTTGTCTATATTTAGTTCTTTACTCTTTCTACAGTCATCCTATGGGCTTCCTTATTTAGAAAAATGGCTCCAAAAATCAATTCCATTTGATGAATAATCTTCCTTATTGGTGGCAATCCATCAAGCACATTATCAGATACGATATCCTAAAACAAACCCAACAAATATGCAACTTCCATAAGTACATCCTCTACGTCCTCTTTATCAACTCTTGGAATTAAAGTGAAACACATATTTTCATGCTTCATGCCTTCTAGAAAATTCCTTCCATCAACTAAACATATTCTAGTATTACTACATTCCTTTTTCGAGTTTTTCCCTTCAATGGCTTCAGCTTGTGACAAACTCCATTATTTATCAATGCATAGGTATTTGCATACCCATAATGTATTGTATGACGATCAAAATTCCATGGTCTACCAAACAACATATGACAAGCATCTATAGGAATAACATCACATAATACCTTATCATGATAGTTTCAAATTTTGAACTTTACTAGACATTATTCATTCACCAAGGCCTTGTGATCCTTTTTCAACCAAGAAATTTGATAGGGACTTAGATGATTTCTTCTCTCTAACCTCAAATTGTCAGCCATTTTCTCTGAAACAAGATTATTAGTACTACCACCATCAGTAATGACATTTCATACTTTACCATTACACTTACACCTTGTGCGAAAAAATTATTCCTTTGCTCAGGTTCCTTATCATCATTTAGCAACGCTCTTCCGGTAATAAGGACCTCTCCTCTTTCAGCATCTTCAGAATGTTATGACTTGAAATCTTCATCTACAAGTGTAACTCGTGCATTTCCATCTAGTCTTCTATTTTTTCTCTCTTGATGTTGGGGACACTCATAAGCTCTTTGTCCCTCTTGTCCATAATAGAAACACGTCCCACAAAAACCTCCTCTTCCTATTCCTTTCCCTCTTCCTCTCTGATCTCTATTATTTTGATCACGAGGGTGATATGATTTATTTACCCTTTAATTCTAACTGCTACTGAGTTATCATTATTCCTTTGATCTTCATTTCGGCCTCCATAAGACCATCCACTAGGATTTCCACCATAACCTCTTCCAGTTTGTCTACTCTCAAATTTCTAGTTCATTTTTCTTCTACATGTAAAGAAAATTGATATGCATATTCAATGGTAGACATTATTACCATTACAAACTATTCTTAAATACTTCACCTCAACCCATTTATGTAATGGGAAACCTTCTACTTGTTAGCTTCAGAATGAACCGTTTTAATAAGAACCCAATAGAACTCCTTTGTATACTCCTAGATAGATCTTTCTGCTTGCTTCAACCCTTGCATTTTATTCAGTAATTCAAGCTCGCAATCAACATGAATGAATTGTCTCTTCAACTTGTCCACCATTTGATCCCACCTTGTTATATTCTCATTCCCTCTTCTATTTCTCTCATGTTGAACCTCTTTCCACCAAATTTTAGCATGACCTTTCAACTTGTCTTTTGCAAATTCGACACTCTCAGGATCTTCTATTGATCCAATCGATAAACTCTTACGGATTAATATTTCTATAAATTGTAGAAACTTCAATCTTGGGGCTCTTTCCAATCTTGGAAATGACCCTCAAAAACCTAGCTTCATCAAGATCCCTGTCCATTTCTTTCTCTTCTTCAAATTATCCTTCTTCATATTCATCCTCACTTACATATCTTACCCTAATATTGTTTTGTCTACATAGCTCCTCTTGTCTCACTTGCACTTGCCTCTACCGAGCTCTAAAACCCTATTTTGTCACACCCCCAATTCTTCTACCATGATTCCGTCATGGATACATTTTTTGTACTTATCTCTCAAATCCACAAACGCATTCCTAGTGAAAACTGCCTCACATTCGGCGATCAGTATACACACTCAAGAACTCTCCTATACCACTTGATGAAGGGTACTCCCCTTATTTATCCAAACACACACAAAACAATAGGGAAATAAAAAAAAATTCCAAGAATAGATTTATGGAAAGAACAACAATACTTGCTTTCTATTATCCTCAATGAAATGACATTACAATATTCAGAAGAAAAAAATGCTACAACCACATGGGTATTTGCATTACAATAATCTGCAAGACAGAGCCACCAACTACACTTCTGGAACTAAACCCTAAAATTCCCCTTTAGCCCTATATAATTTTCACAACTACCCACCTTAGAATATTTTGGAAAGTGAAATTTTCCTATTTTGGCGCCCAATAGTTCAATTTCCCTCCTTAAGTGAATTTTCTATCTTTTTCACTTGTATTGAAGCTAGAGTCCTAAAGGCCCAACTTTCGAAAACTATAACTTGTGAACCAATGAGTCGATTGGCTATTAACACCCCATTTGAGAAATCACATGAAGCAATTTATGCCCTTAGGAAGCAAAGTGCAAGTTGATCAAATTTTGGCCCCTTTTTGGAGCCTCTAAAGCCTTCAAAACTGAGTTCAAATTTTTTGTACCACTTCGCAAAAATAGAAAAATGCAATAACTTCAAAACCAGACTTGATCTTGCCATGAAAATTTACTAGCAAGATAATATATCAATAATGAACCTCCAGGGAATCAAAAGGAACAATTCATGCTCAAATTAACAAACTACTAAAAATAGTAACCCTGTCCAAAGATAGCCCTTATTGAAACTACACAAATATTTTCAGGTAATGCAAGATTGCTCTTATACCCTAGATTCTCCCGCATCATAAATGGAGATTTAATAGAAGTGTATATGGCACAACATGAAGGATTTGTACATGCAAGTAAGGAAACATATGTTTAGAGACAGAAAAACATTAAATAGTTTAAAACAAGTTGCAAAAAGCTTGGTATTCGAACCTAGATATTCATTTAAGAGAACGAGGTTTTACAAGAGGAGCTATAGAAAGTAACTTGTATTTCAAAACAAAAGGGGAAAATATACTGGTTGTTGTGGTATATATAAATGATTATAATTTTGGAAGTAATTATAATGAATTATGTTATGAATTTAAAAAATCATGACATCAAAATTTGAGATGTCTATGATAGGAGAGATTTCCTTCTTTTAGGGTTTGCATTGAATCTGCAAGTGAGTCAACTTGATAAAGGAATTTTTATATATGAAACCAAGTATGCAAAATAAATTATACATAAATTCCAGATGGATGGATGTAAACTAGTTAGTACACCCATGGAAACAAATTGTAAACTTCAAAAAGATACTAATAAACCTGACATAGATCATACACTTTGCATATCTATAATTTGTAGCCTGATGTACTTAGCTCCTACCAGGCCTGATATTATGCATGTTGTCTGTTTGGATTCCAAATTTCAATCATCGCCGAAAGTGCCACATCTAAATTATTTCAAAATGATTCTTAAATACATATCTGGTACTCTGGACTATGCTCTTTGGTATCCCAGATATGAGGATTTTACTATTTGTGCCTATACTGATGCTAATTGGGCAGGTTGTCTTACTAAAAGAAGAAGCACTTTAGGTGGTCCCTTCTTCCTTGAAAATAGATTGGGTGCATGGCATAGAAAAAATAAATACTGTGTTACTTTATCCACTACTGAAGCTGAATATATTGTAGCAGTATTTTGTTGTACTCAAGTTATTTGGGTGACTCAAACTTTGAAATATATTCAATTTCATGTTCCTAAGCCTATACATATATATTGTGATAATACAAGTGTTGTTAATATCTCTAAAAATCTAGTTCAACACTCTCGTACTAAATATATTGATATCAAATGTCATTTTCTTCAGGGAAAGGTTTTAGCAAATGAAGTTCTTTTGGATTATGTTTCTACAAAATATCATATTGCAAATATTTTTACTAAACCTTTATCATGATCCATTTTTGAAAATTTGAGGGAGAAACTTGGTGTTCTTCCTCTTTCTTCTTTTTCGGAATTATTTTAGTATGTAAGTGAGGGGGAGCTTTATCTGTATTCTTCTTCAAATCTCATTTCAATACAAGCTTAAAGAATGCAAATCTTTAAGACTTGATTATGGTTCCACTTATGACATGGATTTTACCTTGATTATTCAACATTAGTTGGCTTGAAGTTGAGCTTTACTTCTGATTAGATTTGTGGTTTCAATTATATGTTCATAGAGAAGAATTATTCTATTTTTTCAATAATATCGTATTATGGACTAACAGTTTGAGTCAGTGCTACAAATTACAGGGTATTTGCAGGATAATTGCTTACTTTCATGTTATTGGTCCCAGTGTACAAAGATGTTTTGCTGAGATGCTCATGACAGATATACATGTTTCAATTTTATATATTTTGTCCTTGTTGCAAATAGGGGGAGAGTTAGTGTATTTGTCAACCAAGGTAAAAGGGGGAGTTTGTTTCTCTCACCTGCTTGTAAAGTCCTTATTGCCAAACACACTAACTAGGTTGGTAGTATCATCTTGGCAGTATCATCATGATTGTATCTCTTATATCATAATACATTGCATCATGATCAGTTTGTTCAATGTCATATTTTTTGATCAGTGTTATTCAATCAATTTGATCATGCTTTATTATATATTGAGTTCATGGTATTATATTGTTTAGTTTGATCAAGTTGATATATACAAACTCATAAGACATTTCCAGTATACATAAAATCATGTGGTATATAGTTCCATTAGTGACATTTGACATTTTTAGTTTGTGGCACTATGACAAATGAGATTGTTCACTTTTGATATTAATGGTTTGGTTATATTCATTTTATTGGAAAAATAATCTACATTTAAGTGTCACACACAATGCATCATTCAGATTGTATTATGTGGATACAAGAACATGTGAACATTCACATTCTATTACTGCATCAACAGTGAGAATGAAACTATCAGACAATTTTGACATTGCATTATATTTAAGGATTGCATTCATGATTATACAATATGAATAACATCCTTCATCTTTTCAAAATGTTACAATAAGAATGGTTTATAAGGTAAGGTTGTTTCACATTTTTTAAGGATCAAGATTTATGACCATTAAAAGGAAAGGTTAATGTGCTAGGTAGATTTTTTGATCGACCCCCTAGGCACATTTGATTTAGTACAATGTAATGATATGATAATCACAACACTTAAGCATCACCAAGTAAGTGAGTGACAATTAATGAGAAATTAATTTCACCAAAGATTGTGCCATTCTTATCGGATTTTAATTTTTATCAAACACTTTGGTTTGGATTTATTTTTCTAACCCTATCTCTTTCAAGCGAGGGCATTATTGGTTGTATTTCCAATTTTGAAACTTGCTAGTAAATTTTTGAGTTCCCAGTCAATTTCCTGCATAAAGGTCAAAATCTTGTCCAATGCTATCAAAATTTCTCTGCAAATAATGGTCTCTGAGCCTTAAAATTCAAAGAAGTGTGTAAACCCCTAAGACCTAGGTCAATTTTCATGCAAATAAAAAGAAAACCCTAGTTCTTCATAATCTGCTTCTATTTTGCAGTTACTTTTTCAAAAGATCTGAGTCACTTAAGTCATGTATCTTTTTCATGTTATAAAGTTGGTCGCGATGTCTCTTTAAGGTTTAAGAATATTCCATTTTCTTTCGAGACTTAGTGAAATGCTTGGTCGTGTTATCTCCATGAGAAAAGAATATGCTTTCCATCATAAGGATACTTAATGTTGATCATTGATCCAGATCATGATCCTGTGGTTCGCAGAAATTCATGTTTGAAACCCCAGAGTTAAAGAATCTTATGGCGACTTTGAGATCATTCAGTCGCGCAGTTTCATAAACAAATCAGAGTTAAAGATGAGTTGAAGTTCTCATGTAGTCGTGTAATCACGAAAGGAAACAAGAGTTAAGTCAAATCCTACGAGATTCAGTGATAACCATTGATTTTAAAGATGATCCTACGGTGTGCGTGAAGTCTCAAAGTAAACTCTTCAGTTAAAAATTCATAAAGTGACTTCGAGTTTCTTCAGTCACAGTGTCTCACAAGTTTACCAAGGTTAAGAGATGAGTTAAATGCATTCAGTCGCGAGATCTCTAATGAAAGCAAGGGTTAATTTAAAAGATATGAGATATAGCGACTGTCATCTGATGCAAAGTTGATCTTGTGGCCAGCGTTAATTCACAAGATAAAAGTGTTGGTAAACATATTGTTCTTTTTCACTTTAACTCTTAAATGCCTAAATATTAAAGAAACAATCAAATACAACAGTTGGGAAATGTAACTGAATAATTGATTTCCCTATGAATTTGAAGGTACAATTCCCTTAAGTGATTGATCTTCAACAAATTTTTTTCTTTCCTAATCTAATGGTGGTGTGTTCTTGACCCAAGAATAGAAGAGGTAATCCAAGCTAGGCCTAGACAGGAGCTAGCTCAGGCGAATAGATTCAACTCTAAATCTAGCCAATCTCAAGACCTTATCAATCATATAAGTTCCTAAAACTAGTAATGCAATAGTAGATAATGATGATAAAAATGTAAAACTGTAAGATCAATGATAACACAACAATGATGACTCAATCTAAATCTAAGCACTTCACAAGAACATCTCTCACGATTTGGAAAAACACTCAGATTTTCCTTCGATTAATTGTATTAAATCTTAATACAACACTCTGGTTTGATCATGAACTAAAAATCCAATATAAAGTAACGTTCAAATTAACAGAAGGATAATTGCAATGGAACAGTTAAAACATTGGCATTCAAACATAAATAATTTTGACTCAAAAAAATGAAGTTCTTTACCCCAAAATTTAGTCGAACTTATTATTGATTTTCAACAGAGTATATATATATATATATATATATATCAGAGCTTGACCGTCACAAAATATGTAACCAAAACGGTTCAACCTCTCTAACCAAAAATGATAAATGATAAGTGAACATTTATCGATTACAAAACCTATCAAAAATTAGTATAAGGGGGAATATATTTACGTCTTTGTTTCCTTCCCCTTATCTAATTTCTCCTTATAGGCGGTAACAGTTGTGATGATTGGAACAAGCTCCTCATATCTATTAATATGGACATTAGTATATCTGATGAGCCATCGGGAATGATCTTTGGCCAAACGGTAAAAGCACAATAATGTGTCACCCTTTTACAAAGGAAAAGGACGACAACACCAAAACTGTAAAACTTCAAGGGCATAAAATTCACATTTCTGTTGAGAATTTGAAGATGATGTAAACTGATGAAATGTGTGAAATAGGCTGAATTATATTCCTATAAATTTTTTTAAAAAAATTGAACCAAAATTAATATGTTTTTTGAAATTTTAAGGTATATTTTTCATTTTGTGAAAAATAATGTAAATCAGGGAGTTTACTTCCCGCCAAATCATTATAAGTAAAACATTAGTTTTTCCTCCAATTTCAGAATATGTTTTAGATGACATGTATAGCTAGTGCCCATAAAAAGAAAGAAGTGTTTTCGATGTATACTTTGCCCGTTATAAGTATTCAAAGTCTAACTTAGTTGAAATCAACCGTTTTTGTCTCTCGCCATTTTTCCCCTATCAAAACTATGCAAAAAACCAAATAAATTACATATTATTGGAGAGGACTCTCCTCTCTAGTGTTATCTATGATTTTAAAAATTTTCTGAATTGATTTAGTATTTTTTTATATTATCCAAATCAACGACTTCCAAAATCTTTAATAACCTACATGCAACTCTTAACAAATTTGTTCAATGTTATGTAGTCAAAACAATATAAAAATTATATGTCAAGAATTGTAGTTCCGAGATCTACAAAAGGGTACTTTTATTTTTTTGACATTGTTAAGTTTCAATAGAGAAAAAACTAGCAGAAGTACCAACTTGCTGATTTGGTGTGTTTTTGGAGGTTTGGTTGCCAACAAGGCATGCCACATAGGATGACTCGGCCGAGTACTACTCGGCCGAGGGTAACTCGGCCAAGTCTAGCTAAGTGGTCGGCCACC
>MU226709.1:2275739-2292987 GCA_018584345.1 Thuja plicata | reverse complement strand
TCTCTTGCATGAGTTAAATTGGAGATATAAAGAGTAAGCATTCACACTGTATTAAGAACCTGCAAGAAAAATTGCTAACAAATTGGCAAAATTGTTGGGGAAGAAAAGAATTGTCCCAAAATCTATGATTGAGTAACAAATACCATAGTTGAGTTTTCCTATCTAGGTCATTCTTATAGTATTCATATTGGTTGTGTTATATTTTCCCAACTTGTTTTGGGTTGCGACTCTCAAAGAAAATCTTTGTAATCAGTGCTAAAGTAATATTCAATACCTATACACATCCTTTCAATATGAATACTAGATCAAGAGTGAGAGATAATCCTGAAGTTGAGTTCGATAGTAGAATCCCAACTACTTCTAGGACTAAAATATCTTGGAGAGAAAAGAAGAACCAAGCTAACATAAATGACTCATCTCCAAGAAAAGAAGAAAACAACACTAGAAGAAAAGATGCAAACCAATCCAGTCATGAGGGGAATACCTCAGAGTATGAAGAAGCCCCTGACCTAGGATTAGAAACATATGAAATTACCAGTACTTATAGTGAAAGGGAAGGGACTGACACTATTAGTTCAGATTCTGAAGTTCCTTCTAATGAGCTTGCTGAAGAAGAAAGAATCTTAACGAGGCAGTTGGCCCTTATTCAGCAAAAGAAGAGAGAAAAAGATTTAAAAAAGAAAAAACAAGATCAAAGAGATGTTGATAAATTTAGAAGAAGATCATTAAGACATCAAGCATCAAAGAATGTTGAACGGTCTCATAGAGACCAAGAGACACCAGTCACTCACAAGAGTTTTGGTTCACAAGATTTTAGAGAAAAAGGAAAGAAGTAAGTGACAGGAAATGAAGTTGATGAACCAAAAAATACAAAATCCTAACAGAACGATTTAATTTTATTTGTATTCTTAGTTACCCTAATGCAGTACCTAATGATATTGAGGAAAAACTCCCAAAGTTTTTAGGAAATAATGTTATTTCTTGTGAAGTACATTCGAGAAAGTTTATAGATATCATAGATGATTTGAATATTAATCATGAAGATGTCCTAATGAAGCTCTTTGTTCAATCCTTGGTAGAAGATGTTAGGGAATAGTTTAGAGGACTACCTAATGGTTTTGTAGCATCTATGGAAGAATTAATAGACTTATTCAAAGATCGGTATGGTGACAAAAAAATGAAGGATTTTTGTTAAATGAATTCAATAACATAAAGAAAAAATTTAATGAAGAAGTCATTGAATTCAATACAAGATTTCAAATAGCCATGCACAAGCTATTTCAAAATATCATACTTGATGAAAAGGTATGTCTCGCTACATATCTGAATGCTTTTAATTATAAGATGGGGTATGCTCTCAGAGATAAAAAAATAGTAGAAGTCTTACTGATGCATATAAGATAGCAGTGAATATAGAAATGAACATAAGAGTGTCAGGGAAAATGGGTATACGAGATGATGCACGTTTTAGTAGTGTAAGGTAAGAAAATAGAGAGATTGTTTGAGGGTTTGTTATTATCCTATCTTATATTTAAAGGAATGATGTTTTGAAATGTAGGGGGTAAATAAAATTCTCTCCTTTTATCCTTAGATATACAAATGAAGGATCCAAATTGATTAATCCAAAATGGAAGGATCAATGCATAAATGAATCAATCATTTAGAAATAAGAACAAAAAAGGAAGATCTTAAGTACTCGTTTTATTTATTTGAATGTGTAATAGATTTAGAGAGATTGATAACTTTAATTGAAATGGATAGGAGAAAAGTACTAACCTTGAAATGTTGCAGATTTGAAGAATGTTGTTTTCGGGGGTCTGCACTCAATTTCTGGAAAATCTGAGACCGGATCTAGAATAGAAACGCAGAGATGAACAAAACCCAAAAATATTTTTCCGTTCTGACACAATTCTGATTTGTACCCTCAAGTCAATGTCACCATTGACCCATAATTTTTGATTTTGACCTAGGGCAGAATCGACCTAAAAAGTCTCAGACTAAAATTCTGTTTTCGGATCCCGAAAGTTTATCGAAAAGGGTATCCAAATCTGCACTCCGATCAACTGTTTCAAACCTGTACCTGCAAGAAAAATGGTTTGTTTGTTGGGGGGAGGGGTTTGCCTTGGTCAAACCCAGTTTTGGAATTAACCTCAAAGTATAATTGAAATTGCATAAGTAAAACAATGTAAATGAACAAATTCAACTTTCTTGTAGAAGTCCTTGTGGCAGATTCGAATCCGTGAATCCACAAGTATGTATGCACCAAAAAGGATGTAGAATGTAGAATTTAGGATGTCTTCAATCAATTGCTTGTAGATCTTCAACACCAATCTTGAATGGGTTTTTTAATAGGAAGAGGCTTGGAGGAATGTGAATGGAGAAATCTTCAACAAGAGGGCTCCATGGAGCTTGAATCCTTCAATGGCCACCAATGGATCTCCTTGATGAAAATGAGTGCTTGAGAATGGATGAATACTTTAATGGCTACTTGGCTTGCTTCAAATCTTGCTTCTTCACCTTTGGATCTCACTCTTCAAGTCTTTGAATTCTTGCAAATATGCTTGATGATCATGGTTCATGTGGTTAGAGAAAATGAGAGGAGAAAGCTTCCTTTTATATGAAACTAGGGCACAATCTTCTAGAGAGGCCTACATAGTAGAATTAAATTCCAATTGGACACATGCCCCTAGAAGAGGACCTATATTAAATATAATTTAAGATTTTTTGTTCCGAAGACCGAAACAGCCGACCCGGAAGCGGGAATTAACTTTTTCAAAAGACCGACATCCGAAAACCCTAAAATTCTAAAATTTGAATCCTGGGCCTGGAAAAGGTCGATTGTGACCTAGGTCAAGGTCGAGGTCGACCTTGACCCAAAAAGGTTGACCTTGAACCTGAGGTCAAAGTCCCAATTTTTTAGTCTGGGGTGTCAGAAATAGGTTGGAAAAGTGGAAAAGGGGCAGAATAGGGGGAAAAAGCCAAATCCAAGTCAGGAACCCATTCAAGGTGCTTGACATGACCCCAAACCACTTACTCAGAAGGCTAAACCAGTCTACAATGAAAGTGCTTCCATTTTTCAACTATACAAGTAGGAGCAACCAAAAAGACCCTGAATATAAAGAATATAAGGATCCACAAAACAATAGACCATCCTATAAAAATTATAATCCACATAATAGGATGCAGAATCGCCCTTATGGTACCCAGTTTAAGGATGGAAAGCCTATTGTCCCACCAAGAAAGGATAAACCTGAAAATAGGACCCTTGATCCTTTACACAAAAATGTTGTAAACATGTGCAGATCTTAAACCATCTGAAGCTTGTTGCATCCTTAGTCTTTAAGGATTACAAGATGGTTTAGACTCTATATATAGCAAGTTGTATCATTTTTGTAAAGGAGGATGAGAGGTGAAATATAATTGCAAGCCAGACTACTCAATTTTGTCTGAGTTTTTGTGCTTATTGTCTATTGAATGTATTTGAAGCAGTAACGATATTAATAAAATACAACTAGCCAATTAGTGAAAGCCCTAATCCACTATAACAGATACTGAGAATCAGTAATTATTTGAAGGTACACCCGCTTGAGCCTGTGGATCTCAAAGTAGAAGGAGGAACTAGTCCTCATCAATTAGGCTTTCTCTTGCATGAGTTAAATTAGAGATATAAAGAGTAAGCATTCACACTGTATTAAGAACCTGCAAGAAAATTCCCTAACTGGCACCACCCATGGACCCTATTTTTCTAACTCTATCTCTTTTAGTTTTCGTAACTACATTTAGGTTCTTATGTTTCATTGTGTTTCTCTGGTTAATCAATTTTTGTTAGATTAATGTATCATGCATATAATCACATTCTTTTTTTGTATCATGGGTTTGGTTCTGTTATTGAATAATGTTTTGATGGGTCATTCACATTAGGTATCTATCTTTGACATGCATTATTTTTAATCATTAGTGTTTAAACCCTATTTCTGGATATGGTTTTTTATGATACACGACAATCATACATTTTTAAGTATGACAAACCTTCACACATTATACTCATATGTGCGTATGCATTGTTTGGGTATAAACCCTTACCTAAGGTTAATTTTTTTTCGAAGGCATTCACTATGAAAGGAATCATTCTTTTCTAAGAGTTTTGTTGCATACATATCATACTGTGATTATTTCATATCGACACTCATTACATTCATTCTTTTGGGGATAAACCATAGTCAAGGGTTTTTCGGTTGGGAGTTAGTATCATGTTGCTGTCATTTGTTACATATTGTTATATATGTCACTATGTATTTTTGTATAATCCAGTATAACCTAACCCAAGTGTAAGATCATTTGTTTTACCATGCATGTTATATTTCTCAAGATGGATATGGTTGTAGTCATCATGACTATGTGATTTAAAGTTAAGCCTGAGTTTGAAAGATTTTTTGTATCATTAATTTGGTCCTAGAAACGATAATGAACAACAAGATATAGATTATATGCATGCACGCACGTGCCTGCACCCACACACACACACACCCACCCACCTTAATAGCAATCCTAATATTCATTAGGTGCAAAGATCCAATCAAGTTAGTCCTAGAAATCGTAATGAAAAAATAAGATAATTTGGATCACATTTTTTTCCTTATTAACTAATGCACAAGTCAAGATGGATGTCATATAACAAGAGGTCAAAATAAACTATTTAGTGTCTAATCAAAATACAAATCAAGAAACTTATATGATTTGACAAAGTAATAATGAATGGATCCTTAGTGAGGAGGAAATAAATCTAAATGATAAGAGTCCTAAGATAGAAAATAAACTAGTAAAATACCTAAACATGGTCCCACCTCATAAATTCAATGTAAAAACATGTGAGGGGATGGTGTACAAGCTTGGATCTCAAAGATGGAAAAGTATGAGGTCAAAAATATCTCAAATGAAAACAAAGCAAATTTAAGGTTATTTTTCAATTAAGAAGATAGGCATCCACAGGGTGGGAGAATGATAAAATTAAGAAAAAGGAAAGGTCCTTTTGTAGTCCACTACACCAGCCATATGTTTTTGGGTCTACATATGGTGACAACAATATGGGACTGCCCCATACTCCTTGCGGGAGGCATCCATTATGCTACAAACGAGGTGTACATACCCTATCCCCAGTGGAACTTGTGACCTCCCTTTCAAGAGTACAAGTTCTCCACCACTAGGACAAGAAATAATAAATAAATTAAAACCCTAATTGGGACTATTTTGTCCTTGATTTGAAAGAAATAGATTCATCAACTTTATTTTGATAGGAAGATGAAAAAGTTTCAAAACCTAAAATAAGGACAGACAATTTCAATGGGATAAGTTTACACAATTTTTGAAATATGTTTCTCAATATCAATAGGGTGAGCATTTTAGAGTTCGGAAATTTACATCGACATTAACGCCTCAAATTGATGTTGAAGTGGATCTTCATATTCTACAAATAATTAATGATGTGTTTTGAAAGGAAACAAAATAGGAATAAAAGCTTCATAGTATAGCATACGTCATGAAGGAAAATATGGAAAGTGATAAGAACTGTTACAATGAACCTCTAGTAAATCCTTCCAAAAAGATATTTCAAAAGTGAAACCAAGCTAGTGATAAAACTTACAAGAACAATAATTTCTCCATAGGGAATAATCAAGGTAATCATTATATAAAGCCTACATATCCTAATAAAGATGGATATCCTAATGAGATTGTCATAGTAAAACCAACTGAGAAAAACGATCAAAAGATAGATGCTATTTTTAGGAGGAGAGCATTATACCAATCAATGACCATGAAAGGTAGTGGGAAGAAATTGAATGGGTCGTTGGAATTTAGTGACATCAACATTAGTTCTTATTTTTGTTGAGTGTCATAATTGCTTGAGGATACATGACATAATAATGATATCTAAAATTGGTGTTGCCTTGTGTTGGAAAATTTTATTGTATGTCTAACTATTAAGCATTAGAACTCTTAAATGCTTAATAGCATTGATTGCTGCTACAAAATAAATTTGATTATATATGGCCTATATAACTTTATTCTTGGTTGTCCAAATCCTTTCATTGTAAGACATGTGAAATTATCCTTAAAATTGTGACTAAGAAAGTCTTGTATTGAAATAAATAGTTTGAAGGATATCACATGCTTAAGAAACAAGTACTTTGTTTTTAATCAAAGCAAGATTACATCAACCATTTATTGATTTTTTTTTTTTTTGTGTGTATATATATATAATTTAATAAAAAAATATCTTAATTTTATAAAAACAATCTAGGAATTAGAGATAATATATATTCAAAATTAAATCTATAAATAATAATAATAAAAAATCATCTTATAATAAGATATTACATGCAAATCTTATCATTAAAAATTAAAAATAATAAACTAAATGCCAATGCAATCTCTGTCAGAAATTAGTGGGAAGAAAACATTTAAATGTAAATGTTAAAAAATTTAATTGTTTTTACTGCATTTTTGTAGTAGAACTCAGGTTAAGCCTTGTTGAAGTTAACGACATCATGGAGTGTCATGTATGAATGAGTTGCAGGAGTTCGGCTTGTATGCATGCATGATTCTTTTTTCTAGCATAATCGTGATTAAATTTAGTACATGTCATACTTTAATAAATAAATATTTATTATTGCTATAAATGAATAGCATGTAAAAATTGATATTGGTAAATGTTCATATTAGCTAAGTAAAAGTCCTTGTTAAACATGCACCAGTCAAAGTGATGCCCATTTCAATTTAATAGATATTTTAGCTATTATGATGTGAGATGATTAAAAAGAACTGTGCAAGCAATATCAGTTGATAAACACACGTACAGAGTAGCGGACGCATTATTTTAGCAACCCTGAGTCTATCAGGTATGTAGATTTTGTTCTTTACTATTTTCTGGATTTTGCTATTTTCCACTTCTCACAAAAATTCTTGAGTAGTGTTGAAATCAGAAGGTTAAACTTCAACTGTTCATGTTACTGCTGCTTTATGAAAATTTAGCAGGCTCAAATAGCTATTTTTCCTAATGTAGATTTAAAAGCATATGTCGGTTTATGTTTTTCAGTAGTTTTTTCCTCAAATTCCAGATGTCTTTGAGGGGATTCGAGCCCGGAACTCCAGAATTCATAGAAATTTGATGTTCTTTTTCCTTTCAAAATACAGTGATGCCCATTTCAATTTATATTTCTATGCATGTTGCAGAGATGGCTAGGCAAATTTTGGACAAGGGAACGAAAAGAATAATGATGATAGAACTAATATTAAGGGCTGTTATTTTGATTTTTACAATATTTGGGATAAGTCGTGCAATAACTGTAAAGCAAACAAAGTACATATTTGGCATCGAGAAGGAAGCTTCATACAAGCAAATCAAAGCTTTCATGTAAGTATAATACTTGAATTAACCATATTTTAGTGAATCTTGGTTTGTTCATTATGCTAAGCATAAAAACTCATGTTCTAAATCTTGCAGATTCTTGGTAGTTGCTGATGGACTTTTAAGTTGTTATTGTCTTATTCAAATTATGAGAACAATAATGAGCATTTATTTTAAAACTCCATTACTAAACAAGGGGCTTGGATGGATTATTTTTTCTTGTGATCAGGTATGGTTCTAACGTAATATTCTTAAGAATCATTCAATTTAAACTGGTTTTTCCAAATAGATATATTTATATATATTTATTTTAAATCTTTTATTTAAGAGATTTAAGTTTTTTCCCTCTTCAGGTTATCACTTATTTGAGTTTTTCAGCAGCAATGGCATCAATAGAGGCTGCATATTTAGCAATGGCAGGAGAAGATGATTTTCAATGGTTTAAAGTATGCGTCTTTTTTGGAAGTTTTTGTAAGCAAACAGGGTTGGTTCTAGCGAGTTCCTTAATAGGAGTTTTGTGTATGGTAGTTGTATCTTTGATATCTTCATATAATCTTTTCCGACTATATAAATCCAAGGCTAGGTCATATTTTTGAAGCCTTGAGATAAAACTCATAAACATCTATTTAACAGTGACTATTATATTCTATATTGTTTTTGAGGTCCAATATTGGGGCCCTAAAATCTTTCATGTAGAATTTGTGTAGAGATGTATTTAGTGATTCTTTTATATGGTACCAATTATTACACATCATTTTCATACTAGAGAATGTTCAAGATGGTATTAATTGCAAGAAAGTGCTTAAAAAAAGAACATTTTGCCTATGTTGGTGAAAATTTCTTAAAGTATAAACATTTTGAAAAATTTCGTTAAGTATAAACATTTTGAAAAATTTGTTATCTATTCACCACAACCACAATGGATGTTAAAACCATTTACAAAAGTGGTATATTCATCATGATGTTACAATTCTTCATTTTTTACCTTATTGAAATGTGTTTTCAATCTGTTCAACTTCCAACCATGTTCATGAATCTATTTATAGTCCTTGTGGGAATTGGAAATTTAAATGCGTTGTTAAAAGTTGAACATTTTGATGAATTAGTCATTTATTTTGGTGAATTCGCCACAGCCATAATGGATATAAAAGCCCTCTAGCAAAAGTGATATATTCGTCATGATGTTAAATTTCTCCAGTTTTTACCTTCTCAGCTTGTGTTTTCAATCTGTTCAGCTTCTAACCATGTTCATAAATCTATTTATAATTCTTATGGGAATTAGCAAACTAAATGCATTGTTAAAGGTTGTGTGCGTCCATGGCTTGGCACTTCTCAAGCTGTTCGGCTTTCAAATGTGTCCATAAATCTACTTCTGGAATTAGCAACTCAGATGCATTCTTAGAAGGTTGTGTGCATCCAATGATGTTCCATTTCTCCATTTTTTAACTTCTTATCAAATCTGTTCAAATTCCAAATACGTCCGTAAATCTATTTAGTTGTTAAGGGAATCAGCAATTTAGAGGCATTGTTAAAGATTGTAGTTTAAGGTTCATGTAGGAGCTTTCTAAATTTTCACTACTGTTCACAAGGCGAGTAGGGGAAGTGTGTCTAGAAGAGTTTGTAAGGTTAATGGAGTTATTCTTAGCGTAATAGAGCTTTATGCTGCAAGCCCAAGGGCTGCCGCCTCTTTGTATTGCCATTTTGAAGTACTAAATGAGTTTGTGCTCACATTTTTCAGCTCAAGTTTTTATCCATAAGAGGTTCATGGTGTTGCTCTCTATTTTGTTTTTTTTTTCCTTGCACAGGTCTATTTGATTTCAGTCATATTGCTCTCTGGGAATTGTAATTTTATTATTCACACCCTAGTTGCGGAATATCCTTGCAAGTTTATCAATCAACAGGTCATTTTCACAAATAAAGATCATATCCAGAGTCAACGAAATAGAATAGAGTAAATCATCCTATGATCTATTAAATTTGTAATTGCTTCTGATTTATCACATATCATTTTAAATTGCTCATCACAGTTATAAGTTTACAAGTCACTTACAAAACTAAATTCTTATTTCCTTCCTATCATTTCAAAAATTGATGTTTATATTTAATTACTCTCTTAACTCCTTTACCTAAATTAATTTGTTCTTCACCATATTGTTCATTTTGAAAGATTAAATTATTTTTTATTAAAATTGTAAGTCCGGAAACAACACTTGACTATAGATTTAAGTTCCAATAGAAACCCAAACGAATATATGATACAGAAATGGAGATCGACAATTCTAAAATTCAAGGGAAATAAAGAGGGCGATCTACATGGAAAATATATTCGCCTTTAAACTCAGACTCTATTTTCTTCTCTGGGTCTGATTATTTTATAACCATACACAACAATAATTAAGAAGTAAAAACTTGATACGTATTTCCCTAAATAATTGTCACATAATGAATATTCCAGGTGGATACTGGATATAACATTCATCTAAAACTCCCATCCTAGTGAGTATGGGCTTAATATTTCCATTAATTACATTGCCAAGCAGCCTCTCAACTTTATATCCACAAAATTCAAAGAATTTGCAATATTTTTGTGAGAAATATATACATATCATTACTCTTTCCTTTTTTTCATAAGAAGTTATGAAGTGTGAGCACATCTTTATCAAACTCTGTATACCACTCCGTGTACAGAAGTGTCTGGTGAATTCCACTAAGGACACAGTAAAAACTTGGCATCACATTGCATTTGTTGTCATCAAGGTTCAAACCTCAATTGGTCATTGAACTCACAGACTTTGTATCTTTACTGGGATGTTAGCTCATAGGTTTGGGTGATTTGAAATAAAGCAAAGAAGGAAGGTTACCTTGTCGCCTCCAAAGATATGAAGCAAGCCTAAATAATCTTAAAGTCACCAACCAATAAAATAAACTAGTGTCTGGAGAAATCTTACACTGTTTCCACTACTAGACTTTGGAAAAATACATATTCCCTGTTACTTCAAGCTTAAGTAGTTAAAAGATCATTTATTAACATTCATCTTGATTCATTTAGCAAGGTGCACGTTTTACGTGTCTGTATTTACTAGTGATATTTATATCCATATCTATTATATGCACAGATTGGGAAAGTATCCAAACATCGAAATATTCTTGTCAGATTTGTAAAGAATTTGACATTTTAGAAATTTATCTCCGCCTTTAATGATGCCCAGAAATCTAATCAAACCTACAAACACCCCCAACCCAAGCATACCATTCTAAAACACAATTTCTTTCCCTGGCAAAATACTACAAACTTCTTTTGGGAGTTCAGCACCAAACTCACATATCACAGCTTAGAACAATTAGCATCCTGGCACCACTGCAGGTTTCCTCCAGCGAGAATTTATTTCCTGAAAGGCATTGAAAGTTTAAAGAAGATAAATAGAACTTCAAAAAACAGTCAGAGTAGATACATTTTGTGCTCTCCAGTCTCCATCCAAGGTAGGCTGGTATGCAGGCATAATGCACAGAGAAAAATATTCATCCATATTACACCCAGCTTAAAAAGGTTACCCTCAGCCAGGAATTTGGCGCAGCAGAAGATGGAGCTAAATAAGGAGAACAAATGGAGATCGTATCTTGTTCACCATCACCTTCCTCTTGCCTTGGTATGATAGATGTCTAAGAAAAGCTTGTACCGGGACAGAACGTTAAGACACGATCTCTGCATTCAATTATGCACATTTTATTTTAATTATTTCCGAGCCATCTAAAAACATACAATGGTCATTGGAGTCGCATCAAACGGGCATTTCTCACAAAGATTGACGACATGGTTAGTTTTTTGGACAATGTGTCATGTTAAAAGTCCATACCTTCCCCAAACGATTCCATCTGACAAAAAATGCATGCAAGTCATGATTAACCCCAAAGTTGTGGCATAGTTCCCAGCAAAATCATCCGTTTCAGCACAATTCTGCTTCATTGGATTTTCAAAAAATATGAAAATTTGTTTAAAAAATAGGCTTAATCTTATTAAAATCTGAAATTTTGTCTTGAGTTCAAATTTTTACCTCCACTGGTTTAGAATGTCAGGGTTAGTTGTCAGATGCTTGTTGATCTGCCCTAGCCAAATATTACCATCCCATTAATGTCATCAAATTTCCACAATCTATGGGACTAATGCTGCTGTTTCTAGATTTGATTGTGTAAGATTTTAATCATCTACATTTCCGATCACACTCCATGATTCATCATCAGAATGTTAGAGATGAAAAATGCGTTGAGCTCTTAAAATTTCCTTGCCAGGCAGTTTCAACTCTTCTTCAACTTGAAGAATCTCTGAAGTTCAATCCAAACAACAGTTTACTCAGGAAAATCCATTACAAGTGTGTTGCCAGTCAACTCAGTATGCAGAGCTGCAAATAGAAATATATAACAAATGATGAAAAATGACCACTTTTCCCTTGTTTGCATGAATCTTAATCACCCAATTGAGTTTCTATACCAGGCTTCCATTCTTCTCATCAACTTGTACCTGTGACTATCATGTGAGCCACAAGTTAGACTGGGCTCTTAACAGGTTAACTGATTTTGACAGTACAAGTCAGATCTACCAAATTGGATGCCAAGCAGGAAAAAATGACCAAGTAATTCTGTGACTGACTAACTTGGAGGCAACATGCAAAAGGTGTACACTGTACATACAATCAAGCTTGAACATAAGTATACTCAGCCTTCCAACAAGACATGAAGTAGAAGATTTCTATTGTGAAAATTGCAAATAATATTGCAGAAGAGAAGGTGATTAGTAGCATATAGCTGCCACCTTAGAATTCTGACAGAAGAGTTTTTAAACATGCTGCTTCCAAATGGCTTCAAATTGTATCATATTGCAGAAACATAACTTTGTAACGGAATATTCATGGCAACAGAACAACACATACAAGACAAATCCATAATTTTCAGGCCATGCAATTTTCTTCTCAGATCAACCACAGGGTCAAAGAGTGCAAATTATAATTTATTTTATATGGGAAACTCACCTTACATCTAAATTGTACAGATAATCTCATTTACAAGAATATCATTTTCCTCTGAAGTTTAATGGATATTTAGTGTGTCTACTTTAAATTACAGTCCTTGCAAGTTTGTCCCAATCAGAACAAATTTTAAGCATGCAGACCCATACTTGGAGGACCTGCAATCTCAAAGACCAAGAAAGATGCACTTCCTTGGTTTTGCAGGCAGGCAACACAGAACTTTTTGACAAACCCAACCTTCAAAATTCTCGATGAACATCATAGAGTATAAAGCATACAGTTCTCACCTGATATGTTTGTACGATCCAAGGTCTTCTTCTGGCTTAACCAAAGTGACATGAGAGCAAGTATTACATGTTCTTCAAGCTTGTAAGCCACACTATTTTTGTTCACTCGCGAGGAATAACATGACGATATGAGGACACTGACTCTACTCTGTCACCAACTGAATCGTGCTGATCAGCCGAAGGAACTCTTTGTGGAAATGCTCGACCATATGCAGTGCCATATGCATGTGGATCAAATACAGCATAAGGACCCGAAGGATTCATATGTCCTGCCAGGGGATAATGCCCTGGCATTGGAACAACAGGAGATCCATAAGGCATGTGCATGGGCATTGGCATGGGCATCTGCATTGGTTCCTCCCTGTGATTTGAAAGAAATGCCGATGCTGCTATACTATGAGGAATCGGAGTAGATGCAAAGAGCTGATCAGAAGGTGAAGAACCTTCATTAGAGAGCCCCTGCATCCGCTTAAGGTACAGTCTATACTTCTGGAGATGACTGGCAACATTTTCTCTAGTTAACCCCTCCACATTCATCAGCTGCATAATTGTCTTTGGCACTGCATTTTTTATGCCCAAATGAGCAACCACATCAACAAATCTCTTGTGAAGCTGGGGAGTCCAAACCAACCTGGGTCTCTTCAAGGTTCTTGCGGACTGGTCATCAGTTGAGTTCTCATAACCAAAAGCTGAGGACTCTTCCTCCTCTACAGTTTCTCTACTCCTTCCCTTCTTAGCCCCAACAACACCATCACTAGTCTCTCCCTCAGCCGGCTGACTTCGCCCAGACTGCCCGCCCCCAGGACTACTAACTCCATTTTGACCCCCATCAAGCCCATGGCTGTCGTGGCCATCACCTTCAGTGAATGTAGGAAAGGCCTTCATTGAATTGGTAGCAGAAGGGGCACTATTATGCCGCCTCAGAGCAGATATTGTGTTCTGAGAAGCCCTGCTGACATCCAGCAGACTCCGGCAAGGTTCTGGTGAGATACTGAATGCGCAAGCCAGTTCCGGTGTTATTAGCACCTGCGAAAGAGGGGTCAACTCTTCCGGGCCTGGAAGCCCCGCTTCCCACTCCATCACATGATCATCACACTTCGCCATTTTACAAAGAGATCAAATCTAAAACCCCAGAAGTGTGCTCTATCCTTCAGAAATCTTATCTTAAGGTCAGTTACCTGCACTTATGCTCCTTAGGATCACTTAACTCCCACAGAATCTATTCTACGTCAGTTCGACTTTAGCCTTGTCGGGACGGACCTCTTCATATTTCCCACTTTGTAGCTCCATAGAATTCAAATAAACTGCCAATCCCTCCACATTGCAAAATCTCGTTGCCTTCAAACAAAACCCTCAATCCCCCAGAAAAGTAAAACATGACAACAAAATCTCAAGGATTAAGCCAACATAGAATTCTCATTCACCGTCTGCAGAATTATACACGTATCACAGTACAAAACCCTCGTCGTCTTCTAACAGAAGACTCAAATCAGAGACTCGAAAAAGAGAAGGAGAAAACCACTGGCAACTAAGGCATAAGAAACACCCTCAATTCTCTGAAAAATATAGACAGCACCTCCAAATTACGGCACATTGGCAACTATAAATCCTCATTCTCTTCAAACTAACCCTCAACACACCCCCATTAAAAACCCCAAGGAAATGAAAAGAAGAGACAAAGCACAGCACATGGGTCAAAAAACCCACACAGTTAAAGTAAAGACAAGCACCGTATAAAGGTCAGAAGAGCACAAGATAAAGGTCAGAAGAGCACAAGGGTCTAAACCCACCTCGAATCATCTGGATTGATTTCTCCCGATCAAACCCTATCCTCGCCTTACAGTAATTCTCGAATTTCTCTGTTGGCGTCGTATAAATCGAAAGAAAGCCCCTGGGAATCGAACCGACAAGGTCAGTGTTGTGAATCGGGAAGAAACGGGCACCGCCTTTGGCAACACTATGTCAAATGACGTGTATATCTATCTGGAATCGGAGAGGACCAATCTCGATCTCGTGATCTCTTATGGCTACAGCCACAAAATCTTAATGGGCAAAGGAGAACTCTAAATCCATTGGCCATTGGCCATTGGGGAAGTGGAAAGCCAAAGATATTTTTAATTAATTAATCTCGTTTAACTGCTTCCCCAAAATATCTAAGCCTGGTCGATGTTTTAATATTCCTGCTTTTCTAGAAAAGTGCGGAAAAGCGCAAAAGTGACGTCCGGGGCCCGTCCATCTTGACTGACACGTGTCCCTGGTTAGTCTCTCATGTCTGCCAAGCCCAGTTTTTCTTCCATTTTTGGCCAGCTCTGATCCGATTTGGCCCAGATTCCTCCTGTATTATTAGCCGGACTTGAAGGGTGTGACGTGGCAGATGTTTCTGATCCCTATTATTACCTCTTGTGTGCCATTGACGTGTCAGATTCGGCTGAAACAGCAGCGCCAGCAATCGATCACGATGAAGAATTAGGGTTTCGCCATTACTTTTCCCCCAAAACCTGCAACTTGATTTCAGCATATTTTTGTCGTTGATGGGACGAGGGAAGACGATAAAGATTATGCTTTTTTATCCACCCGCTTATCTCGCCCAATGGAAATCTCAAATTACTTCAAATTATCTTGATAGGCTATTTATTTCATGTTTTATCCAAAGAGGGGAAGAGTATGGGTAGTGGGAGGTTCTAAGTCTAGGATCTTATGAAGGGAGCTTTCTTAAAAATAAAGAGGAGTCAATTGAGACATTTTAGGATTATTTGAAGGTTAGTCGTTCCATGAACTTTGTAGTTCATTCTAGTGGTTCTTTATGGTTGCGAGGTCAAACTATGGATGGAGATAGCTAGAGAGTATTCAGAAGCACCTAATCACAAACAATCTCAAAGTTAAAACCTATGTACCTTATGTGTTAGGATTAAGTAATACTGAGAGGGAGGGGGGTGAATCAGTATTACAACACTTTAAACATAAACTTAATAATTTCCAACTTAACCATATAATTACTGAAATGAAAAGAACATAAGCACACAACACATAACTCATAACACCATGAATTGTTGTCGAGGAAACCCTGACCAAGGGAAAACTCCGATGCAGATGCTACCCACAAATATGCACTAAAAGTATTGTATCCCTGTTAGGAGACCTAGCTATGTTAGGAGCTAAATATTACATTAATACAATTCCCTGTTAGCGGAATACAAAACTCTGTTAAAGGTATACTAAGCACACTGCTCTTACAATCATAAATAGCTCTGTTACAATCAATTCTCAGTAGTGAACATTACAAGCATCAGCTATGCTTATATACTTCCATTTGTAGCTTGCATCTGTCTTATATCACAATGCATCCATGCATTCTATTTGCTTCATATCATCTCATCACTTACACACATTGCTTTACAAAATGCTCTTCATATATATGTATTACATCATTCAGTCGACTCTCTAATACATTACAAAATAGAATTAATATATACTCAAAGAGTAAATACAAAGTCGACGACCATATACTACCAAAGAATAGGTAATCCACAATCACAATCCAACTTAGCACGCTAGGAGTCCATGACATACTCCCTCAATCATCGCAACTATTCACCTGTCTTGTATCTATATTCCTCTATCTTTGCATGACTTCAAGACACTGTAACTCACTGCGATCAACACCAAAACTCAAGCGACCTTACCAGAAGGTCATACATACTCCAAAATGTCTTCCTCTAAGCTCGCATGTCCCCATGCATCATATATTGTCTTCGCTGTCCAAAACTGTATCGCTATACTCTGTATTTCTGATTACTTTACTTAGTCATTTTGCTATCTATATATCCAAAACTATAAATGAATTCAAGTGATCAACATTCCAGATGTGTTGCCATAAATGACAACCCTCAAGTGTATCATATCACTCCATAAATGCATCACTTGCCAACAATCTCTCCCTTTGGCATTGATAGCAACACTTAGTGAAAAATGACTAAGTGTCAACACCAAAAAGATATTTGTACATTTTCCTTTTTCCTTCATTTCTTCTTTTTACATATATCCATTTTTCTTCTCTTCTCTCCATTTGACATCAATGGCAAAGGCATACAAAAATGTAGAATGCATCAAAATTGTACAACTACTTACCAGAGAATTAAACCATCTTTAATACATCTCGGAAAGAGTCTTCCAAGATCTTCACTTCCTTCATCCAGGTCTTCACCAAAATCTTACTTACATGAATTAGTTCGATTGTGATATTGCTATCAGGATTCAACTGTGTAGTTTTTGAGTCAAACTCATTGACCCATAATTCATGAGTAGTGGTTCACATGAACCCATCTCTCATGACAATGAATGGAACACTTAGCACTCATTGGATCTAGGTGATGCTCACAGAGGTGAAGCACCGGGACTTCCCGGGAGCTCACCCATCCCAGTACTACTCCAGCTCGAGCGCGCTTAACTACGGAGTTTCCTCCATGGTTAAACCCACTCTACTTGCATCCTCATTTGCAAAACCTTCACCAAGTGTTGTGCCTTATGAACCATTC
>MU226709.1:2252105-2264148 GCA_018584345.1 Thuja plicata | reverse complement strand
CTTTCTAGGGTATTCCACCAAGAGCAAGGCTTATAAATGTCTCAATAAAGCCTCTAACAAAATTGTTGAAAGTGCAAATGTAAAGATAGATGAATTTGCAGAGAAGAATGAAAAGGAAAGCACAAAACAACCAGAGGACTACAACATGTTTGTTTACAATGAAGAACCTAACACTCTACCTTAGCAACAATGTATAGCTCCTGAGAAACAGATTATTGCACCCGAGCATCAGGCTACAAATACCGACAATCAGGATATTGCTCAAAATGATGTACCAAGTGATGGAGAACAAATTCAAGGACAAAATGATGATCAACATGATAGACAAAAAGATGAAACTGTACTTGCTAGATATGTCAGAAGGAACCATCCACATAACCAGATCACAAGAGACAAGAAATCTAGTATGAGAACCATAAGTAAGTCTCTAAACACAATATGTCTAATTTGTGATTTTGAGCCAAAATTTGTCAATGTTGCACTTGATAATGATGAATGGATAAGTGTTATGAATGAACAGATTGAGCAGATATAGAAAAACAAGACATGGACACTTGTACTGAGACCAGATGAGAAGAATGTCATCGGTACAAAATGGATATTCAGGAATAAATTGAATGGGAATGAAGAAGTCATAAGAAACAAAGCAAGACTAGTATGCAAGGGGTATGCACAAGAAGAAGGGATTGACTATGGAGAAACCTTTGCACCTGTTGCTAGGCTAGAAGGAGTGAGAATATTACTTGCTTATGCTACATATAAAGGATTCAAGGTATACCAAATGGATGTCAAGTCTGCATTCCTAAATGGAATACTTGAGGAAGAGGTATACATTGAGCAACCAGAAGGGTTTGTTGATCCAGACAAGAGGAACATGGTATGTAGACTACACAAAGCCTTGTATGGATTGAAACAAGCACCCCAAGCCTAGTATGAAAGACTTCATTCCTATCTTAGAAGTATTGGATTTGTAAGGACTAGTGAAAATAATAATCTTTATTTGAAGGAAGATACTGATGCTAACATTTTGATTGATTAAATATTTGTTGATGACATCATATTCAGAGGCAATGATATGCTATGAAAATCATTTGCAAATGAAATGAGCAATGAGTTTGAGATGTCTATGTTTGGAGAGATCAAGTTCTTTCTTGGTCTATAGATCATGCAATAAGATGAAGGTATTTTCATTACACAATCCAAATACATCAAGGAATTGTTGAAAATATTCAAGATGGAAGATTCCAAGCCAGTTGAAACACCGATGGAAACTGAATGTAGGCTGACAAAGGAGGATAAGTCAACATAGGTAAATCAGACTTTGTATAGATCAATGATTGGTAAACTCATGTATGCTGTACATACTAGACTAGATATTGCACATGCAATAGGAATAGTTGAAAGATTTTCTGCTAATCCCAGGGAATCACATATGACTGTTGTGAAAAGAATCCTAAGATATCTGAAGAATACTGAGGAATATGGATTATGGTATAGAAGAGAAGGTGAATTTGAACTTAAGGTCTTTACCGACGTTGATTGGGCTGGAAATATTGATGACCGAAAGAGTACAACTGCAGGAGCATTCTTTATGGGTGACAAACTTGTCACATGGATTAGCAAGAAGCAAGGATGCATATCTCAGTCTACTGCAGAAGCAGATTATGTTGTTGCTGCTACAAACTACTCAAATATTGCATGGATCCAATAGTTACTGGTATTAGAATAGGTAAAACCCTATTCTCCCAAGAACACCTGCATGCATAACCCTGTCACATAGAAGAAGTAAAGAACATAAGACAGGAAGAATCTATGGAGGCCAAAATATATGAGACATCATATGCACAAGAAAACAATATATTGAAAATATGTTTCAAGATGTTACAATGAGATGTGAAAAACTCCCTATCAAAAACAAAGAGGTAAATCCTTATAAAAGGATACCGAAACCCTAAAGGTGAAAACCCTAAAGAATAATAAGATGACTAAGTTTAACTTAAGTGTAGAGTATAATAGACTAATAATTAAATAAATTAATTATTAGCTATAATATGACAACTCTAACACCCCCCTTTAAGTGTAACTTAGGGAGAAGCTAAACAGCTAAGGACAAAAAGATGCATGTAAACAAAATGCATGAAAGGAACTATGGGTCCCAGCAACTAGGCCTGATCAGGTACCCAAGTACAAGAAATAAACTAGATGAAGGAAACAAAGCCTCCAATCTAGGGAAAGTATCAAAGAAAGGAACAAGAAAGAGCATGTATAGTATCTTTGAAGCATGAAGCTGCAAACAATGTTAGAAGTAACTGCTAGAACCCCTACTGAAATAGTGCATGACCAGGTAGAGAAGACAAATTCTGAAGAGCTAATCAATCGAAGAGGTGACCTCCAAAAGTAGGAATGGACGAGTGTCTATATAGTAGATGATCCATCTCATCAGAATGCATAGGTGCCTAGCCACTGCATCCGCCTAGTACATAGGAACAAAAATAGAATATGTAGATCACTCAACTGAACCAAGGAAGCAATAGAATGAACAGGTGAACCCCCCCCCCATAATGCTAAACAGGGAGAGGGAAGACAGGAACACTGAAATGCAATGCCAGAAACATCTGCATGAAGAAGAATCAGGAACACCAACAGTGTAACAGAAGTAGAAGCATAGGATAAAGGGTGGTGTCACAGACACACAACATGGGCTAATGTCATGGAAGGTATGCTCACTTGACAAAGGTGGATGAGCACAAAAGGAAAAACATCATAACCCCCCATGACACTTTATAACTGAGTGCGAGTACAAACAAACACAAGGTGCTTGAAATCCCAGATATGCAAAAGTAGGCACTTTATCTCAGTGCATTTATAGAAAAGAGAATGCTACAGAAACATACAATGCTCAGAAGTTAGAAAGAAGAGTGAGCCAGAAGAATAGAAGAAGAGATCCTAGGACCTGTAGAACCTAAGTAATCTACCAGAGGGTGAAAGAGAAAAAATAAAAGGAGAAAGAACCTGGAGAAGAATCTGAAAAAAGTACCCCTGCAACTGAATAACTCACAGAACCAGCTTTCCGACAATATCTGGTTTGCCAAAAATAGAGTCCAAATGAGCAAGATATGGCTCCTAGAAGGTACAAAATAGACATTGAACTTTGAAAAAAAAACACTATCAAAATGGTAGAGCCAAAAAATCAAACCACCATAATCAGAAAGAGCTCGAAAAGAGCTTTCCGACGATATAGAGAAGTCCAAAAAAGACCTTCGTATGCTCCAGATAGAGCAAAAACAATGTCAGGGGGTCAGAAAGGCTTCAAAAGACAAGTTTAAAGCCCTTGGGGCTGAAAAAAAGGGCCCCTGGGTGCACGGAGCGCGTAGGGGGCTGAACCAGAGCCCCTAGTCATGCATATGACCGCCATTGGGCTAAAATAAGCCTGTGGGGCTAAACCCCTGCTGGGCGGCGGTGCCGGAGCCGGGCGGAGCAGGTCGTGCCGGAGCGGGGCGGCGCTGCGGAAGAAGGTGCTGACAGGGCAGGGCCGGCGGTGGACCGGGCGGCGGTGAAGCTGTGCTGGCGGGAGCCGCTCAGGAGGGCGACCGGTGGCGGGGGCCGGAGGGGCCAGCGGAGCCCGCAGGGTGGGGTGTTGGGCATCGACCAGCGTCGGTGGAGCGTTGGTGGGCTGACGATGGCGCCCTTTTAAAATAGCACTGGTTGCATTTTTAAACTCATAAATTTTTTTTAAAAAATGAGTTTTTTTATTTTTTCTCAATTTTCGTGCCTGTACGACACTAGAAACCAAATTTTTTTTGCCTCCGAGGCAAGTTGTCCAAAATGGACAAATTTTATATGGATTCTAGGGTTTTTGGGCGCTCTGAGCGCAACAGTGATGACCGTTTGAGCCCAAAATGACTATAAACATAGGTCCCCCTAAATCCACATAAAAAGCTTCTAAAAAACTAGAAAAACCTCCAGCTTATGAAACACTTTGACAAAACACAAACAACGAGCAGCAAGATGGCTTTGACACCATGTTAGAATAGGTAAAATCCTATTCTCCTAAGAACACTTGCATGCATAACCCTGTCACATGGAGGAAGTAAAGAACAAAAGACAGGAAGAATCTATGGAGGCCAAAATACATGAGACATCATATGCACAAGAAAACAATATATTGACAATATGTTTCAAGATGTTACAATGAGATGTGAAAAACACCCTATCAAAAATAAAGAGGTGAATCCTTATAAAAGGATACCGAAACCCTAAAGGTGAAAACCCTAAAGAATAATAAGATGCCTAAGTTTAACTTAAGTGTAGAGTATAATAGACTAATAATTAAATAAATTAATTATTAGCTATAATATGACAACTCTAACACCCCCCCTTAAGTGTAACTTAGGGAGAAGCTAAACAGCTAAGGACTAAAAGATGCATGTAAACAAAATGCATGAAAGGAACTATGGGTCCCGAAAACTAGGCCTGATCAAGTACCCAAGTACAAGAAATAAACTAGATGAAGGAAACAAAGCCTCCAATCTAGAGAAAGTCCCAAAGAAAGGAACAAGAAAGAGCATGTATAGCATCTCTGAAGCATGAAGCTGCAAACAATGTCAGAAGTAACTGCTGGAACCCCTACTAAAATAGTGCATGACCAAGTAGAGAAGACAAAGTCTGAAGAGCTAATCAATCAAAGAGGTGACCTCCAAAAGTAGGAATGAACGAGTGTCTATATAGTAGATGATTCATCTCACTGGAATGCATAGGTGCCTAGCCACTACATCTGCCTAGTACATAGGAACAAAATAGAATACGTAGATCACTCAACTGAACCAAGGAAGCAATAGAACCAACAGGTGAACCCCCCCATAATGATGAACATGGAGAGGGGAGACAGGAACACTGAAATGTAATGCTAGAAACATCTGCAGGAAGAAGAATCAGGAACACCAACAGTGCAACAGAAGTAGAAGCATAGGATAAAGGGTGGTGTCACAGACACACAACATGGGCTAATGTCGTGGAAGGTATGCTCACTTGACAAAGGTGGATGAGCACAAAAGGCAAAACATCATAACCCCCCATGGCACTTTATAACTGAGTGCGAGTATAAACAAACACAAGGTGCTCAAGATCCTAGATATGCAAAAGTAGGCACTTTATCTCAGTGCATTTATAGAAAAGAGAATGTTACAAAAGCATATAATGCTCAGAAGTCAGAAAGAAGAGTGAGCCAGAAGAATAGAAGAAGAGATCCCAAGACCTGTAGAACCTAAGTAATCCGCCAGAGGGTGAAAGAGAAAAACTCAGAGGAAAAAGAAGCTAGAGAAGAATCTAGAAAAAAGATCCCTGCAAATGAATAACTCATAGAACCACGATATCTGGTTTGCCAAAAACAGAGTCCGAATGAGCAAGATATGGCTCCCGGAAGGAAAAAAATAGACATCAGAATTTGATAGCAAAAAAAAATATCAAAATGGTAGAGCCAAAATATCAAACCACCATAATTGGAAAGAGCTTGGAAAGAGCTTTCCGACAATATAGAGAAGTCCGAAAAAGACCTCCGTATGCTCCAGATAGAGAAAAAATAGTGCCAGGGGGTCAGAAAGGCTTCAAAAGACAGGTTTAAAGCCCCTAGGGCTGAAAAAAGGGCCCCTGGGTGCATGGTGCGCACAAGGGGGTGAATCAGAGCCCCTGGTCATGCATATGACCAGTGCTGGGCTAAAATAAGCCCTCAGGGCTAAACCCCCGTTGGGCGGCGCTGCGGGCTGTGGTGTCGGAGCTGGGTGGAGCAGACGGTGCCATAGCGGGGCGGCACTGTGGAAGAAGGCGCTAGTGGGGCAGGGCTGGCGGTGGGCCGGGCGGCGGCAGAGCTGTGCCGGCGGGAGCTGCTGAGGAGGGCGGCTGGTGGCGAGGCCGGCGAAGCCCGCAGGGTGGGGGGCCGGGCATCGACCGGCGGTGGTGGAGCGCCGGTGGCCCAGCGGTGGCGCCCTTTTAAAACAACACTGGTTGCATTTTTAAACGCATAAAAACATTTTTAAAAAATGTGTTTTTTTGAATTTTTTCTTAGTTTCCGTGCCTGTACGGCACTAGAAACCAAATTTTTTTTGCCTCAGAGACAAGTTGTCCAAAATAGACAAATTTTATATGGATTCTAGGGTTTTTGGGCGCTCTAAGCGCAACGGTGATGTCTGTTTGAGCCCAAAATGACCATAAACATAGGTCCCCCCTAAATCCACACAAAAAGCTTCTGAAAAACTAGAAAAACCTCCAGCTTTTGAAACACTTCGACAAAACACGAACATTGAGCAACAAGATGGCTTTGATACCATGTTAGAATAGGTAAAACCCTATTCTCCCAAGAACACCTGCATGCATAACCTTGTCACTTGGAAGAAGTAAAGAACATAAGACAGGAAGAATCTATGGAGGCCAAAATACAGGAGACATCATATGCACAAGAAAATAATATATTGACAATATGTTTCAAGATGTTACAATGAGATGTGAAAAACTCCCTCTCAAAAACAAAGAGGTGAATCCTTATAAAAGGATACTGAAACCCTAAAGGTGAAAACCCTAAAGAATAATAAGATGCCTAAGTTTAACTTAAGTGTAGAGTATAATAGACTAATAATTAAATAAATTAATTATTAGCTATAATATGACAACTCTAGCAACTGGAAGGAATGCATATGAAAATTCTTGAACTGGTAATTATCTATTGTGATAATACAAGTGCAATAAACATTTCCAAGAATCCAGTCATGCATGCTAAGAAAAATCATATTGCCATCAAGTATCATTATTTGAGAGAACAAGTTCAAGAAAAGGAGGTGATACTTGAGTATGTGCAATAAAAGGAACAATTAGTCATTATCTTCACCAAGCCACTTCCCAAGGATGTATTTGAGTACTTGAGAAAGAGACAAGGGGTTAGACCCTTATCTACTAGTCAGTAAAGATGACTATAAGGCTGCATCAGCCTACATATTATCAGAATATCATTCATGTTGATGCAAGCAGAGAGATGGAATTCAAAGATACATCTATACACAGCAAGGTATTTATCTACTCCAAGCACCAGAGTTGTTATATTGCTGATGGATTGGGAAATTCAAGGAATATATTATGGATAGAAAGGATTGTTTGGCACTACTGTCAAATATTTGTTTGGCATTACTATCAAAGGGAGAAATTTTATCCATTATCACATCAAGGAGAGATTATATCCATGGAAGAGATTATCAGGAGAGTTATATCCATCACATTATCTAAAGGGAGAGTACATACAAAGGGAGAGATTACTGAAAAAGAGAGAAAAGAGACATCAAAAGAAAAGAACAATCAAAGGAAGAGAGTTTGACACAGGAAGAGAACACATCACATCAGAAGAAGAAATATTCTACATCTATCCAGTGAAGGGATTGAAGATAGAAAGAAAGTTGCAAGAATCAAATCTAAGCTATGAGAAGCTTATCGAGGACTAGATATTTGTATCGCTTATAGTACATAAGATTGGTAGTTTGATGAACTTCAACTGTTATATTTCATATTGTATTAGTGATAATTTAGTGTGATAATGTTGTGTGTTTCCATCAATGCCAAAGGGAGAGATTGATGAACTATAACTGATTGAATGTTTGAAGATGTTAAGTTGATGATCATGCAAGGCATTAAATCAGTTAATGTATTGTATTGTCATTGATGTCAACTTGATATAATCTATATGGTCATGGACGTACTGCCAAAGACTTCAAAGAACCAATGAATCAAAGGATATGCTATCAATAATGCATAAAATTCAAGTATTCACAAAGTGACTGTATACACTGATAGAGTGCACACCGACGAATAGAGTAAAAGATAAAAGTCACAATGTTACCTGACGAGAAAATGCACAACATTACCGATGAGAAAAGTCACAGTGTTTCCTGACAAGCAAAGCATAGTGTAACCCGACAGACATAATTACAGTGTTTCCCGATGGACGGAGATCCTGAAGACAACTGAAGTCACACTAATAGAACAGTCAATTGTCACCGATGACTAACTGAAGTATTGACCGACAAAATAGAGAGTTCATAAATGAAAAAATGCTTAGCTTTCAAGAGCTAAAAATAGACTTAATTGATACTTATCATTGTTTTAATCGACAAGATAAAGTCGGAGATAAGTAAAGGATTTAAAGCTGCTTTGTTTAGTTGGCAAGAAGATCTCTACAAGATAAAAATGGAGTTTTTCTTTAAATCTAAGTGGTGATAATTGTGGATCACGCCAAGATAAAGAAAGCCAAGAAACAGTGAATTCATGTCTATTTAAGAGACAAGCTTATTCATTATGAATAAGGGGAGTGAGAAGAAAATAGATGCTAAAGAGATTCTAAAGGAGAAGAAAGTCTTCATTCAGACCTGATTAATCAAGCTAAGGAAAGAGCTAAATTCTGTAGACATCGACGAACAGTGATACAACATCATAGAGCTGAACAATGTCGAGCAAAGGCATTGAATTGGTAACATTGTTCATAAAGGTAATGCACTTACAATAGATCTGAAAATCTACAATTCTAGTTGTATATGTGAACAGGTCAATTTACTGTTTCAGTTTAACCATTGAAGCATCAAGTCTCTTAACTGAGCAGGACTTAAAATTCTTTTGTAACTGATATACATCCCAAGGAGTATCAAAAATTTGATCATACAAAGTAGCATTGGATATGCTCGATACCTATTGAAAGGCCAAGTGAGTGTTTGATCAAGGATGGTAGCATTAGATGCCAGATACTAAGTGACAGACTATTCTTTAAAATCCTCTAACAAGGTCACACCTAACAATGTGTTTTTAACCTTTAATAGGGTTGGCTCTTAACCGAGCTCACTTCAGAAGAGTGAAAATTTGGGGTACCGGTCCCAGTGGTTTTTCCCTTAATAGGGTTTCCACATTAAAAATCCATGTGTCATGTATCTATGAGTCATTACTTAACTTTTTTTCATTTCACATAAGTAAATCTAGATTGATCGATATACTCTAGTTATTTACTATGTTTTGGTAAATAGAAAGACCGCTTATCAGTAAACATACAGAAGAAGGTTTTACAAAGCATTTTGACAAGTAGTAATTTGATATAATTATTTTAAGGCATTCATCTTGTAGGACTGAATATAACTAGAGGCTTAAAAGTGGTAATAAGTTTTAAGGGTTGATTTAAGGATTACTTTTTGAGGCCATTGATTCACCCCCCCTCTCAGTTATTACTAACAACCAGAGGGTCATACATACTCCAAAATGTCTTCCTCTAAGCTTGCATGTCCCCATGCATCATATGCTATCTTCGCTGTCCAAAACTGTATTGTGATACTCTGTATTTCTGGTTACTGTACTTAGTCATTTTGCTATCTATATATCCAAAACTATAAACAAATTTAAGAGATAATAATTCTAGATGTGTTGCCATAAATGACAACCCTCAAGTGTATCATACCACTCCATAAATGCATCACTTGCCAACATTATGATATTCTTTTAGCGGAAGCTGGGACTTTTCCGTTGGAGGCATCAACGATATCTTGGTTACTTAGCTACTTAAAGAAGGTTGAAAATATGCATGACCAACGCTGGCCAAAAATTGTGAAGGAACAAGATCTTAAATGTAGAAAGAAAACATGGTTGAAGCAAAATAAAAGGTGGTTGAATAAGTATAAAATTAAGCTATATATAATGCCCCTCCAACCCTAACATGTCCTTGATATGTGTGTTGGAAGTTAGGGAGTGTTATAGGAACTTGTATGCTTGTTTTGATAAGAGTATGATCCTTCTTTAGGTGTTTGCATAACCCATTTGATGCAGAGGGCATCGATGGTATTATTTTAAATCTGTGTATCCTTTATTTCTCTTTCTTTATGACCATATACTAGAGGCTCATATCCTAATAGTCAGATTACATTCGATATCCCAAAACAATAATATCAATTTAACATTAATTCCATAATCCTTCTTGAACCAAACTCACCAGAATTATCTTATTATTACATGTCGTGCAGGTCATTCACGGGCTGGGGTTGAATACGCCATCATGCGGGTATGTCGCTTTGCACATATCCATGCATACAATAAAATGTTCACCACCTTTTCTCACTACAAAGCCTGAGTCACCCCCGGGTTTGAACATGCGATGATCTTTGGTTGTCACTTTAGGAAGAGCCCGATTTCAATACATAACTTCCATATACTTCAAAATGAATACTAAATTAGTCTCTCTCAATCTCCTCGTGGGCATAGACAGACTTATCAACTTTCCATTCGAAACTAGTATGAGATTCTTGAAATAGTGCTTGAAAACCGTTATAAACTTAAAACATTCCCAAATTAATACTTTGATTTCAAATCAGTTCTCACCCACCAAGACGACCACCATCTGACTCAAACCGGGACTGTTGCAACCCAATACATATCCAAATAGAGTATTTAAATATCATTTATTAATAACTCAGAGAAACTCAATATATATATATATCCAAATTGGACTTATTAATGTCGATTTTCAAGAACTTGATACATTTCACTGTTAAGCTCTATCACCAAAACCCAAAAAACATATGACAATATAGTAACCATTCAAAAAGGAAAATTATAAAATTGATCGCATGAAGTATTAAGACAATTACTTCGATGAAATCTGAAAACTCCAAGATCGACTCCAATACAAGATGTTTCATTAAAATCATTTAAATACATAACATTAATGACTCTTTGGCTGGAGGCCAAAGAGCCCGATTCTCTCCACCAATCCTACACTATCTCTCGTAACCTACTCTCTGTTGACTCCTTTTTTTATTACATAGAGCTGTCTATTTAAAGAAAATTCTTGACGGTTACAAATCATTCATCTACTCCATGAACGTTCATCCATTCGGTATTTTCATTACAAATGTCATAAAATATATTTGTTGAATACATTACAATGCTAGTTAATAAACATTTTCTGAACATGGTTTGATGAGATT
The DNA here is from genome assembly GCA_018584345.1 of Thuja plicata. Classification (NCBI taxonomy): domain Eukaryota; kingdom Viridiplantae; phylum Streptophyta; class Pinopsida; order Cupressales; family Cupressaceae; genus Thuja; species Thuja plicata. Next base: position 2,253,154 of record MU226709.1, on the reverse strand, counting down.
CTAAAATGACTTAAATATATCAATAAATGTTCCACGGTCGATGTGCCCCTGCACCATACTCCCAAGATTTAAAATTTTCCATGTCCCATGGAAATGCTTTGGTGAGAATCTGCAACAATATTTTTCCTCTTTATCATCACTGAATTGATGCCTCTGCTACTTTCTCCTTCGCTGTCAAATGACTCTCGTCAATGGAGTTTATACTGTTGCCTCAATGGTGCTTTTCCATTCCACAGTCCACTCATCCATGCTGCATCACAACCTCTGTCCCTCACCTGGGAGTCCCTCATGCCTCTCTCCCCAGTCTATTGGTAACACACAAGACCATCTCCTATGGCCTTTGGTAGACTTTCCTATCCACCCAGTGCAACTGAGTGAACCGACACCAATCTGCAACCAAAAACTACATAACAAGAATCCAAAACAACCACAATACTGCCTGGTGTAGATCACCTTCCATCTACACGCTCAGAATCTTCTGAGCTCTAATACCACTTGATGCAGATGGAATTGATGGTATTCTTTTAAATATGCATATCCTTTATTTCTGTTTCTTTATGACCATAGATTAGAGGCCCATAGCCTAATAGTCAAATTACATTCGATATCCCAAAATAATAATATTAATTTAACATTAGTTCCATAATCCTTCTTGAACCAAACTCACCAACATTAGCTTATTATTACATGTCATGGAGGTCATTCACATGCCAGGGTTGAATATGCCATCATGCAGGTTTGTCGCTTTGCACATATCCATGCGTACAATAAAAATTTCACCACCTTTATTCACCGCAAAGGCCGAGTCACCCCCGGGTCTGAACATGCGATAATATTTTGTTGTCGCTTTAGGAAGAGCCCAATTTCAATACAAAACTTCCATATACTTCAAAATGACTATCGAATTAGTCTCTCTCAATCTCCTCGTGGGCATAGACAGACTTATCAACTTCCCATTCAAAACCAGTATGAGATTCTTGAAACGGTGCTTGAAAACTGTTATAAACTTAAAACATTCCCGAATTAATACTTTGATTTCAAATCAGTTC
>MU226709.1:2233385-2251928 GCA_018584345.1 Thuja plicata | reverse complement strand
TATATATATAAACCAAATTATACTTATTAATGTTGAATTTAAAGAACTTGATACATTTCACTATTAAGCTCTATCATAAAAACCCAAAAACATATGACAATATAGTAACCATTCAAAAAGGAAACTTATGAAATCGATCATAGGAAGTATTAAAATAATTACTTCAACGAAATCTAAACAATCCAAGATCGACTCCAATACAAGATGTTTCATTAAAATCATTTGAATACATAACATTAATGGCTCTCTGGCTGGAGGCCAGAGAGCCCGATTCTCTCCACCAATCCTACACTATCTCTTGTAACCTACTCTCTGTCGACTCCTTTTTTTGATTATATAGAGTTGTCTATTTAAAGACAATTCTTAACGGTTACAAACCATTCATCTACTCCACGACCGTTCATATTCCATTCGGTCTTTTCATTACAAATGTCATAAAATATATTTATCGAATACATTACAATGATAGTTAATAAACATTTTCTGAACATGGTTTGATGAGATTCTAAAATAACTTAAATATATCAATAAATGCACCACCATTCTATTCCAACTATAATAATTTCACATTATAGTTTGGGAAATGATAAATGTTTTTAGGTATGTTCCTTCATGTCTTCTTATATGTACATGATATTTTAGGACATTGATGTTATGGGATCACTTGATAGATCTATATGTTATTATGTGAGGTACTCCTTATCGATGATTATGATTACCTTAAATAAATTAGTTACAATGACTAAAGGGTTAATTGTGATACCCACCCTGATGATACTACTTGTTATACTTGAGACTGGACATGATTGTGATAATTTAGCATTTGTGGACTGTGTGTTTCCTCCTTACTAGACTTATGTGATGAGACCTTATTATATTATGCCTTTCCTTTGAATAATATGTTCATGATCATTATCTTTTATGTTTACTTATACATGATCCTATTTGTCTCTTTGGTTGAATATGAGATTCTTCTTGTTGAGTAATGATTTAGAAATATTGCTTATATCTTTGATTATGCTTACGTATCAATTTTGCATTATCACTAATGATGATTTACCTTCTTTTAGTGAATTTATATGGTCGTGATTACCTACGTGCTAATAATACTAACAAATCATGTTTTAGTATGAATCTTGTTTGATGTGACTGTAGGATGAGGGGATGCAGTCGTAGTCACTTCTACGAGATATCTACACGATGCCACACTCCCCCTCCTTATCTTCTACTGTCTTTATATATATATATATATATATAGCCAATCTCAGTGATGCAGGGTTACAGGTACCAAGAATCGACTCCACCTAGCTACACAAGTCTGAGCGTGCATTTAAAATCCTTGAAAGTTGTTGATTATGGAGATAGTACCAAAGTCCTTGCATGAGCCTCCCTTTTTCTATTATTTGATCCAGGAACATTGGGGTTCCTACTTTTTCAGTCGGATATTGAGGTGAATAACCCAGATCCACCCCATCAAGTTGACCATTGTTGTGGATAGTTCCTTGTGGTCACTTGCATTCTTTTAGTTGTATGATTTTTTTGATCATTTCATTCATTTCTCCTCCTTGGGATGATTCTCAGATGATATTTGCTATATTATGTTTCAGGGTTTCATGTTTGGTCGAGAGTTTGGCTTGACTTGCCTTATTGACTGTGGTTGACCTTGTTTGACCTTGTGGTTATCTCTATGTGTTTTATAGTTGAGTGTTATGGCCTCTTTGGATGGTTATATTTAATTTGAGGCATGTGATTATACACACACACACACATATGTATATGTTGATATTTTGGTGACTGATCATGTAGTAGGTGTTGATATTGTGGCCACATGTCTGGTAGTAAGCGTTTGAGATGTATAATGCATTGCATTGTGGTGTATGTTTTTGCTGGATAATAAGAAAGGTTGGACGGCTGTGTAGGTAGACGTAGCCCAGGTTTTGGGTGAACCACGTTAAATCTGTGTGTTATCTGCATTTAGTTTCTTTCTTCTATTGTTTCTGTGTATAATTGTTTATTCTTATATTGTTCCAGTTTTGTCAAACCCTAATAGTATATGTGTATATATAAGTTATATGTGATTATATTTGCATGATTATGGATATTGTTTATAGTGTATATTTTGGGACTAAGGTAAAGTATAGTATTGTTAATAATTAAATATTACTTAATGCGAGGTTTAATATTCTTAATTACTAATTATTAATAATATGGATATGTCACATATTACTTATATCTTATATGCCACATATTATGATAATAATAAACATGTGTATTAATGATTATAAACTATTCATTATAGTTATATTTATGTACTATATAGTTGTGATTTTATAATTATATTGAGTTATTTAACTATGCTCTTTAGTTAAGAGTTAGTTGGGGGTTGGTTACCTTTGGGAAATCTATTTATATGGATTATCTTTTGATTTTGAGGGGGGGATTGGCTGAAACCTTGAGGAGAGGTTGGTTGTACTTTTCATGCAGATTTTGGAGAAAAACTTATGATATGCGAGGGAGAGTTTGTGAGCACAATTCTTTAAGGATTCATAAGTTTCCTTGCTTTTGGGGAGAGAGGTATATATGAGAGTTTCAAGGGTTGAGAGAGGGATGTGTTTCTGTATAATTGGTTCTTCTTTCATGGAGATTTATGAAAGTGGAGAGGGTTTGAATGATGCATCTCAAGTTTGGATTTGTTTTCCTCTTTTTGTCTCCTTCCTCCTTCTTCGGTTGAATCTTCATAGGACTTGAGGTATGGATTTAATTTATTGATTCCATTATTTATCTAAAAAAATATAGATCTATTTAGATGTTCTCATGATATATTATATTTGTACTTTCCATTCCTAGAGTTATTTAAAAGTTGAGTTCTTTTTTTTTGTGAAAATTGTCATGTGTCTTCCTAGGGTTTTTAGCAACCGATTTTTTGATATATGTTATTTAAATAATCTAAATCAAGTCTAGGGTTTTTCTTGGTTGATGTTCTAGAAGTGAAATTCAGAGATCTCAAATGGATATCTCTCATATTTCCTTTTTAGGGTTGAATTAATGCCCTAAATTATAGACATTTTGTTAGACTATTCATGTTCATTCTTTGTTCTGATTTTCCTGTCAAATGTATTCGTATGGTACAGACTGATATTATCATGTAAAAATTTAAATTTGATATCAGAGATGGTCCTCTATCTTATCTTTCATTTTCCATTAGTTTGGAGTATTTTTATTATGTTTTGTGAAAGTTATAATTGTTTTAGTTAAGGCGGGTTTGAACCCTAACTAGGGTTTTATATTTTAGAACAAAAGCCATAACTTCATTTCCTATCATTGGATCTTCATAAAAGGTGGATATAAAGTATGTAATGATGTTTCATTGATTCTCACCAAAGCGATTATCTTAATTATTTGTTTTGTGGAAATTATGAATTGTTGTTCATTGTTGATTATTCTTGGCATTTCTTTGTTTGAAATAAACTAACTTTTTGGAAGTTGTCAAGTGTTAGAGGCTTGTAAATTACCAGAGGAATTTAAGATCTTATTTTTTATTCAATTGGACTTTTATTATACTGAATATGTTTTTGATATGTTGATTGATGCATTTTGGATTCCTTCTTATGCATTTGAGAACTGTTATGATAAGGCTAGGGTTTAGAGTCATCCTAAGGATGTGGGTGTTGGAAAATGACTCATTCAGGAGTGTTTAGGAAAATATTAGGCTTTTAATTTATGGAAACACTTCAGTTATGAATTATTTCTTGGAGTGGAACACAGTTTTGGAGTTAAGGCTTGCAAAATGACTAAGTCCAGAAAGTAGTTTACAAGGTACAGGAGTACAAGTTTTGGGCAGCGAACACTGTATATATTGAATGAAGACATGCAAGCTTAGAGGAAGATATTTTGGGGTATGATAGACCTTTAGTTAAGGTCTCTTGAGTTTTTGAGTTCAGTGATGAAAGATAAAGATTTTTGAAGACATGCGAAGACAGTGATACAGTGAGATAGAGCAGTTGAATGGTCACGATGATTGAGGGAGTGTAATATGGATTCCAAACGTGCTATGTTGGATTTGGATTGTGTATTACCTATATGTTGATATTGTATGATTGCCAACTTTGTATTTAATTTTTTTATATGTGTTGGTTCCATTTTGTGAAGTACTTGGGAGCCGACTAGGTATGTAATATTGTATATATATGAATAACTTTTGAGAAGCGAAGTATATGTATGCGAATAGATGAATGGATGAATTATAATGCCAGAATCAGGAAGATGGTAATGCAAGATACAAATGGAACTACCTAATCATAGTTGATGATTGTTTATGTTCATTTTGATAAACATTGTAACAAAGACATATTTTTTATTGTATGAGCAGTGAGCTCAGTGTATACCTTTAACAAGGTTTTGTATTCCTTTAACAGGGAAATGTGCTAATGTAATATTCAGCTCCTAACAGGGCTAGGTCTCCTAATAGGAAAATAATACTTTTAGTGGATATTTGTGGGTACCATCTCCACCCGGGATTTCCCTTGGCCACGGTTTCATCGACAACAAATTCATGGTGTTATGAGTTGTGTGTTTTGTGTTTATGTTCTTTTCATTTGATCAATTATTTGGTTAAGTTGAAAATTGATAATTTCAAGTTTTAAGTGTTCTAATACTAATTCACCCCCCTCTCAGTATTACTTAATCCTAAAAATTGGTATCAGAGCTATTGGCCCTTGGAGAGAAAGTATAATAGCTTAAGGGAGATCAAGATGGATTCTGAAAGTTTGACAGAAAAGTATGAAGCAACACTTGACGACCTTGATAAGGCTAAAGCAGAAAATGGTGACTTGAAATTCAAATTGAGAAGAACAAAGGGTTTCATCAAGAAACTAAAGGAATAACTTGAACTATCTAGGAGTCAAAGACATGATCTTACAGACAAGATAAAAGAGGATTCAGACAATGATACTTCATATCAGATAAAACAACTTGAACAAGAGAAAGATACTTTGAAGCTTGATTATGAAACTACTTCTTTTCAAATGGATAAAGAGATTCAATAGGTAAAGAATGATAGAAAAAAAATTGAAGAAACCTTAAAAGGTGCTAATATTCATATGGGACAATGCAGATTGATCTAGATGACTATAAGAACAAATATGTGGAATTAGAGAAATATAATCAGATCATAAAGGGAGAACTTGTTGAAGATAAGAAATATATTGAAAAACTTCATATGAGCAGTGATAAGAATGATGAGTAGAGAGATAGACAGAAACCTAAAGGAGACATGACTGGATTTGGCTTCAATGAAGGTGAATGTTCAAAGACTCGAGAAGAGAAATCTGAAGTGAAGACTGATGAAGAAAGACCTAATCTTGAAGAACCTAAAGAAAAAATTAGACCTTTCAGAGGTAGATGCTTTGGATGCAACAAGATTGGACACATGAAGAGAGACTGCATAGGTAAAATTCCTTACAAATCATTTTCTGGCTATTGTTTCATTTGTCATACATATGGACACAAGATGGTAGAATGCAGGAATCTTGATCAATCAAGAACCAATCAAGATTAATCTAAAGAAGAAACAACAACTAAGACACATATTACAAATGTAATAAATTTGGACACATCACAAAGTATTGTAAGTTGCAGATTAATCAGAACATACCACCTCCTACATTCTAAAAATGTCATAATCCAAGACACATAGCAAAGTTTTGCAGATACAATAGAACTGAGAACATAAGTGGACCTCCACCTATTGATGTAAAGAACAATATTGGTGATGCTAAGAGTATTGTAGATGAATTTAATATTCATTTTAGGAAAGCAAGAGATATGAACATTGATAAGGTATGGAAGGTAAAGCAACCAAGTGTGGAAAAGGTTTAGGGAGAGTTAGTAGATGCTATTGAGTTTTCACCTGATGCTAACATTTCTACATCAACCTAGATGTCCAGGCATGGCCTTAGGGGGAGCATTGGAAAGAAACATCATAAATCTATCCAACCCATGACTATGGAGATTAATCACTTGCGAGCTTAGGGAGAGTATGTGTAAATATTATGGATCAGATATCTGTGATCGCATAGCTTTATAGTCTATATCATGTGATCACCAAATTATTAGTTGATTGGATCATGTGTAGAGATGAGTTTATGGGGAACTGTGTCATTTCTTTACACAAAAAAGTATAAGGACAATCGAAGAAAGGTATCTAATCATCATTCAAAGATGCAGAGCCAAAGAAGTAAAGAGATTTGAGCAAGAAGATCAAAGAAGCAAGTGCATTGTGCGATTGGATGAAGCATAAATTCACAGATTCATCAAAGAATAGGTATTTTTGATTATTTGCAAACTTTGGTTATGGATACTCCATTTATTTTTTATTTTGTCGAAAGGCCTATATATAAATTTAAGAAACATTCATTTAAATTAATCAAAGATGATCCCGAAGGTGTATTTTCACAAAAAACATACGACATTCTACATGTCAAAGACATTAGGGCTTACATTCACTATAAATATGAATCTCTGGGAGACTTTGAGATCTATAAAGAGATGAAGGACATGATTAGAGTAGATGGAAAATGGAAAGATGAGTTTGCACATCTTGAGAATCTCAGTATCATGCGAATGATAGAAATCTATGAATTTGATGAAGAGGAATGGATCACAATCATTTTGAGAAGAGTACATGACCAATTCATTTGGATTGGAGATCTTCCAGTGAAGATATACAATGATTTGATTCATGGTATAATATGTTTGGATAACTCTGGTGTTATCCCTATCACAGAAAATAACATATGGAAAAGATAAACCCATTCGAGATGGGAAAAGAGGGCAATGACCATAGATGACATCTTGTAGCAAGATTTTATACTAGTTTCCATGATTCTCAGATATAAAATATACTATAACAACATACATAACTAGGTATCTATGAGAGTAATCATGATGGCATATAGAATGGTAAAGGAAAACATCAAATACAATCTATGTGAAGGACTTGCACAACAATTTTTGGAGAATGTGAAGCAGATAAAGAAGGATAAGTTGAAGGTATTCAGGTTTGGATCATTATTGATACACATGTACATCCACATTATACACAAATTTCTTGGTATGCATCCTAGAGCTTGGAAGGACAACGAACCCACTGGAATTCAGATTACACAAAGTTATAGAAGATAGAATAGTACATGGGTTGATGGTGAACTATTTGGGATGATCAAAATTTTGTAGAGGCATATGAGAGAAAGAATGAGGATACCCGAGGCTTTGGTAGATAAGTATAGAGATACAATCTGTTTCATGGTTGAAATTGATTGTGTTTTCTTTGAGGCAATACAACCTAGAATGAAATGATGTTACCCTCTCGGATATGAAGTCAATCCTAAGGTTTTGACTATGCAAGTTGAACATGTATTATCCTTAGAGATTGATCCATCCAAAGAAAGATGGGGCACTTATGAAGAGAAGTCTACGAAGATAAGGGAAGAACAGACTCAAACAACAAGGAAGAGAAAAATAGAAAATGTGGTAGACAATCTAGTAGCCAAGGCTGGTATTACAAAGGAGGAGATGAAAGAGGTAATGAAGAAGATGGAAGAAGGTGTTTCTGGGATGGAAAGAATTTCTCTTGTAGCCTTTCCACCTCCAGAGACAGAGAAAGTTATCAATCCACCTCCTACTATAGTTGATGTACCTAAAACCATGCCTACACCACCAAAGATGACATCGCAAGAAGAGAAAACCAAGGAATGACCTAAGAGAAAAAATAGATCCACTAAACATGACTCTCCACCTAAGAAACAGAGGAAAAAAGTTGTAAAGGAGAAAGCAGAGGAGAAGAAATTAGAAGAGAAGAGCACAAAGGTGAAACAACTCTAGAAACCTGATATGAAGATACTGGAGAAGAGGATCATTAAGCACGAAAAGCTTATTACATTGTCTAGATACTATGAGAGGTATGATGCATCTAATCAAATCTTTATTAAGGACACTATCATCAATCATTTAATTTTTTTAAGAACTGATTGTAAATTGAAGGCAGTATACCTGAGGATCTATATGAGAAATTAGAGATAAAAAAATAGTTAGCACAAATTGAAGATGAAACAATCAGAACACAAGACATTGAAGATATGTTACTTGTTGTTTCTGTTAAAGAGATGGAAATGATATTGAATGCTATGAAACCTCTATTGAGAACTAAAACAAGAATTGTAAAAATAATGGGGAGAAAATGTTGATCTCTAAGTTTTGTTGATCATTAGTGTCCCACACTTAGTCATTTATCTAGGCAGTTTAAGTTGGTCATCACTGCGGCCGAGCTATCTAGTATAGGCCAAGCTATCCAGCATAGTCATTTTCGAGCAGATAATAGTTTCCAAGTCACATGGTTACCAAGTTCAGTTCATGCCGGGCGATAAAGTCTTTGAGTGTCGAGCAAGACAGTTTTGATATGTATTTCAGGAATGACACAAACTTTGAGGTAAACTATTTTGGGCTGACATATCTAAGAATTTGATGTTTTCAACAAGATTATTACACATTTAATTATTTTATCCCACTACATGGCATGGAGCCAATAAAAAAATTGGATTGCCTAAGCGGAATAAGAATTTGATCCTGATTGTTGATCTAGATCTAATTGCTAGATCCGTAAAGTATATGAAGATTTCTTCTTACCCTATTTTTGGGGAGGATAGAGTGAAGGTGAATGCATACATGAGAGATGTGTGAAGGGTTGTTTTGAGAGAGGAAGCATAGATCTAGCAGAGTAACAAAGCAGTGAGCAGCAGAGTAAAGATATATCAGATTATTAGATCAGAGAAGATATTGAAAAGAGGAGATCTGTTATCAACATCAGAGTGCATATCGAAGGATCAGATCTTGAGACATTCTAACAAGTGTATTAGGTGAAATCTCTTAACAAAGTGGTTCTAACAGACCTTTCTAAATCTCTTATCCGAGTGCTTACTTTGTTGTAAGTTTCAAATCCTTTTACAAGGTCGATTGTAATGATCTGTAGCTCTTAACCGGGCAAAACTTTAACTAGGTAGATTACATATTGTGATCAAATTTTGTAGCCCTAACATGCACACTTTATTGCTGCAGTAGTGAAGATTTTATGGGTGTTAGTCCCACCCCAGTTTTACGTTATTGGGTTTCTGGGTTACCAAAATTCTATGTATTGTGTTATTTATTTACTATCATGGATGCTACTAAATGATAGATCATCTACATTTATCTATGATTATGTATCAGTTTGTTTTAAGTGTTAAAAGTTGAAGATCTGATTCACCCCCCTCTCAGCATCTTGCTTTCCAAATATTGTATTTCCAAAAATTGGTATTAGAGCTTAGTTCTCCTACAAAAGATTTTAATCAGCTTGAGAAGTACAAATCTTGAGATGGAGATATACAAATTGGGTAAAGTCATTGAGAATCAAAAGATTGAAATTCAGCTAGCATTACATCAGCCTAAGACAATAAGATAGGAATTGAGGAAGTCCTTGATATCTAGGAGAGATTTGGCCAAACAAATGAATGAAACTCATTATCAAGAAGAAGACACTACAAATCTATTTCAGAATGGAAACTCTACTAAGAGCGATTGAGCAATTTTAGATCTACTGGAAAGGAACAATACACTGTGTGAAGAAGTTAGAAACCTAAAAAGAGAACAGGAAGCACAAACAGTAAGACTATGTGAAGTAGTGGAACAAAAGAAGAAACCTGAAGATGACAAAGCTATGGATGAAGAAGACAAAAGAATGATGACTATCAGACTTGATGAAAGGACTCATGAAGTACAAATGATGAAAAATAATCAGGTTGACATGGTAAATCAACTTCTACTTGCAAATCAGGAGATCAGTAGGAAAGATATAGAAATTGTGAATCTGAGATCTGAGAACAGTCAATTGAGAGATCAATTGAGATCTGAGAAAGAACTTAATGAAAGATTGAACATACCCAATGAAGCTTTGATTCATTTTGAAAATCTGATGGAAGCATCAATGAGATCTAGAGATTCTTCTGGATTAGGTCATATCGAACAACAAACATCTACTAAGAAAGGAGAATCATCTAAGATTGGTGAAAAGAGGAATACAAAGACAAAGAATAACAAGCCTGTATGCCATCACTATGGAAAACTAGAACACACAACAAACATCTGCCAAAGCAAGAATGGTAAGTCCAATCCCAAACCTAAGTTCAATGGTTATTGCTTTAACTATAAGAAATTTGGACATCAAGCACATGAATGTTAGGCAAAGGAAAATAATGTACCTCCCACACCTAGATTCAATGGATATTGTTACAACTATAAAAAATTTGGACATAGAGCACAAGATTGTATATCTAATGCTAAACAACATTGGACATCAAAGACACAAGCTAAAGCACCAAGGAAAGGTAACACTTAAAATTGGGATTACAACACATCGCATAGTTGTCATTACTGTGGTGAGTATGGACATGTTCCATAAAACTGCATAAAGACACATTTCAGAGGAAAATCTAAGAGTTGGATGAATGGAAGCCTAGTTTGATATAACTGTCTGAAAATTGGTCACACTAGGAAAGATTGCAAGACAAGGGTACCTTATCCTACTGTTGAGGAAATTAGAGCACAAATGAATCAAACATGGATAAGGAAAATAGAACCGAGCAGCAGTGAAGCTACTGAAGCCGAGGTTACCCAATCTAATGTATCAGGTGATCACACCATCACTAATTAAGCAAGGAAGGTATGTAAGGAATTGTGTTTATATCTCATATCTATTATCAGTTCCTAACATATAATGGTGTAAAATTCCATATCTACATATGTTAAGATGCATCAGGACATATTCTTGAGAGATGTACCTAGCAAATTCAATATGCACTATAGGTGTCGAGCAACAATATTACTAAGACTGAGTTCTCTAGTATGTGTCGAGTTGGTATGGGTTGCGACTGAGAGATAGATGTGTTTTGTGAGTCGGCTGAGGATAGCTATCTTCCACTCACTCAACGGGTAGAACATTTATTGGAAACCTAAATGTTGACATTTGGAGTCTATAAAGGAAAAAGTCGTTCATTACTTATTTCACCTTGCGATTGAGAATTCTACAGAGCATTGGAGCATTTTGCAGACTTGATTTTAGCAAAGATCTTTTGAATATTTCTACAGCGTGTTGTCGACTATCCTAAGTAAAGTGCAATTTTTGACATTTTCCAAGGTATTCTGTTCATTATCTTTGAAACCCTATCTCTTTCGAAATCATGGCCACTAGTTCTTCCATAGCAGTGAAGAGTATGGAGAAGGAATTGAGAAAAGTTCAATTGGTGAGGAACGACACCTGTGTGCCTCCTAATTTTCAAGCAGTTCCTAAGAGCGCCATCCAGGGTGATCTAACTAGAGCCCTATCATCAATTCCACCAAAGGTACTCAATATTCATGATATTAGGTCATACCATATGTGCAAGATAAGTGAAGTTGGAGATCACGAGCTTAGACAATCCTTCAACAAATTGTGCATTGACAGAGCCTTAAAAGATGAACACAAACATTTATCTAAGAGGGTTAACTTGTGCCCTAGAATTTCTAATGGAGTTCAAAATGGAATGGATCAAGATTGTTCTAAGTCGTGTACATGACATGAACATATGGTTGGAAAATGGACCAGTTAATATTACAAAGGAAATCATCCATCGAGTAACTGGTTATCCAATTCTTAACAGAAAGAGGACAATAAGATGTCAGAGTAAGGAAAATATAGAAGAATTCACTGGAGCCATTTGGAACAAAAGAGGGATGACAATCTCTACTATCACAGATTTGGAGCTTGATTTTGTGGTTAGGGTTATTGCTCACAAGTTTTATTAGTCAAGCTGACTAGACAATATACCATGCATTACAGTTGACCAAGCTTGGAAACTTGTGAAGAAGGATCATACTTATGACCTTGCCGAGCTTCAACTGATGCAATTGGTTGAGAACCTTGCTTCAATTAGAAAGGCAAAGAATTCAATATGTAAGTTTGGGTCTCTGCTCACTTGTATATTTTCTACATACAAAAATACATTTCCTACATTTGGGAACATTGTGTGGAAAACAGACAGACCTATTACTCAACAAATCAATGAATTTATTCAGCAATTAGGTGATAATTTTTACAATGTGATGGGAACATATTTTGTTGAATTCAAGAAAAAGATGAGATTGAGGAGTAGAATTCCCAGGTCACTTGTGGAAAAACACTATGAGGATGTGTGTTTCCTAGTAGACACAGATTAAACCTATGTGTAGGCAGTAGTGCCAAGGGTATCATGGCTAAGGCCATTACCTTATGAAGTGAATGTTGATGAGACATCTATAGCTATAACAACTTTATTGGCAGAAGAAATACATAGTGCAGCAAATTGTTTTGGAAACTATGAAGAAGCTAAGTCCAAAATCTCTATGGATTTGAAGGCTGGCACCATGGAGAGGAAAAGGAAGAAAATTGTCAAAAATTTGAAGAAAATGGTTGGAATTGAAAGTGATGAAGAAGTTGAGGATGCACCTTTGAGTTTGTCAATAGGACATGGCAAAGATATGTCTAGTGAAGAAGAAGAGAGTGAACCTAAAGAGGAGGTCACTGTGAAAGGAAAAGGGAAGCAAATAGTAGCTGCCAAGGCAACTAAACCAAGTCTAGCCAAACCTAAGGCTACCCCTCTTGTTGCTAACCAGCCTAGGACAAGGGCATCAACTATTTTTGCACAAGCTGAGTCAACAAAGGTATATACAAAGAAGAGTGGTGGTGAGAGTAGTTCAAGAAAGAGAAAACAAGTTCAAACTAAGGCACTACCGAGCATACTTAAGAAAAGACCAAGGAGAAAACTAATCTTGTGTGATGAAGAAGATGAGGAGAAGATAGATACTAATGAACCTAGCAACATACCTACAGCATCACATAAACTAATGACCAATATTGATGAGGTATGTAAGAACCTAAGAAGTAATGTTGGTTTAGTAGGATTTAAGTTTATGAAGTATGAGAAGCAGAGCATAGCTAACAAGCATAAGGTTCAGAAAGCATACTTAAGAAAATACCGAGGCACTACCGAGCATACTTAAGAAAAGACCAAGGAGAAAACTAATCCTAAGTGATGAAGAAGATGAGGAGAAGACACATACTAATGAACCTAGAAACATACCTACAACATCACATAAACCAATGACCAATATTGATGAGGTATGTAAGAACCTAAGAAGTAATGTTGGTTTAGTAGGATTTAAGTTTGTCAAGTATGAGAAGTAGAGCATAGCTAACAAACATAAGCTTCAAGAAGCATTTCTAGATACGATGTGTAAATACAAGATGACACCTGTAGAAATATGAAATCTTATTCCTACAGAACTTTATGATATTTTATCACAAAAGTGGTAGTATACTATAATGACTGAAAGACAAATTAGGGAAGGAACACTAGCTAAGGTCATTCCAGATCTAACCAAGAAAAAAATAGAAAAATTCATTAAAACATAGTAGAGGAAGTTTATTCCTAAGAAAAGAGCCTATGCAATATTGAAGAATGATGTTGAGGAGTAGTTCAATAGAGCACTAGAATATGGAAGGAAACCTTTGGGTTAATCACTAAGAAGGTCGATGAGAAAGGTGAAGGCACCTTAGAGCCTAAAGAAATGGAAGAAGAAACTGCTACTGACCAAGCAGTGACAAAGGTTGAACTAAAAGAGAAAATAGGAGATGGGAAAACTATAGATTTTACAATGAATAGTCCCATTGACACTACACTTGGAGAGGACAGCAATGTGAATGCCGAGGATTAGAATGAGATGACAGACATAGGTGTACAATTGCCCATTTGTACAACTAAGGCCGAAATAGAAATAGAAGGAGAAAAAGAGGTAATCAATACTAATGCACCTATTTTAGAAGTTGTACAAATAGTTTTAGAGAGTGGAGATAAGATGGAGGAAATTTCAAATAAGCCTACATAACAAGAGGCTATACAAGTATTGGTGGATCTACCACATTCTGCAACATCTACTCCCACTGGACCCAAAATAGCAAGTATACCTAACCCATAGGAAATCTTGACTCAGATGAAGGAAACAATTGAAATTGATACTGACAAAGGAAAAGATGTCACAGAAGCTGAGCTGAGTAATAGCTCACCAGAGCTCAAGAAGAGGAAGTTTAACAAGAAAAAGTCACCAAGCTCAAATGTCACATTAGATGAAGTCATTGTGATTCCTAAATGGGATCCTGATAGTTTGACATATGAGCAGATTCAGACCCTTCAAGATCTATTGAAGAGGAAAAAGAGACAAGAGGAAATGAAGATAGAACAAAAGCAAAAGCAAGTTCTGCATGACATAAAGGATATTTTTTGTAAAAGCTTTTGATACGAAAGATGAAAATCAGAAAGCACAAATACTAGAACAGTTAGTTCACATTGTGCAGAAAGTGACTGGTGAAAATATCGAGGCCAATGAAAAATTAATGCAATGGTCCGAGAGAAGATTTGAGAACAAAGTCTTGGAGAAGATATCTGGAGAGATTGCTACTAAACAGGTTGAACTTTCTTCTCTTATTGAGATTCTTGAGGAAGTTTCTAATAATGTATTTTCATTATAAAAAAGATTATGTGATGATACATTCTTCACAAAGGAGAATCAACAGCTTATTGAGAAGTTGCATTTAGGTATGAAGTCAATAGCAAGTTCATTGAGCATGGATGCTAGTTCTAGCACCATACATTTTGATAGATTGACTCATGGACAGAGGAGATTATCCGAGATTATGGCTGAAGATGGCCGAATAAGGGCCAAATTAATAACAATTTAGGCTGATTTGATACCTCATCTAGAGGCTATTCAGAAGGAACTCACAACTGCAAGAGAATTGGTCAAGAGAGATTCTCATCTCTCTATTGCAGATAGTTTGGTAAGTCTAGCTGCCGAGCTAGAAGTTAAGTTGGAGGTTATGAAGTTTGTTAAGGATAGTTGGGATACATATTTTGCATTGATTTTACAACTTCATAAACCATTCTTGGACAAATAAAACTTAACCCCAATAGTTATCAGTGACAAAAACAAGGGGGAAAAGGAAACTAAAAAGGGGGGAAACTGCAAAGGAAACAGAAAAAGATGCACAGAACCAGATGTAAATATTCTTTTTTTTGCAGAAGACATGTACATTATATAGATAGTATATGAAGGATGAAGTATAATCTAAGGGGGAGTACACTGTGTACTTAGGAAATTTTTTTTAATGTAAATGATAAGTGTTTTTGCCACTAATATCAAAGGGGGAGATTGTTGATCTCTAAGTTTTTTTGATCATTAGTGTCCCACAGTTAGTCATTTATCTAGGCAGTTTTAGTCGGTCATCGTTGTAGCCGAGCTATCCAATATAGGCCAAGCTATCTGGCACAGTCATTTTCAAGCAGATAATAGTTGCCAAGTCATATGGTTACCAAGTTTAGTTCATGCCGAGCGACATAGTCTTTGAGTGCTGAGCAAGACAGTTTTGATATGTATGTCAAGAATGACACAAACTTTTAGGTAAAATATTTTGGGCCAACGTATCTAAGAATTTAATGTTTTCAATGGGATAATTACACATTTAATTATTTGATCCCACTACGTGGCATGGAGCCAATCAGAAAATTGGATTTCCTAAGCGACATAATCATTTGATCCTAATCGTTGATCTAGATCTAAATGCTAGATCCGTAAAGTATATGAATATTGCTTCTTACCCTAATTTTGGAGAGGATAGAGTGAAGGTGTATGCGTACATGAGAGATGTGTGAAGGGTTGTTTTGAGAGAGGAAGCATAGATCTAGCAGAGTAACAGAGCAGTGAGCAGCAAAGTAAAGATATATCATATTATTAGATCAGAGAAGATATTGAAAAGAGGAGATCCGTTATGAGAATCAGAGTGCATAATGAAGGATTAGATCTTGAGACATTCTACCAAGTGTATCAGGTGAAATCTCTTAACAGAGTGGTTCTAATAGACCTTTCTAAATGTCTTAGCCGAGTGCTTACTTTGTTGTAAGTTTCAAATCCTTTTACAAGGTAGATTGTAATGATCTGTAGCTCTTAGTCGGGTAGACCTTTAACCAGGTAGATTACATATTGTGATAAAATTTTGTATCCCTAACAGGCACACTTTATTGTTGTAGTAGTGAAGATTTTGTGGGTGTCATCCCCACCCTAGTTTTACCTTATTGGGTTTCTGGGTTACCACAATTCTGTGTATTGTGTTATTTATTTACTGTCATGAATGCTACTAAATGATAGATAACCTAAATTTATCTATGATTATGGATCAGTTTGTTCTAAGTGTTAAAATTTGAAGATCTAATTCACCCCCCCTCTCAGCATCTTGCTTTCCCAATATTGTATTTCCAACAGAAAATATGATGAAGTGATTGAGGAAACACAAAAGGCAGTAGAAAAGGTTCTGATGGGGATTGATCCTGAGAAGTCTTCACCTCTCAAGGATACTAAGCCTAAATATATTCTAAGAGGTGAGTCATCAAGAGTAGCTGAAGTAAAACTTGATACATCAGAATTTGTAGATGATAGTCAATTTGTCAGTACTGTGAAGTAGCCAAATTTCTTTGTTGTTGGTGTTCCTGTGTCTTTGGACACTTCATAGGATGCTAGAGACCCTTTTGAAGGGAATACTGACAATTTTGTAGATATTGGAGGAAGAATTGATATTAAAGTGGCAGAGAAGGTAGAACAGAAAGAGAGTGAAGCTGAGGTACCTAAGGAAAAAGTAAATAAAGTTGAAGTAAAACAAGAAACTCATATATCTATTTCTTCATCTTTATTATTGGCAAGTGGAGATAAAACTCTGAGCATTGACTTTGAGGGTATGGATGAGCATGAGTTGATGAAGCTATCGTACATAGCCTTTGCCAAAGGGAAAGAGAGATCTGAGCAGAAAGTTGATAAAAAGTCAAAGGTAATGGAAAGAGCAGTTGATATTGTCAACAAACTCCTACCTATGCCTCTTACTTTTCAAGGAAAGGACACTACAAAGAACCTTAATAAGGCATTGGATGATTTTGACAGTCACTATGAGTCCTTAGAGAATATTGCAGAAGAAAAAGAAGAATAAAAATACTTAGCAAATAAGTTAGAAGAAGTATGCAAGTCTATTGCATGGGACTTGGGCATAGTGGGCAAAACAATGACTGAAGAAAAGAGTTGTGTAACACATGGAAGGAAGTTATACAGTTACTGTGTGTAATATGGAAAATATGGATAAGGTTTATAACAATGGATATTTTCTCATAAAAGTGTCCATATGCACATATTATCCACCTTACATTTAATTGTAATCGATAAGGGGTGTAAATCTGGAAATGTTTGCAAAGAATAATGGAATAAAATACATACCTCCAAAAAAGAACCTGCTAAAACAACTATTAGACGGTCTCTAAAACTATTGATTTTCACATTTCGAAATCTAAAATGTGAGGTCTACAAAACCCAAAAATCATTTTCTGATCTGACTCAGTTCCAATTTTGACCCTCAAGTCAATATCACCATTGACCCAGAATTTCCGATTCTAACCTAGGACAAAATTGACCTCTGATTCTGACCTAGGGAAGAATTGAACTCTAAACTCTCTGACAAAAAAATTGTTTTTGGGTCCCAATAGTTTGCTGAAAAGGGTATCTGAATCTACACTCCGATCTGATGTTCCAAACCTGTATCTGCAAGAAAAATGGATTTGTTTGTTGGGGGGAGGGGTTTGCCTTGGTCAAACCCTAGTTTTGGAATTAACCTCAAATTATAATTGAAATTGCACAAATAAAACAAAGTAAATGAACAACTTCACCTTGCTTGTAAAATCCCTTGTGGCATATTGAAATCTATGGATCCACAAGTATGTATGCACCAAATGGATGTGGAATGTAGAATGTAGAATGTAGGATGTAGGATGTTTCAAACCAATTGCTTGTAGATCTTCAACACCAATATTGAATGGATCTTGGAATAGAAATAAGTTTGCATGATTGTGGATGGAGAAATATTCAACAAGAGGGCTCCATAAAGTTTGAATCCTTCAATGGCTACTAATGGATCTCCTTGATGATTTGAATGATTGAATTCTTGAGTGCTTGAATGCTTGAGTTCTTGAATTCTTGAGAGTAGATGATTGCTTCAATATATTATTTCTTCAAATCTTTCTTCTTAGCTTGCACTTAGATTTCACCTCTTTAGACTTAGAGAAAGTGAGAGGAGAAGGCTTCCTTATATACCAATCTAGGGCACAATCTTCTAGAGAGGCCTACATAGGAGAATTAAATTCCCATTAGACCTAAACCCCTAGAAGTGGACCTATATTAAATATAATTTAAGAGTCATCATTTTGGAACCCAAAAAAACCGACCTAGAAGTGGGAATTAAATCTTTCAAAAGCCCGACAACCAGAAACCCCATAAACTTGAAATATGGACCTTGGGCCAGAAAAAGGTCGATTATGACCTAGGTCAAGATCAAGATTGACCTTGACCTAGGTC
>MU226709.1:2139134-2161120 GCA_018584345.1 Thuja plicata | reverse complement strand
ATTCTAAGCCTAATCTAATTCTAACCTCCCTCCTAATGTTGTCACATTCCATTAAGGAATGATTAACAACTCAACCCACTTGGGAGAGTCAACTTTGTCAAGCTTGACTCTCTCCAAGTCCACTTTCGCAAGCCACCCTCTTACGCCCTTCCCATGCTTCTTTAAGGCTCTCATTAATGCCTCATTAACAAAGATTCCTTAAGCCCATTTTTCTCCCCATGCCTCTTAAATTCTTGCATTTAATGCATTTGACTCAAGCCCATCCTCATAAATGCCTCTTACACCCTCTTTATGAGCCTTATCTTCTAGAGTCTTCTTGGCTCTCTTCCTAAATGGTCACATTCCTTCCTACTTTCAACCCAATAATATTATGGCAAGTGTCACAATTTGATACACTTGAAGAAGCACAATCCATGTGCTCTCTTCTAGTGGAATCCTGACCTCTCTTCATCTTTGCATCTGAACCACCCATTTTCAACCCCTTTTTCTATAAATAGAAGGCATTTTTGAGAGCAAATGGCCCTCATTTTTAGAGTTAAAATTGCATTGCTATGCTGTTTAGATATCTATAGCATTTTAGTTTCAATTCCATGCATTGTCATAATGTTAGTTTTCATAGCTTAATTAAATGCTTTCTAATCATTTGGCTTAGTTTTCAATTAAATCTCTCATTCTTAGGAGTGTATTATCACTGAATGGTGCATAATCTGAGGGCATGATTATGGCATTTTTCAAACTCTTCCTAGATAGGGAGAAATAAGTCGATTTTAGTGATTTGTATCTAACCATTTCTCTTTTATGCTATTTTTCACTAATCTAATGACTTACTGAAGTGTTGTGTCGCAGGTAACATGTGCATCGTTTGACACTCACATTTCTGGCACCCACCGTGGGGCTTTGAGGCTCTTATTTTATTTTCCAGGTTGAAAAAGATAAGAAGACTATATTCCTTCTATCTTCTGTCTACTTTCTCTGTATCACGCTTCCACGAATATCATTGATATGCAAAAAAAGAAGATTATATTCCTTCTATCTTCTTTCTACTTTCTCTCTATTACCCATTTGTGGAAATATGGTCTATATCACTAGGACCATTATTTATAAAAACATGGGGGAAAGACACTGTAAACCTACAATAATGCACTCTTACTAACTATTTTCTTTTTTTTACAGGTCTACGGGTTAGCCATCAAGTTTGGTAAGAAAGAAGATAATCTTTTGATTAAAAAAATTCCCATTTCGCTTTTTGGTGTTTAAAAAGAGCAGTGTATGTACTCACATCATTTCACACTTGGTTTTGGGTTTCAAAGTCAACAAAAGTCAAAGTCAACAAAATTCAAATGTCAACAAAAGTCAAAAAGTCAACAAAAGTAAACAAGTCAACAAAATTCAACATTTCTTTTTTGGGCTTAAAATGAACATGCACAAAATCTTGAATGATTTAAGGAAAATGAACAAATCAAACATTTGATTTTGGGTTTAAAACTGAATAATCAAATCCCACATCTTATTTTTGGATCTTAAAATTGAACTAACTATCAAACACTTTTCAGTTTGGGCTTTTAAAATGAACACTTTCAATGCTTTAAATCCAATCTTGAATGCCTAAAGCAAACTGATCTAAACACTTCATTTTCAGGTTTAAAATCAAACAAGGCAAACTTTCCCTTTCAAGCATCCTGTTTTCTTTAAAATAGGAACAACTAAATCGAGCTGAACATAGCTTGAAGGAATGAACTTTGTTTTAAGTGTTTTGGGAGAAAACGGCTTAGATTAGGAGAGTATGCTCTTCTTCTTTGGAAGAATCAGAAATTTAGACATCCAAAGCTCACCAATCATGGTTACCATATATTTAAATAGTAGAGGGCCTACCAATTGAGGAAAACATATCCCGGGAACAACCCAAGTAAGGACAGGTTTAACGCCGACCCTTCCAACTCATTATAAATAGTTGTTTCCTTGTAGGCTAAAGCTTCAGAAGACAAAACTGGTTTTGTTCTTAGAATTACGACATCATTCCTTGAACATATCTGGGTATATGTAGAGTGGAGCCGCTTGAATCTTGCTTGCGAGACTGCATATATTCGGGTACTCATAGGGCTATACGCCTAAATTTTGCCTTGTGTAATTCTATGGGGGATAGTTTCAAACGGATTGCCCAATAATCTACAATAGCTTCAACTGAAAGAATTCCTGATTCATCCCTGAAAGGGTGATAATTTTTGTGCAAGGCAAAAAGTAATTTCCCCAAGACACTCATCATATTGTGCCCTCACTTGCGTTTGGAGTTGGATAATACAGTATCATCAATGGAGCCATTACGTGCTTGGTGATGGTTGTATTCTGATTAGCATTTGAGTGTGTACCTGAGTCAACAAGCAAAAATTTTCATCTTCCACCTAGAGAATAGGAAAAGATGAGTGTTTGTTTCACCCTCTTAACAATGCAAAACTATTTGACATATTCAAAAGATCATTAAAAAGATAAGCTCCTCAAAACAATCAACAAATTTCAAACTCTGGAGTACAAGTGTTTTTCATACCTTACGACACCTCTTAATGCAATTTGGAAACAAACAACTTCGCGCACCTCAAAAATGAACTTTTCAAAACTAACCAAAATTGACAAAGACATCATAAGATCGCATCCTATATTGCCCAAGTCACATTCAGTGTTTAGGATTGCATTTGGTGTTCTAGATCGTATTTAGTTAGCACATAGTCGCATCTAGATTCTAGGATCGCATCTGGTACCATCAGAGGCTCGCATCTGGGAGCTCACATTCAGGACAGTGGGCACTTGTAGAAATTTTTTTTAGGAAGTCTCAGTTGATTAGGATACCCTTTTTGCTCTTTAGCTGGTTCCTATTGTCTCTTTTGGTCTCCCTAATGTTGTTTCAAAACACTTTCAAAACATCCACCTTGCAAGCTTTGTCACTATTTCATGATCAGTTCAATATGTGTGGTCTACCCATTTTCTACCAACAACTTGGTTCCTAGCTCACTATTAGGGCATTCTAACACTCTAACACTGGAATCATTTACATCCACCAACAAAAAACAGTTACTTCTACCTAGACACGCCCACTTGAACAATCTGAAATCGTTACTTGCACTATTGGGAAACGTTAACAAAGTTGAAGAAACAAACTTCATGGTTAACACAAGATGCAACTAGTACACAACTAAAGGATCGAAAGTGCCTCCTAAAACACCACACTTTCAAGGAGAAACATCTCGCAGTTCCCTTCTTGATCTAGATTCCCCTCAAATGGATAACAATACTAATGAATGGAGTAAGGCTTTTAAGGGTTATAATGATGGCAAACACGCAATATCTGAAGGTTCAGAAGAGGAAGAAAGACCCAAGTATGAACATAATCCATTTGGGTCAGACAGTGAAGAAGAGATACCCGAAGATGAATACAAAAAACTCAAACAAAGTAAACGGATCCACAAGCTATTGGAACAGATAATTAGTGATGATAAAGAAAAATACTTCCTCCATCTAGCATCCACCGGTGTCAAATTACCCAAAGATTATGACGTGGAAAAACTCAAGGAGAAGGAAGTACCAAACCCAATATCTATTCTCACCAAACAGCTCAATCTAATGCAAACGGAGCTCACAAACTTCAAACAAGAGAAGGATAAACCCAAAACACAATACTCTTTGGACACCATTTGTCCATTTCCTTTTGACAAGAGTATCACTATGGTCCCGTTTCCTCCCAACGTGGCAAGGCCAAAGTATGACAAGTACACAGGAGAAAATGATCCCCATGACCATGTAAGGGAATTTTGTGCTCTAAGCATTGAGTACATGCATGAACCCACATACCTCATGCAACTATTTCCAGGAAGTTTAGGAGGTAATGTCATGGAATGGTTCTCAAAATTAAACCCTAAGGTCAAGACATTTGAGGAGTTGATCCAACGATTCATTCAACATTACTCCTACAACGTCCAACATGATGTAACTATTATGGACCTATGTAACACCAAACAACAAACTGGAGAATCATTCACACACTTCCTACAAAGATGGAGAAAGATTTTTGCACGATATTAAAGGGTCATTCCCGAAATGGAGAAGATGGAAATCTTCATCAATAATCTAGTGCCTGAATTGAGCTATGCTCTACAAATGCAAGACTCTCCTAGCTTTGATAGAATGATTAAAAATTTCCTCCGTATTGAGGAAGTCATGGTCAAAAGGGGAGAGATCACCCTTCAAAATGAAAACAAAAGCAACCACTCCAACCCCAAACCTAAATGGTGGAAGCAAAAAAAGAATGTTGTTAATGACAGAGTGGTTGATGGCTCTAACATTAATCCTAAACCTGAGGCATTTAATCTAACCAATGGAATGCAAGTGAGCAAAGATAACACCTCCCATTCCCAAGGCAAACAATGATAATGACAAGGGATGATCATGGACTTCAAAACCTCATAGAATATTCACTCCTTTGGGGGAACCTCTTGAGACTATTTTGAAAACATTGGTGGATAACAAAGTTCTTATGATTCCCGATTCTAAACCATGGGAACCAATGGTCAAACCCAATTGGTGGGATGATAATTCCTATTGTGTATTCCACAAAAAAAAGGGACACAAGACTAATAATTGTCTCAAACTTAAGCATGTCATCCAAGACCTCATCGAAGGAGGTAAGATCAAAGTCGACGGATATACTACCATTGAGGATCATACAGCATTCAACAAACCCTTTCCTAACTACAATCAAGGAGAAACATCCAAAGGGAAGGGTAATGAGGTAAACTACACCTATTTCAAAAGTGACAATGTGATTAATATGCTCAACATTAAAACTGAACCCATTAATGTAATCACAATTAAAGGCAGCTCATCTCACTCAAATGTTGTAACACGGAGCCAAGCACAGGTTACAATCAAAGGACCTCCAAAACTGACATCAACGTCAACATCCAAGGTTCCTATTGTCACTATTCCTAAACCAATAGCAAGACACATGGTCACTATCCCCGAAGCAAAATATGACTTGGCAAACCAATTGCAACGAGCCTCTGCCAAAATTTCCATCTTTGAGTTGCTCAAAATATCCATGGTACATAGAGAAATCCTAGAACAAGCTGTACACACTGGTAATGTTCCAAAAGATATTGATATAGATAAATTTCAAGTGATGGTCAATCACATCTCAGTGCCACACTACCTCTCCTTTTCTGAAGAGGATGACAATGTTATGCCCTGCATCCTCGTCCCTACATTT
Organism: Thuja plicata; assembly: GCA_018584345.1. Lineage (NCBI taxonomy): Eukaryota > Viridiplantae > Streptophyta > Pinopsida > Cupressales > Cupressaceae > Thuja > Thuja plicata. The sequence continues at coordinate 2,155,866 of MU226709.1, read as the reverse complement.
TGTGTGAAAAATGTTGGGTCCCCCTTTTTTTGTTTTTGCTTGTGGTTCTTGCCTTGTCTTTCTCCTTTTGCTTTCTTTCTCTGGGGTTTTCTTCCCTGCTGTCATGTTTTATTTTGTTGGTTTCTTATGCCTCCGGGACCCCAGTCGTAGAGTTTGTCATCCTTTTTCGGGAGCCAGATTCCAGACTCCAGGATTCCTCACCACGATGTTCTCTTTCCTTAAGGTGATATCATCGCAGAGAATCCCCGGGCCCGGAGTCCAGAGGTCTGTCTATTTGGAGTTTGCTGATGGAGAAGTGGATTGCCTTTTACTGTGAGTATAAATATAATTTACCTATCATTTTCACATTTACCACGATTAAACACTCGAGCAATTTCAGAGCGATTTGCAGAGATTTAACGATAATCAGTGCTAACTAATTCCATCATTTTTGAGCGATTATGAGTGCTTTGTAGTGGTGGGTTGTGATCATTTGGTAGTTATAAGCTATTGCAGAGCTTCCATGGAGGCTTCTTTCCTTCTCCTTTCAGCATTCTCAAGTTGGTGCCTCTTTTCCCTTCGGTTTTCCTTCTGTCTAGTGTGTTTTGTTTCTATTTTTGGTTGTCTTTGCTTCTTTCTTCTTTTTTTTTTTTTTGTTTCTTCCGGGTTTTGCCGCCCGTTGGTGGGTTAGCTCTACTAGAGGGTTGTCCACCCTATATGCAGGTGTTTTTAGCCTATAAATAGTGTAGGAAGCTATGTATATTTCGTGCTTTGCCTAGTTTCTTGCAGATGTCATTCTACAATGTATATATGTAAATTTTAGTGTATATTTGTTGTATATCCCTCCATTCCCCGTGTATATATCCCTCAACTCTGATGTATATCCTTTCAGACAGTTTAGCAAGCTAGCTGAGTTGCTTGTGTCGCTGGTTTTCCGCTCGTAAGCTTGTTTCAAGCAGAATACCACCCATTTGAAACTCGGCTCTCGGCTAGTTTCAAATAGGCAATTTTCTCTCTCCTCTGTAAAACTAGCCTGGCCCTCATTTATGTCTCATGCATGCATTTAAATCTATCTAAGTGGCCTTCAATTTTCATGCGTTCAGACAATTGGCTCCATCGTCATCACCTTAACTCCCATTTATTACCTACCCACGTGGCGCCCACATGGGCCTGACAGTTTGCCTTTTTGCACATCTTCACCAACGGTTACTTCTCTGGGCTCTGGGTCTCCTACCATCATCCATCCCGTGTCCTTCTTACCAAATGCGATAAAATTCCTAGACCCAGATGATCAGCCATTCCTAAGTTCATAATATGTATGTGCTTTCTGGAGTTTTTGAATGAAGCTAACTTTTCAGGGAAAGCAGACATCACGGTGGTAATATCTCCGGACCCTAGAGTATTTATTTATTAATGCATTTTGATGGTCACTTTGCCTTGCAGGTTTCCAGAGTGCACTTTCAAACATGTCTGAAGCATCTGCATCCTCACCACCCGAAAGTCTGGAACTACCTTCCACGGCGACTACCAGAGCGGCTGTTAAATCCAAAATAGAGAGGGCTTTGGAGAAGTTGCCCCTAAGCATGAAGTTTGTGAAGGATAGTGTTATCATGGGCTCAAATATTGAGTCTAAAGTTAAACTCATTACCGACACTAGCGTCAGGACATAACCCCGAGATGCAGGCCTTAGTGAAAATGATGTACATCCAGCGACAGGCTAGAGATCAGCTAGCCATCAATGTTAGGGACTCCGGGATTCTTAAGGCAGATTATTTCCCATGCTCTGTGCAATCTCCAGAGCTTATTCTAACAATGGCCACCAATTACAACTCTTCTATCCAAGCTGTTATGCTCGCAGCCACAGAACCCACTAGGTACCCTACTCCTCTGGTATCCCTCGACCCTGACACATTCCAGGCGGGTCTGGGGATCCCTCAATTTTACAAGCCTTCTGTGGTTACAAGGTCAGATGCCTTGGCCCAATTCATGCAATTGGAGGAGGCCACCTGTATATACATGAACGTTCACTAGCTCAAGGTCCCAAAGAGGGACCCTAAGAGGATGAAGATAGAGATTCCTAGGTTTGAGTTCAAAAAGAGCATCCAGATGGGAATGATAGCATTGTCCTAAGTCTTTGGGCAACCCTCTGCCTAGGAATTCGCTCCATGGATGTATTACTTCCTCCTTGGCATCTCCACTAAGGGAGGGTACTTCGACTGGGCAGCTATAATTTTGAACCACGTCGACTCCTAGTTCCTCCAACTAGCCAGGAAAAATAAATTTTACATGACTTCTTATGTTTTCTGGGCCCTGACATAGCAGAGGCCCCGCGCCCATGGGCTACTCAAAGACAGTGTCCTCGGGCTTGGCCTGGATCAAAAGGCCCCGTGGGATTACTTCTCACAGATTCAATGGGAGGCCTGCTTCCCCAGTTTCTGCAGAGTAAACGACGTATTTATTTACTATCACCTGCTCACACCCACCCGAGACATAGGATATCGCCTATCCATAGAGGCGATGAATTTGGTCTAGAGCTATGGACATTATTACATCCAATTCCAACAACACACTTATATTAGGGTCACCGGCTTCTCCAAAAAACCCTACTTGTTGCCCAAGCACTGTGGGGACAAGATCGTTCTCTTGGAATACTGCAGGTAGATGATAGAGTTGCATGCATTCTTTTCCTTAAAGAAGGTAACCAATATTTTGTTCCAAATCACTTTTGAGAACTATTCATACAGTCTGGCCACTACAAAAGAGGTGGATAACGAGCTTAAAAGCTACAACCTGGAAGAATTCTTCTTGACGCAGAAAAATTTTGATCCGCACGACAAGATTGCAGGGACACTTCCCTGGGCTTCAGAGCCCCATCACTACCATATGGAGGAATTTTGAGAAGATTGCTAGGATGATGTGGAGGTGTGGAGCTGGCACTACATCAGAATGATGGTAGGTATGATGGAAAGATTGAAACTCCAGAGGTTCCCGGAGAACTTCTTAAATGTCGGCCCCATGATCAATCCTTAGCACAAAGCAAAGGGGATCGATACAATGGCCCTCCCACTGGTAAATTGGGATGCCCAAAAATGGCCAACAACTGAGGAATTCACCCGAGAGGTGGTCAAACAAAGCCATGCATACTTCAAGAAGGTATGCCATGGGAGCGCCCACAGAGTAGCCCAGCCAGCGCCAAAGTTAACTCCGGGGGCCGAGACTTTTTCATAGGGAGTGGATAAAGGAAAAGGAATAAATACAACAACTCCTATGCAAGAAGTCCCCATAAAAGAATAAATAAAGAAGTCAGTGGCAACCTCCCAACAAATGAGGGAGAAGTTAATCACATGACTGGCCACTCCAGTACTCATGGCCGGGCCAATTCGTCCCCCTTCCTCCCCATCGTTGGAAGCCTTGATGGTAAAGGAAATGGGGTAGATCCAATGGAACAGGTAGCACTAAGGGATGCGGGGCCACCCTTAGTTACCCAAAGAAAGAAGAGGCTTAACCAAAAGCCTAAGGCAGAGCCAGGGTTGGGTATGCCCCAGACCCCACAAGTAGAGATCCTCTCTTCCAGTTCCCTGGAGCCAGAGAGAGAAACAAAGCCTGCTGAAGTCCCAGGCAGTCCTCCCTCGTAGGATGAATTTGATGATGTCTTTGCAACTGACAAGTTCGGGAACCTGCAGGGGGAAACCAAGCAAATAGAGGCTGAAGTCCCAGCCCAAGAGGAAGCTGTGGAACAAGAACCTACACAGGAGTAGGAAGAGAAGATAGAAGAGGAAAAGGAAGCAGAGCTGGAGATCACCTCTGAGGCTCTGGAGATGCAAGATCCAGGGGTGGACCAACCAAGGTAGAATGAACAAACGACATCTGCTGGGGGAACCGGACCTATGGGAGTAACCGTAACCTATCCACCACATTCCAAGTGCCACTCCTAGGGGTGACCTTTGGGCAAGTAATTACCATGGTTCAAACACTAAATCTTGGCCCGGTACCTCCCCTACTTCTAAAAGATATATCAGAAGAAGAAGAAATCCTGGCAACCGAGGTCGAAGAAATGCAAGAACAAGAGGAAATCCCCGGGACAACTGACGAAGGTTCAAAAAAGGATGGAGATACAGAGGACAGGGTAGAAAAGATAGATGTCTCTAGGGGAAATGTTCATGATGAAGCCCAGAACAAAGAAAAAGGGGCAGGTGAGACCCGCACCACTGAGGAGGAACAACAGCAAGGCACCGGGGAAGAACCAAAAGAGAAGACTTTGGTGAACAAGCCACCCCTGCTGCCTCAGTGGTTAGTGGAGAGAAAGAAAATAAAATCTCCATCCACTCTCGGAGTTCCCCTCTCCCTGGCCGAAATGATGGCTCAGGTCTAGGCCCCACCAAAAGCCAAGAAAGCCTGGACGGTTCATACTTTTCGAACTGGGCCGGGCAGAGAAATAGTTGTTGTTGTGGCAACACCTCCCCCAGACGCCGATGAAGCAACCACAGAGCTTGGAGATTATAACATTGCAGAGGTATCAATGGGAATGAGGGGAAAATAGGGTGAGGTGGACCTGTTAAAAGAGGCGGTCAGGATAGTGGAGGCCCGTTATGAAAAAGAGGCCCAAAGGCTCAAAATAGAAAAGGAGAAAAATGCAAACCTTATGGGGTTGTCTTACTGAGCTGGCCTGACCTATCATTGCCGCTCCTCTAGAGGCCTCCACATCTGATGCACCATTATCGCAAAGCTACATTGACTCCCTCTGAGTAATGAAGAAAAAGGCCCAGGCGCTCAATGAGTGGGTCGCCTTGCAAGTAGGAAACACCCGACATTTCCTAGTGTCCACCCTCCCAGATTTGTACATGGCACGACATGTTCTGCACTAGGCAGAGACTCTCTTTGACCTATGGGAGGGTGACATGGAAAATTACAAGGCTTGGAAGGTAGAGCTAGAAGAGCTCCTCAACCTCAGGGAAGAGATCATCTCAGAATTTGGGATTCTGGGAGAAGAATCATTTGACTTCATGAGAACCCAACACTCCAGACTTGACCTCACATTGGAGGTGCTCAAGCAACTGGTAGGGGCTCTGCATGACAAAGTCAACATAGTACAATATTATGCAAATATGTACAAGGCATTTGTGACAAATGTCTCCGGAGCAGACCCATTCAGCGCCGATACGTGCACCCCAGAGGAATACGTCCTAGGAGAATTTGACAAATTTATGGAGTCTAAATACCAATCTCTGGAGGGAATGGATGGGACCCAAATGACAGCGCTAACTTTCATGATCCTTAGTGGTCATGATGCAGAAAAAATGGCCGATGAGTTCAAGAATAATGTTCCAGAGCTTGGAGAGCAGATTGAGGCGGCTAAGTATCAGCGGTCCTGCCTTAAAGAGATTGATGAGGATGGAATCACCCGCCTTCTCCAAACATTCAATGACAACAAGCAATCATAAGGTTTCTTCAGAGGCCAGAGAAAACCCAAACATTTGGTATTCTTTATTCTTTCAGAATGTAAGTTCCCAGATCCCGGAGTCTCGAATCCCAAATTTTGTATTCTTTCAAGTGATCTATGTCCCAGTCCCCGAGGCCGACCGGTCACTTTTAGAAGTGGTTAATAAATACTTTCAGAAGGTAGTTGGCTACATCAAGGGGGCGTCGACTCAACAGTTGATTTTCTAACAAGATGGTCTTCTTGAGGTGTCATTTCAGAGGCACACGTGGCACATTGGAGATAGGGTACTACATTTCCCATTTATGAGGCATGTAGTGTCGATCCCCAGGGATCTAATTTCTTCCTTCTCCTTCCTGGCTCTCTTCTCGAGGTTGATTCTTCCATTGTATATTCTTGTCTCATTCTTCTGGTATGTCAGGCCTATTCCATCTCAAGGTCTTTTTTAGGGTGGCGTAGGTAGTACCGGCCCCAAGATATTGTATTTTATTGAAACATGATGTAAAATAGGGTTAGGGTTAGGGTTAGGGTTAGGGTTAGAAGAAAGTGTATAAATAGTAAGACCAACCCATTTCCAAGGGTTGGCGAAATTGATGATTTTTCTATCCACAGTAATAGAAAAGCGATTTTCATTTTAGTTGCATAGCTCAATGCTCCATTGTTTCACTTTCAATAGTTAGATGCTTCCCTGGAGCCACCATTGTATCACACATTAGTGCTTGCTGGAAGAAATATTAATGAAGAAGGGAGAATTATTTGCAATGATGTTGTTGGCATTCAAACTTATGAGTTAATGATATTTTATGTTTCATGTTCTTTATGTCTTTTGCTCTGATATGTCAAGTAGATTAACGACCTCTTTTCCCTTGCTACTGATAAAATACTAGCTGATGGTTGCATATTTCTTTGGTATTTAGTGTAGTATATCAGAGCATTATTGATGTCTTGAATGTTTAAGCATAACTATAGTTAGATGAAGTACTTCTAACCCTGCAGGATCTTTTTTATTTTATTTGCTAAGTGTAGAATGCTAGGAGAAACCTCACCTTACTTAATCTCCAGAGAGAACAAGTTGAAGAGACCAGCTATCCCCCTCAAAAATAGTCACTTCTCCCAACTGAGCCCCACACCATCATGACCTGACACCTAGGTGCTTGGAGGCCTGAGGAATCTAACTTCCCCAGATAACCTTTTGCAGGCGGAGTTGGCCGGTATCCTCGGTACCCAGTGACAACTTATGACTATTGGCAGACTTGGTCAGCAAAACCCCGTCAACAAAAACTGGCACTAGAAGGAGGGCATGAACTCGTCCCCCTCTCGAGATTCTGATTTTACACCTCTTGAAGGTTCCCAGAGTTATAGTTTCAGGAGTCAAGCCTTCAGTGGGATTGGGTCTTTCTCCCCATTAAAATTTAAAAGAATCCTTAGGTCTGCCCCGAATCCTTGAAGGTTTTTTGAACTCGAGCCTCCTACTTGAAAGAAATAGACCCCGAAAACCACACTAGCCACTATTGTCTAGGGGTCTAGCATACCTTAGAATACCCAAACTTCTCAGACAATCTCGGGAACCAGTGCTCAAACTACCCAAAATCCAGTTCCCCCAATGGCTGCATATTTCAAAAACACTGGGTCCCCAATGGGAACTTTTTTGGGTGCAATCAACGACTTACCCTCGCACCCGAAGAAGATCTACCCACAATATGAGCACTTAGGCTCACGGATTGCAGAAGAGCATTTACAAGCATATGAGGATGCCATGAACCGACACCAGATCTAGCATGAAGATGTTGTGATCCAGATGTTTCCCTTATCTTTAGGGAAAGGTGAGTTGAACTGGTACCTTAACCTCCCCACCAACTCCATTAATAGTTGGCAAGACATGGAGGACTCCATCCTAGCTACCTTTCACGTACATGTGGACCCAGCCTGGTCCCATAGCCAGTTCATATCCATTAGGAAGGAACCCAATGAACCTCTTGCAGCATTCAACCATCGGTTCCAGCATGCCTTGAAGCGGTGCACGGGCCCTTTTATTCCATCCATAGAAGTAACCATATAGACTTACCTTAACATGATGGACCCCTTTGTTGCCACTCTCCTTTTGAGAACAACTGCCGCAGGCGATCGAGACACTTTGGTGAAGGTTTACAACTTAGCCTTAGAATTATCCAATGGTCTCAACAAATCCCTGGGTGGGATTGGGTAGAGCGCCCTTCAACATGATCCCCGGTGGAACATCGTATTTTAGGGGGTATAACCCCAATCTGGCAATGGGTGCTCCCTCGATGACAATCAATCCCCCGCCACCGCTGATAGACCAGTAGGCTCGGTATGTTTATCCAATGCAGACTTAGGTGATACCAGGTCTAGAAGTTTTCCCTTGGAATCAGCTGCAACAGGCACAATAGCCTCAGGCACAACCGTTTGGAGTGCCCTTCTTTCAGTCATCCGCGATTGGAGGATTGCCGCCCTCAACTCCGGCTAATACTATCGCCTTTCTGGGAAACCAACAACAACAACCGTCACATTGTGACACCAATACTCAGTTGACCGCCGAGGTTGAATCCCTTCGGCGAATGTTGTCTACCTTGACTGTGGACATGGGTCAACTGAAGGCGGGGTCCTATGTACCCCAGAATTCCAACTCCCAGAGGGGGAATATCTTCTCCAGCCAACAAAATAACAATGTCGGGGGAAGAAACTTCAAAAATAGGCCTAGGCCCAATCAACAACAATGGAATAATAACACGAACACCAAAGGTCCACCTCTGAACCAAAATGCCAACCAAAATGGTGCTGGACCGTCACATTTCACACTTGTCATAGACTTCCAGCCCATGACTAATTGGTGTAGATTGCATGACACAGGTTCACACAATGAGGTAAATTGTGCCACGTTGAAAAAGGTCATCATGATCTCCCAGCTAGACAGATAGTAGTTGCATGATGCTACCCCCCAAGAACCTCCTATGCAGGAGTCAACCCACAGTGCCTTCACCTGTGAGACCATCTTCTTCAGAGCTTCCGGGAAAGATGAAGAGGAATCCGAATTGCATGAATTCTTTGATGAATCTATCCTTCCCTTCAAAACCAATGCCTTCACCAACCCATGGACTCCATACCATACTAAGAGTGAGGTTGGTAAAGGACCAGCTTACATGCCTATGCCTCCTATCAAGGACACTCCTCCTCCCTGGGATAACACAACTAACTGAACCGCTCCTCTAAAGGGTTCTAGCTCTAACCAAGTGAAAGAACTAGCTGAGGGAAATCACCAATTCCCAAGAGGAAGATTTGACATTACAAGGGCGTTAGAATAGACCACCACCTCCATGACCTTGATGGAGGTCTTGCTAAACTGTCCCAAGTAGAAGAAGTCTCTTCTGAAGCTCTTGGGAAACCCGAAAGTCGTTAGCCGCCCACTCAAGACTGTCTCATTCCAAGATGCTAACGCGGCCGTCTTTCAGGGGAACAATCAAGATCCTCCCTTCCTACTAGGCTTAAATATCGAAGGCAAAAACATACACAATTGTTTAGTAGACTCCGAAGCTTTGGGTAACATCATGCCCTCATCCATTTGTTAGAAGCTCGAATTCCATCCCACCCCGTCTAATGGTGCAGTGATCTAGCTAGATAAGACTGCCATAAAAATGGTAGGAGAATTGAAGAACGTCTGGATATAGCTTATCCAGGACCCCAGGATAGCCAGTATAATCGACATCCAAGTGGTGGACATCCCAGAGACTTATGAGATGTTATTAAGTTAGAATTGGTCTAAGTCTTTGAATGGATACTTTTTGACCGACTTCACCCATTTATGGCTCCCCTAGGAAGGAGAATCAAACAAGATTTGGGTTGAAAGTGAACCCCATATGAAATAGGCCCTTACCAAGGTCAGGAGGGTTAGTGAGGTCTTCTTCTCTGAGACTTCCCCCAGGGTGTACCAACCCTTTGAAATCTTAACATTTGATTTCATCCCCAGGGAAGATCCCGTAGTGCTGTAGAGAACCCAGGACCTAGAAGAAAAGCTGAGAGTTGAGGTTGACTCTCAAGGTGCCACAGTGACCCTCGCTACACTCCTATCTGACACTTGGTACTGAGTACACTATCAAAAGCATTCAGAGCTTGAGTGTGGGCCCTGCCTTTCAGCTGCCACCTGACACATTGATGCCTTCTAGAATAGAGGACATATAGCTGATTCCCCAGAGCCTAGTGTTCCTACAAGATGCACTCCTTTGGTGCCATCTCCCCGGGCATCCCAAATTCCAAATCCTCCGGAGGTAAAACCTACCTTCATGCCAATAATTTAGGAGGAAGCTCCTCCTAAGTCTCCCAACAACAATCCAAAGGCTACTCTCACTCCCCAGCCCCAAATTATGAACAATGATTTGTGGACCCTCAAGTTTGATGGGTCCTGATCCAAATAAGGCTACGGGACCGGGGTAGAATTAATCAACCCACAAGGGAAGTCCTTCCTTGCGTCCTATAGACTACAATTCAACTGCACAAACAATGTCACAGAGTACAAGGCTTTGGTCCTTAGACTCTTATTTGCGTTAAGGAAATGTGTCACCCACCTCCAGGCTCTAGGTTATTCAGAGTTGGTTGTCAAACAGGTTCGGAGTCAATACACATGCCACAACAAGAGGATGGCCACATACCGCAATCAGGCTTGGAGCCTTATTGAAGATTTTGATGCCTTTGGAATTGACCTCATTCCCCAGCGATGGAACTATGTCCTAGATGCCCTTGCCGTTTCTGCCAACACACTTGAGCCAATGGCCAGATTGCGACTCCAAAGATTTTTAGTTGAGATAGTCCGCACCCTGTCCATTCCAGATAATGTCACCCACTTTCAATTTTTTGAGGACGATCAACATATCCTAACCTTCATGGCCAATGTTGGTGTCTTTGAAGACCAGATAGTGGAAGAATGAGACCATGACGATACTGGGCAGGGTAATGAAGATGATGGGATCATGGACCTACCTACTAACACCATCCCAAAGGGGATGGTTGTGCTTGAATGGATCTTTGACTCGGACCCTCGGGCTCAGGAGAAGATGTCATCTTCCTCCAAGGGAGGAAAGTTTGAAAAGGTAAACATCAGCCAGCCCGGTGAAGAAAAGATGATCCACATTGGCACCTCCTACTCCCCTGAGGAGAAGGAGAAGATTCTTGCGGTTCTCTGAGAATACATAGATGTAATTGCATGGGGTTATGAACATTTGAAAACATATGACACATCCATTATGACTCATACTATTCCCCTGAAACCTAATGCTAAGCCCTTTCGGAAAAAGCAACGACTTGTCAACCCACTAATCGAGCCTCTGATTAGTCAAGAAGTATAAAAATTGGTGTCAGCCCAGAAAATCTTCCCAATCTGGCACACTACATGGGTTGCCAGTCTAGTCCCTGTGAGAAAGAAGAACGACGAGATCCACCTTTGTGTGGATTTCCAAAACTTGAATAAGGCCTCCAAGAAAGATAATCACCCTCTCCCTTCATTGGATGAGGTGTTGTAGATAGTAAATGGATCCCAAATGATGTCATTCTATGATGGGTACTCCGAATATAACTAGGTTATGGTTAAGTATGAAGACATGGATAAAAAAACGTTTACCACCAAGTGGGGAATGTTTACAAACATGAGAATGCCCTTTGATTTGATTAATGCAGGGGCCACATTTCAAAAGGCCATGGACATTGCATTCGAGGGCCTTGTGAATCAATGCATAATCATATACATGGATGACTTGACCATCTTTTCCTGGGACAGGTGTGACCATTCCGCCCATCTCACTCAAATTTGTGAGATATGTCACCGGTATGGAATATCCCTCAACCCCAAGAAGTGCATATTCGGGGTCACCGAAGGGAAGTTGCTCGGGCATATCATCTCCGAGAAGGGCATAGCCATCGACCCTAAGAGAGTTGAAACATTGCTAAAATTACAAATGCCCGGCAGCAAGAAAGAGATGTGATCCTTCTTTAGAAAGATCAACTTCATCTGGCGGTTCATCACTGGATTCGCTGAAATAGTAAAAACACTCAATGAGATAATGAAAAAGGATACCAAGATTGAGTGGAGTCCTGAAGAAAAGCAGGCATTTGCCCAGATCAAATAGACAATAATGGAAGCACCTGTCCTGGCTAGTCCAGACTATTCCCTTCTTTTTTACATTTACTCCTTTTCTTCACTGCATTCTGCCGCGGCAGTGTTGACTCAAAAGGTTGAAGGGAAAGAATGACCAATATCTTTCATGAGCTCCCCCTTCAAGAATGCCAAAGTCTGATATTCATCGCTAGAGAAACAAGCCTTTGCTCTAGTTCACTCTATGAATAAATTCTGGCATTACATTCTCCGTAGCAAGGTGCATGCTATCATTCCAGACCAAGCCGTGAAGTCTCTGCTGATGCAGAGAAAGTTGGGCGAATGACGGGGGAAATGGATGGCCATCCTCCAGGAATATGAATTAGAAATGTAGCCCATGAAGATAGTCCAGGGCCAAGGACTGAGTCGAGCAATGGCAGAAGAGACTCCCTGCATAGAATGTCAAGCTTACATAGTGGAGTCCATCACCCAAGACTCGTGGTATACCAATTTGGTATATTTGTTACTAAATAAAAAATGCCCAGAGGGGTTACCTCCTAATAAACATTATGCCATGTGGATGAAAAGCGCTCACTTCATGATCAAAAACTTCATGCTCTACCATAGGAACTACAAGGGAGTGTACCTCTAGTGCATCGACAAAGACCAAGCTGTAAAGGTGATTAATGAATTTCATAGGCAGTTTGGAACTGGGCACGGCTCAGATGATGCCACTACCCATCAGATCCTTCAGGCCGGAAACTATTGGCCCTGTATATTCAAAGATTTTTACACTCATGTTAGAAGATGCCACACTTGCCAAACCATGGCGCATCGTGAGCGTAACTCATCTATGCCTTTGCAACTAGTCTTCGAGGCTAGGCCCTTTGCCCAATGGGCATTTGACTTCATTGGGGAAATCAACCCTAACTCATCTGCCAACCACTGATACATTCTCACTGCTACTGATTACTGCACCCGGTGGTCCGAGGCTATACCATGCAAGAATAACATGGCAGACATAGTTATCAAATTCTTGGAAGAAAATATCATCACAAGGTTTGGAATGCCCTTTGCTTTGGTATGTGACAATGGTCTGGCATTTTCTTTGGCATAATTACTCAAGTGGACCTACAACTGAAATATCACTCTGAAGTTTTTCAGCAACTATTACCCCCAGGGGAATGACGTTACTGAATCTACGAATAAAAATCTACTTGAAGTGATTAAACACCTGTTAGAACAAAATCCCTGGTATTGGCATCACAAGTTGAAGTTTTCCCTCTGGGTGGATCGCATTCGAATTAAGGGCACCCTGGGAACATCCCCATTCCATCTGGTTTATGGCCAGAACCCTGTATTCCCGGTTAACTTATAGATCCTAGTTTTACAGTTTATGTAGGAATTTAGCAATAGGGACAACATCGTGGAGGTTTCAGCTCCTAAATCTGGTGTGAATGGAAGAACAGTGAGACACAGCCCTTGAACATTTCATGCATCATCAAGCAGTGGTAAAATGATGGTTTAACTGCAGAGCCCAATACAAGGCTTTTCAGATTTCAGACTTGGTCCTGTTGTGGGACAAGGCCTGAAAAAAGAAAGGAAAGCATACCAAGTTCCAACGGCTTTGGCTCGGACCATATCTAATCTCATAAATCTACAGGGCAAATACTTACCGCCTTAATACCATGACTGGGGAACCTGTCTCATTACCTATTAATGGACAATTTCTCAAACACTACTTTGAATAGGGTGAGTTTGTCCGAAATTGTACTCTATGTAAAGACTTTTGCTTGTAAATATTTCTTTCCCGGTCCCTTGTTGGGAGGTATCATGTCTTGTAAATAGCCTTGTCAGCTACCCTCTAGGGTAGTCCTCTTTTGGTGATTTTTGTTTTCGTTTCTGGGTTTTCTTTTCGGGTCTCGGCATTTTGTTCTGTCTTGTAAGGATTGGAATGCTTCGCATAAACTCTGGTCTCCAGTACGATGTCTGTAGCATGGTGAACTTAAGAATCTATCTTTAGCATAGTGGAACTGGCCCAGTCTCTGGAGCTATTTTACAGGTTTAGTGGCACATTTTAAGCAATCTCCATCGGGTTTTATCTTCGGAGGTCTGACAATCGGTGAAAAAAAAATATAAGGAACAAGTAATCAGACACACTGAGGGTAGATCAGTTGTATTGGTTGGTTGACCTAGGTCTGAAACCTTAAGGAATTCTTTTCAGGTCTAGAGTTTTATCCCTTCTTCAACATATAAATATAGGTGGAAAGGTGAAAGAAGTAGTGCCATTAAAATTATCTAAGCTTAAGCTTAATGGTGAAAGAAGTACCACCTTCCCACCTAGAAATGAGAAAAATAAGAACAAAGAAAGTGGGACGAAGCTCTGGCCTCTGGGAGAAATGAACAAATCAGATAACTGGTTCAATGCAATTAGTGCCTCTTCTCTACTCCTCCCAGAGGTCATCGGCTTGATCTCCTTCCAAAGCACACACGCCACCACTGATGGAAGACTATGGAATGGATCCCATGTGGTCAGATTCTCTCAGATATGTTGCTTCTTGCTTGTCAGACACTTTGAGTAGTGACTTGTTCTAGTGTTGCTAACCAGAGATTCTGTAGCTCTCAAATGCACTAAGGCATTTGTCCTAGATAGTCACCATTTTTTATGCCCTGCATCCCTGTCCCTACATTTTGTGTGCAAAATGTTGGGTCCCCCTTTTTTTGTTTTTGCTTGTGGTTCTTGCCTTGTCTTTCTCCTTTTGCTTTCTTTCTTTGGGGTCTTCTTCTTCGCTGTCGTGTTTTGTTTTGTTGGTTTGTTGTGCCTTTGGGACCTCAGTCTTAGATTTTTTCGTCCTTTGTCAGGAGCCAGATTCCAGACTCTGGAATTCCTCACCATGATGTTCTCTTTCCTTAAGGTGATATCGTCGTGGGGAATCCCTGGGCCCAGAGTTCGGAGGTCTGTCTGTCTGGAGTTTGCTGATGGAGAAGTGGATTGCCTTTTACTGCGGGTATAAATAGAAGTTACCTGTCATTTTCACATTTACCACGATTAAACACTCGAGCAATTTTAGAGTGATTTCAGAACGATTTGCAGAGATTTAACGATAATCAGTGCTAACTACTTCCATCATTTCTAAGCAATTGTGAGTGCTTTGTAGTGGCGGGTTGTGAGCATTTGGCAGTTGTAAGCTATTGCAGAGCTTTTGTGGAGGCTTCTTTCCTTCTCCATTCAGCGTTCTCAGGTTGGTGCTTCTTTTCCCTTCAGTTTTCCTTCTGTTTGGTGTGTTTTCTTTCTATTTTTGGTTGTCTTTGCTTCTTTCTTCTGTTTTTTTTTTTTTTTTGTTTCTTCCTGGTTTTGGCGCCTGTTGGTGGGTCAGCTCTGCCAGAGGGTTGTCCACCCTCTGTGTAGGTGTAGTTAGCTTATAAATAGTGTATGAAGCTATGTATATTTTGTGCTTTTCCTGGTTTCCTGCAGATGTCATTCTGCGGTGTATATATGTAAATTTTAGTGTATATTTGTTGTATATCCCTCCATTCCTTATGTATATATCCCTCAATTTTGATGTATATCCTTTTAGACAGTTTAGCAAGCTAGCCGATTTGCCTGTGTCACTGGTTTTCTGCCCGTAAGTTTATTTCGAGTAGAATACCACCCGTTTGAAACTTGGCTCTCGGCCGGTTTCAAACAGGTAGTTTTCTCTCTCCTCTGTAAAACTAGCCTAGCCCTCATTTATGTCTCATGCGCACATTTAAATCTATCCAAGTGGCCTTCACTTTTCACATGTTCGGACAGTTGGCTCTGTCGTCATCGCCTTAACTCCCATTTATTACCTACCCACGTGGGCCTGCCAATTTGCCTTTTTACACATCTTCACCAACGGTTACTTCTCTGGGCTTCGGGTCTCCTACCATCATCCATCCCATGTCCTTCTTACCAAATGTGATAAAATTCTTGGACCTGGATGATCAGTCATTCCTAAGTTCATAATATGTATGTGCTTTCCAAATTTTTTGAATGAAGCTAACTTTTCAGGGAAAGTAGACATCACGGTGGTAAGATCTCCAGACCCCAGAGTATTTATTTATTAATGCGTTATGATGGTCTCTTTTCCTTGCAAGTTTCCAGAGTGCACTTCCAAACATGTCTAAAGCATCTGCATCCTCACCACCTGGAAGTCCGGAACTACCTTCCATAGCAGCTACCAGAGCGGCTGTTAAATCCAAAATAGAAAGGGCTTTGGAGAAGTTTCCCCTAAGCATGAAGTTTGTGAAGGACAGTGTTATCATGGGCTTGAAGATCGAGTCTAAAGTTAAACTCATTATCGACACCAGCATCGGGACATGGCCCGAGATGCAGGCCTTAGTGAAAATGATGTACATCCAGCGATAGGCTAGAGATCAGCTAGCCATCAATGTTGGGGACTCCAGGATTCTTAAGGTGGCCTGTTTCCTGTGCTCTGTGCAATCTCCAGAGCTTATTCTGACAATGGCCACCAATTACAACTCTTCTATCTGGGCTGTTATGCTCATAGCCGCAGAACCCACCAGGTACCCTACTCCTTTGGTATCCCTTGACCCTGACACATTCCAGGCGGGTCTGGGGATCCCTCAATTTGACAAGCCTTCTGTGGTTACAAGGTCAGATGTCTTGGCCCTATTAGCTATTTTTCTTGAAGGAGAAAAAAATAGAACACCAAAGTGATCTCTCCCTTTTATGCTCTTTGTCCAGTCAAGAGAAAGGATAATGCAACAAATATTTGAATCTTTCTTCACTTCAGGCTCCACAGACCCAGGCGGGTATACCTATGAACATCTACCTCAAATGATAATTTCTCTAAAACTTATAGGCAGATATAAACATGGATTAGACAGGACACTAACATCTTGTGAAGGGATTCATTTCTCTGAATGAATCAAGGGATGGCTTCTAGCCCATCATACTTGGTTTATCTTTCAACACACCAAAACATAAAAGGAAATGTGATTGATTTTAATGATTTGGATGCAAGTCTGGTGCAAAACTAGTGGCTTATCCTAGGGTGCAGAGTCAAATTGAGAAAACATCCATAAAAATTCATCAATTCAAAAACAACTAGAATCAATACCCTGCCTTACAGACTACCATTTTCACTGTAAACACATGATCATCAAATCTATACATTATTGAAATTCTCAGAGATTATCCAACCTGATTTACTCCTTCCTTGAAGGAAACTTAT
>MU226709.1:2112634-2126981 GCA_018584345.1 Thuja plicata | reverse complement strand
CAGATAGGAAGCCGGCCTAGGACCCAGAGATTCATTCCAGCCATAGTTTACCCACAAACTTGGAATGTTTCCATGTTTCTCCAAAAGGTTAAGTTCCTGCAAACTTAACAGGGTGCAATTTTGGTAGCTAACATGTCACTAACCCATGGTTTCATCTCACGAAATGGTGACAATGTGTTATTTTTACCTTTGGCTGACCTGAGTCACGATCTAGCGATCATGCGACCTAACTGAATTCATAGTCACACACAGTTAACATTAACTCATCAGTCTTTCTACGATCTTGCGACTAACTGTTTTTCTTAACCTTTATGGTGATCTCCTTGTCGCTGAGTGTTTATTTTTTGTTTCACGAATACGCGACAATGCCTAGTCGCCTGATCGTTGGATGTAAGTTTTTGAGCTTTTAACTTTATCATAACAATTTGTATGTGCCCCTTTTCTGCTTCTAGCAACTGCGCGACATACCTGCACTTTTCTTCTCAGACACTGCGACCACCGTTGGATCTTCTTATTCTTTCATCTGATGGTTGTCGCTTAATCGCCAGATGATCATGCATACCCTTAAATCTTTCTATGACACCGCGATAGAAGGCAAAGCACCTTAGTCTCGAAGTCGCTGAATCCAATTTCTCCTTCTGGAGACTATGCACTGATCCTTTAATATGCACTCGCCTTCTGACAGATGTCACACAATCATTAGCTCACTGAATGCATACTGGAGAACTGAGTCATTGTCATGTTCTGGCGACATCCTGACTACACATTACTACAAACCACAGACGGTTAGTCATGAAGTCTGAACTGAAATCTCTTAACCGCCATTCTATTCTGAGACCACGCGACTGAAGGAAAACTTAACTGTCAGCTTTGGCTTGATTTGGCGACAATGCGACATGAAGAAATCGCTGAGTCTGGGAATAATTTCATAACTGTTAAGATTTTCTTGTGATCACCCGACTAAGCAGTGGGTCCCTCCTTCATAAAGCTTTATGACATGGTTATTCTGTGACTACCTGACTGAAAGAAATCGCTAAGTCTCGGAACACTGAAGGAATATTCTAATTTTAATCGAGACTACGCGACACAAGGAAAAAGCAAAGTCGGGAAGACAAATGGAATATTCGGCTGAGTTAACGCGATGAGGTAACTTGGATTAAAACACATGCCTTTAGTGGAATGAAAAAGTAACGCTGAAACGTAAGACATGACCTAGGGTTTAAATTCATCGTTCAATACTTGGATAGCCTAGGGTTTTTCAGGGTTTTTGCATAATGAGCTAGATTAGACTTGAAAACTTGAAAACATGACAGAGGTAAGGCAAAAATGAACAAGAGATAGCTAAATTTAAAGCACCAAATCGCAGAGAGTAGGACAAGGAAACCCGGGAGAACAAAGGCCAAGGAAATTCAAATTTAAACCAATACAGTGCTAATAGGCCCAATTCACGCAATTGGAGGAGGCTGCCCAGATATACATGAACGTTCACTAGCTCAAGGTCCTAAAGAGGGACCCTAAGAGGAAGAAGATAGAAATTCCTAGGTCTGAGTTCAAAGAGAGCATCCAGATGGGAATGATAGAATTGTCCTAAGTCTTTGGGAAACCCTCTACCCGGGAATTCACTCCATGGATGTATTACTTCCTCCTCGGAATCTCCACTAAGGGAGGGTACTTCGACTGGGCAGCTATAATTTTGAACCACGTCAACTTCCAGTTCCTCCAACTAGCCAGGAAATTTTTTTTTTACATGACTTCTTATGTTTTCTGGGCCCTGGCACAGCAAAGGCCCCACACCCATGGGATACTCACAGACGGTGTCCTCGGGCTTGGCCCAGATCAAAAGGCTCCATGGGATTATTTCCCACAGATTCAATGGGAGGAAAGCTTCCCCAGTTTCTGTAGAGTAAATGACACATTCATTTACTATCACCTGCTCACACCCACCCGGGACGCAGGATATTGATTATCCACAGAGGCGATGAATTTGGTTTAGAGCTATGGACATTATTACATCCAATTCCAATAGCACACTTATATTAGGGTCATCGACTTCTTTGGGAAACCCTACTTGTTGCCCAAGCACTGTGGGGACAAGATCGTTCTCTTGGAATACTGCAGGTAGATGATGGATTTTCATGCATTCTTTGCCTTAAAGAAGGTAACCAATATTCTATTCCCAATCACTTGTGGGAAATATTCATGTAGTCTGGCCACCACAAAAGATGTAGGTAATGAGCTTAAAAGCTACAACCTGGAAGAATTCTACTTAACACAGAATTTTTTTGATCCACACGGCAAGATTGTAGCGGCACTTCCCCACGCTTCAGAGCCCCATCACTACCATATGGAGGAATTTTGGGAAGATTGTCAGGATGACGTAGAGGTGCGGAGCTGGCACTATGTCAGAATGATGGTAGGCATGATGGAAATGAAACTTTGGAGGTTCCCAGAGAACTTCTCAGACGTCGGCCCGATGATTGATTCTCAGTACAAAGCAAAGGGGAGTGATACAATGGCCCTCCCACCAGTAAATTGGGATGCCCAGGAAGGGCCAACAATTGAGGACTTCACCCCAGAGATGGTCAAATGAAGCCATGCATACTTTAAGAAGGTGTGCCCCGAGAGCACCCATAGAGAAGCCCAGCCAGTGCCAAAGTTAACTCCGGGGGCCGGGACTTCTTCATAGGGAGTGGATAAAGGAAAAGGAATAGATACAACAACTCCTATGCAAGAAGTCCCCATAAAAGAACAAATAAAGTAGTCAATGGCAGCCTCCCAACAAATGAGGGAGAATTTAATCACATGGCTGGCCACTCTAGTACTCATGGCCAGGTCAATTCATCCCCCTTCCTCCCCATCATTGGCAGCCTTGATGGTAAAGGCAATGGGGGTAGATCCAACGGAATAGGCAACACTAAGGGTGCGGGGCCACCCTTAGTTACTTAAAGAAAGAAGAGGCTTAAGCCTAAGGCAGAGCCAAGGTTGGGTACGCCCCAAACCCCACAAGTAGAGATCCTCTCTTCCAGTTCCCCAGAGCCGGAGAGAGAAATAGAGCCTGTCGAAGTCCCAGCCAGTCCTCCCTCGTAGGATGAATTTGATGATGTCTTTGCAACTGAAAAGTTTGGGAACCTATAGGGGGACACCAAGCAAATAGAGGCTGAAGTCCTAGCCCAAGAGGAAGCTGTGGAACAAGAACCTGCACAGGAGCGGGAAGAGAAGATAGAAGAGGAAAAGGAAGTAGAGCCAGAGATCGCCTCTGAGGCTCTGGAGATGCAAGATCTAGGGGTGGACGAACCAAGGCAGAATGAACAAACAACATCTGCTGGGGGAACTAGACCTACGGGACTAACCATAACCCCAGCCGCCACATTCCAAGCACCACTCCCAGGGGTGACCTTTGGGTAAGTAATTACCATGACACAAATGTTGAATCTTGGTCTGGTACCTCCCCTACTTTCAAAAGATATATCAGAAGAAGAAGAAATCCTGGCAACCGAGGCCAAAGAAATGCAGGAACAAGAGGAAACCCCTGGGACAACTGATGAAGTTCTAGACAAGGCTGGAGATACAGAGGACAAGGTAGAAAAGATAGATTTCACTGGGTGAAATGTTCCTGATGAAGCCCAGAACAAAGAAAAAGGGGCATGTGATACCTGCACCACTGAGGAGGAACAACAACAAGACACCAGGGAAGAACCAAAAGAGAAGACTTTGGTGAACAAGCCACCCCTGCCACCTTAGCGGTTAGTGGAGAGAAAGAAAATGAAAGCTCCATCCACTCCCAGAGTTCCCCTATCCCTGGCCAAAATGATGGCTCAGGTCCAGGCCCCACCAAAGGCCAACAAATCCCAGACTGTTCATACTCTTCAAACCGGGCCAGGCGAAGAAACAGTTGTTGTGACAACACCTCCCCCAGACACCGATGAAGCAACCACAAAGCTTGGAGATTATAACATTGTAGAGGTATCATTGGGAAAGAGGGGAAAATAGGGCGAGGTGGACCTATTAAAAGAGGCAGCTAGGGTGGTGGAGGCCCGTTATGAAAAAGAGGCCCAAAGGCTCAAAATAGAAAAGGAGAAAAATGCAAACCTTATGGGGTTGCTTACTGAGCTGGCTCGACCTATCAATGCCACTCCTCCAAAGGCCTCCATGTCTGATGCACCATTATTGCAAAGTGACATTGACTCCCTCCGAGCAATGAAGAAAAAGGCCCAGGCGCTCGATGAGTGGGTCGCCTTGCAAGTGGGAAACACCCAACATTTCCTAGTGTCCACCCTCCTAGATTTGTACGTGGCATGACATGTTCTACACCAAGAAGAGACTCTCATTGACCTATGGGAGGGTGACATGGAAAATTACAAGGCTTGGAAGGTAGAGCTGGAAGAGCTCCTCAACCTCAGGGAAGAGATGGTCTCAGAATCTGGGATTCTGGGAGAAGAATCATTTGACTTCGTGAGAACCCAACACTCCAAAATTTCCCTCACATTGGAGGTGCTCAAGAAACTGGTAGGGGCTCTGCATGACAAAGTCAACATAGTACAATATTCTTTAAATATGTACAAGGCATTTGTGACAAAGGTCTCTGGAGCAGACCCATTCAGCGCTGATATGTGCACCCCAAAGGAATACATCCTAGGATAATTTGACGAAATGATGGAGTCCAAATACCAATCTCCAGAGGGACTAGATGGGACCCAAATGATGGTGCTAACTCACATGATCCTTAGTGGTCATGATGCGGCAAAAATGGCTGATGAGTTCAAGGATAATGTTCCAAATCTTGGAGAGCAGATTAAGGCGGTTAAGTATCGATGGTCCTGCCTTAAAGAGATTGATGAGGATGGAATCTCCCACCTTCTCCAAACATTCAATGAAAACAAGAAATCATAAGGTTTCTCCGGAGGTCGGATAAAACCCAAACATTTGGTATTCTTTATTCTTTCAGAATGTAAGTTCCTAGATCCTGGAGTCTCAGATCCCAAATTTTGTATTCTTTCAAGTGATCCGTGTCCCGGTCCCTGAGGCCAACCGGTCACTTTTCAGAAGTGGTTAATAAAGACTGTCAGAAGATAGTTGGCTACATCAAGGGGGCATCGACTCAACAGTTGATTTTCTGACAAGATGGTCTTCTCGAGGCATCATTTCAGAGGTACACCTGGCACATTGGAGACAGGGCACCGCATTTCCCATTTATGAGGCATGTAGCCTCGATCCCTGGGGATCTAATTTCTTCTTTCTCCTTCTTGGCTCTCTTCTCAGGGCTGATTCTTCCACTATATATTCTTGTCTCATTCTCCTGGTATGTCAAGCCTATTCCATCTCAAGGTCTTTTGTAGGGTGGCGCAGGTAGTATTTGCCCCCAGATATTGTATTTTATTGAAACATGATGTAAAATAGGGTTAGGGTTAGGGTTAGAAGAAAGTGTATAAATAGTAAGATCGACCTATTTCCAAGGGTCGGCAAAATTGATGATTTTTCTATCTACAGTAATAGAAAAGCAATTTTCATTTTAGTTGCAGAGCTCAATGCTCCATTGTTTCACTTTCAATAGTTAGATGCTCCCCTAGAGCCACCATTGTATCACGCACCAGTGCTTGCTGGAAGAAATATTAATGAAGAAGGGACAATTCTTTGCAATGATGTTGTTGGCATTCAAACTTTTGAGTTAATGGTATTTTATGTTTCATGTTATTTATGTCTTTTTCTTTGATATGTCAAGTAGATTAACGACCTCTTTTCCCTTTCTACTGATAAAATACTAGCTGATGGTTGCGTATTTCTTTGGTATTTAGTGTAGCATATCAGAGCATTATCTATGTCTTGAATGTTTAATCATAACTATAGTTAGATGAAGTACTTCTAACCCTACAGGATCTTTTTCATTTTATTTGCTAAGTGTAGAACGCTAGGAGAAACCTCACCTTACTGAATCTCCAGAGAGAACGAGTTGAAGAAACCAGCTATCCCCCTCAAAAATAGTCACTTCTCCCAACCGAGCCCCACACCGTCATGACCCGACACCTAGGTGCTTGGAGGCTCAGGGAATCTAACTTCCCTAGATAACCTTTTGTAGGCAGAGTTGGCCGGTATCCCTGGTACCCGGTGACAACTTATGACTGTTAGCGGACCCGGTCAGCAAAACCACGTCAATAGACAAGTCATTGACCCATCCACACAATCAAGCTCTCCATATCAAAGTCCTTATTCATAAATCTTGTGTTTGACGCATGTTGATAGATGGAGGCACAGGATTGAATATCTATACACTGGATCTCGTGAGGAGACTAGGTCTCTCAGAACAAACAATTGACACTAGAAAGAAGATAACCATCAAAGCTTATGATGAGGAAGAAAGATCCTCCAGGGGTCTTATTGCTCTACCTATCAGAGTCAGACCGATTGAGAGGAACATCATATGTCAAGTTCTGGATTTACCATTGGCCTATAATATCCTACTAAGGAGACCATGGATTCATGAAATGCAAGATGTACCATCCACTTATCACCAATGCATAAAATTCCCACATAATGGGGTGGAAGTGACAATCCCTACAGATGCTAACTACACTTGCAACAGTATTAAAGCGGGTAGCATGATCCCACATAAAAAAGAGGCTATGGATGCAGTTTCTCCTGAAACTACCACAGACATAGTTATGAAGAGTTTTAGCAAGACCTTGAAACTTGAAGAAATAGGTATGGGAGAGTACAAGCTGGACCTAACTCCCTCAATGATAGAACTTCTGGTATCACCAAGATCCTATGGAAAACCTTCATCAACATTCACACCTGCAGCATCCAAAGAGCTAGAAGTACACAAGGCAACTGGCATGATAAAGGCATCCACATCTTCTTCAAATAACACAAAAGAATAGGCAGTCTTGGATTGGCTTTACAAAGGAGAACCGGTGGAATCTGAGGTCAAACATGTGAAGATATCCCCCGAGCAGTATGGAAAGGGATATGATTTTCTCACACAAATGGGTTACAAAGGAAAGGGACCTCTAAATGACATAGGATGAGGGATCATTGAACCTATTCCCTTGGGGTTCCACAACACTAGAGATAAAATAGGACTGGGTTTTAATACTAAAACTGATAAACCCGCTCCAATAGAGGGTCCACACTCAGATAAAGGGAGTGACAAAACAGATGAACTAGAGCAATGGTCCTATGAAAGATTACTACATGTTGGTGCACAAGACCCCAACTACCAAGGAGAATGCTACATACCTAGCTTTGAGGTATCACAAGATCTTCACACTCCTTTGCTAGCACAACCTCCCATTCAAGAGGTAGGAGACACCATAGCAACAATCACTCAAGAGATAGCCCAACCATAGAATTTACATCCTAACTGGGGGCAATTGGTCAAAATTTCACATGTCCTCGATCTACCCCACTTTGACCTACAGGAAGCTAACCGAGTCCACCAAATAAACATTGCTGAATATTTAAACAGATCTGATGATGATGTCATGGACTCTCATGACTATGAGTGGGATCAGCTATCTATTGCCTCTGAAGATATTGGAATAGATACAATTCATATGTTTGTAGCTCCCTCAGCTCCTAGAAAATGATCTGACACTCCTCTCAATGATAGTGATCCTCCTAAAGTAGAAGAAGAGTTCATTCCCCTGATCATTGATGGAGACACTAGTGAATATATAAGTCTGGAAGAATTTCATAGGCTAGAAGCAAGAAGCCTCCTTTTACAGAGAAATGATGATGAGATTTCTACTGATGAGTCGCTAGAGTTTGATCCACATATGACTAACAATGACCCTTTTAATGATGATCTTACTCTTATTGATCTAAATATTGAAGATATTAACTTAACAGATCATGTCATGTCAGTTAATGGTCTTGATGCTAACATGATGTTGTCCTTCCCAGAATCTGACTCCCTAACATTGGTACATCCTGACCTAATTGATTAGACCAAAAAAGATCCTACTCCTATCCTTGACTTTTCCAATGACCACACCCTAGCTTGTTATCTCAATGCTTGCAAACCTTGCCCTTCTTCCACCAATGCAAGGAGCAAGAACATGTCTCAGGAGGATATCAGGTTTCTTAGTCAAAAATAGAAAAATAAAAAGAAAAAGTGAACTAATGGTGAAAACCGCTCTTTGGCAGTATCAGATCCCAAAATAGTAAAGAAAAAAGATGTATCTAATGGTCAAAACCTCTCAGAGGCGCCAAAGGATGAGACTCTTGATATCTTCCTTGAACACTTTCAAGAAAGATCTTTGGTATTGATTGAACCAACACAACTAGTAAACTTGGGCACCATTGAAAATCCTCAAATAGTTGATCTGAAACAATCCTTATCAGAAGAAGAGAAGGTACAGTTCACAGAATTCTTAAAAGAGAAGAAGATCAAATTTGCATGGTCTTACACTGATATGCCAGGGCTAGATCCTAATCTCATCATGCACCACTTGTCTATAGCTGCTGGGATCAAGCCCGTAAAACAAAAAACTTAGAAAGATGCATCCTCATGTTGCATTATTGGTAAAACTAGAGCTAGAAAAGTTGCTAAAAGCTAGATTTATTTGAGTCATTGCCTATGTAGGGTGGATCTCCAATGTGGTCCCCATTTCTAAATATGATAAATCTATCAGGATCTGTACAGACTTCAGAGACCTAAACAAAGCATGTCTGAAAGATGATTTCCCTCTACCAAACATTGACATGATCATAAACCTTACGACAAGCTACCATATGTATTCATTAATTGATGGATTCTCAGGATATAATCAAACCAAGATCACCCCTGAGGATCAAGAGAAAACTGCCTTCACATGTGCATGGGGCACCTTTTTCTAGAATGTCATGCCTTCCAGGTTAAAGAAAGTCGGTTCAACATATCAATGAGCCATGATGACAATATTCCATGACATGATGCACAAGAGCATGGAGGACTATGTCGATGACACATTGGCTAAATCCAAAGAAAGAGGTACTCACATTGCTGATTTGAGAAAGATATTGGATTGAATGGAATAGTTCCAACTCAGGCTCAATCCAAAGAAATGTGCCTTTGGAGTCCAATCAGGCAAGCTCCTAGGATTCATAGTATCAGCAAAGGGAACCGAGGTAGATCCTGCAAAGGTAAAAGCTATTCTAGAGATGATTGCTCCATGTAATATCAGTCAAATGAGGATGCTACAAGGGATACTCCAGTCTATCAGGAGATTCATGTCCCAACTTGCAGATAAGGCACAACCCTTTACTAAGCTACTACATAAAGGGGTTACATTCAAATGGGATGAACACTGTCAAGCAAACTTCAAAGAATTGAAGGGGTACCTGGCTGCTCAACCTATTCTTATGGCACCTATTCATGGAAAACCCTTACTCCTATACATTTCAGCAACAACTACATCCCTAGGAGTATTACTGGCGCAAGAAGATGAAACAAAGAAAGAATGAGCTATCTACTACATTGGTAGAACCCTAGTCACTTATGAGCTCAATTATAGCATTATTGAAAAAGCATGCTTCGCAGTCGTCTTCATATCACAAAAATTGAGACACTACATGCTCTCTCATACAGTGAAGCTCATTGCTAAGATAGACCCTCTAAAGTATCTTTTGAGCAGAACAGCATTAAGAGGATGTTTGGCAAAATGGGTCCTAATTCTAAGTGAGTTTGATATTGAATATGTAGAACGAAGAGCTATCAAAGGACAGGTACTTGTAGATCAGTTGGCTGATTCACCACTCTAGGATGATGAACCTTTACTAATTGAATTTCTTGATGAAATAATCATGCATCTAACTGAACATCCCTGGAAGATGTACTTTGACGGTTCATTCACTCAACAAGGATCTTGAGCAGGGGTCCTCTTCATAACTCCACAAGGATACAAGATTCCCAAATCTTACAAATTGATATTTCCATACACCAACAATATCTTAAAATATGAAGCATTGGTCAATGGCCTCAAGCTAGCCATGGAATGGAAGATCAGAGAGTTACATGTGTATGGTGACTCCCAACTAATTATCAATCAAGTCAATGGGGAGTACCAAACAAAAGATGAAAATTTGATGCCCTACAAGCAACTAGTTGATGATCTGAAGAAGTACTTTGTCTTCATCACCTTCCAGCAGATATCAAGATCAAAGAACAAGACTGTGGATGCTATGGCTACCTTGGCATCCATGTTATAGCTGGAGGAGCATCAATTCCACTATGAATTCTTGGTGGAAGAAATATCCTATCCTACCTTTGATACCCCTGAATACTAGGTAATATGTACCTTGACTACCCTAGATCAATCTCGGTATGCCAGTATCATTGCTTATCTTTCCAACCAAACCATTCCCGCCAATCTATTTAGAAATGAGAAAAGATCCCTGATTAGGACAACATCGCATTATGTCCTCATAACTAACAACCTATATCAATGCGGTCTTGACGGTACACTTCTTCAGTGTTTAGAACTTAAAGAGTCTGATCTAGCATTAAAAGACATCCACGAAGGTGTATGTGGATCACACTCGAACGACTTTTCATTAGCCAAAAAATTTCTCAGAGTAGGCTATTATTGGCCTACCATGGAGAGAGATTCTATTCAATTTTCAAAAGCATGTCTTAAATGCCAGACACATGGAAACCTTATCCATGCTCCTGCCAGAGAACTTTTACCTTTCATAACACATTGGCCATTTCAGCAATGGGTCTTTGACTTGGTTGGACAAATATATCCCAACTCCTCAAATGGACACAAGTTTATCATTACGGCCACTGAGTATTTGATGAAGTGGGTTGAAGCCGTGCCACTAATCAAAGCCACTAGCAAACAGGTGGCTATGTTCATTCTAAACTACATTATTTGTAGATATGGGTTACCCTCTTCAATTGTAATAGACAATGGGGGCCAATTTAGAAATCAAGACATTGATGACCTTTGTGAACAATTCCATATTACTCAACATTTCTTCTCAATCTATTATCCTCAAGGTAATGGACAGGCTGAGACATCAAACAAGAATATTCTCAAGATTCTACACAGAACTGTAAGCAAGTCTGGCAGAGATTGACATCTACAACTAAATTTGGCACTATGGGCCTATAGAACAAGTATCCAAACACCAACTAGAGCCACACCCTTTTCTCTAGTCTATGGCGCTGAGGTAGTACTACCTATCAAGGTTGAAATCCCATCTTTGCAGATATCTTTACAGGGCCTAGTTACTGATGAGTAGTACCGCATAGATAGGGTGAATTCTTTAGACCTACTAGACGAGCGCAGACAATAAGAATTTGATCACCTCAAAGTGTATCAAGCATGTATGTCCAAAGGTTACAACAAAAAGGTAAATCCACGTGAATTTGAAGTAGGAGATCTCGTCCTCAAGGAGAATCCTAAGAACCAGCCTAACAGAGAGAAGAAAGGAAAGTTTGAACCTAACTGGCTGGGACCTTATGTTATCACTACTACCTTTGGGACTAGAGCTTATCAGTTAGCTACACTTGAAGGATATGTTCTTCTAGATCCTATCAACACTCTACATTTGAAGTGGTTCTACGCTTAATGTTCGGCTATCAGAGCCCGTACAACAAATAGTTCTTGCAAAACACCAAAAACATTCAGAAAATTGATCCTGAAGAAATAAAAAAATAGTGGAAAAGATCTTTCAAAAAGGGTATCCTTGGTGAAAACCTGGTAAACAGGCACCTTGATACTACAAAAACATTCAAAAAAGCAAAAATTTAAAAAAAAAAAAGAAGAGAAAAGATCTTGCCAAGTGATGAAAACCTGGCAATCAGGCGTCACTTGTGTTTTGCGCTCCATCTATCAAGACACTACTGATACTAGGCCTCCATAATTTTTCCTATGCTTGTACGCTGACTTCATCTTCCTAAATAACTATCTTATCCTCACTTGGGATTCATCTATCTTTACGTCTTAGGGATAAGTCATTCTGCACTGGGGGCATCTTTGCTGGCATAGTCAGTTGCGGTAGCTAGGTTTCTCTAGGTTGGTTTGCCTCATGGACACAATCTTTCTTGACACATGCAAAACAATGCCACTTTCCAAAACACGGGTTTCTTTTCACAACATCAGACATGACATTTACATTAATGGAGGTCCTACAAAGTCGTATTGGATCGCAAACAGGAATGGATTATCCTACCAATGCATAGACATGGAACACCATATTACTGGTATTACAAATTTTTTTTATTGATGAATCTCTACTATGTTTGACATATGAATGAACAGGTACTACTTAAACACAGAGTTGGTTAATGGTTTGATTATGGTTCTTTTATGTCTTGATGATGTTTTCAACTAGGGGCATCTAAGTAATTATAAATTTTATTTGATTGATTCTCAATTGATAATTTATTATGTCTTCTTAGTTGCTCAATGATGTCTGCGCAAAGACAAAGAGTCACAAGGATAGGAGGCATAATGTTTTCTTTATTTTCTATGTATGGTGATTGTTCCAAATGATCCTATAAATTTCACCTGACTTGGATGTTTATGGTAAGAGCTGCCACTATGAGTGGATAGCCACATATATCTCGATCTTTGTTATGTGTAAACTACGGTGAGTTTGACACAATTTCCTTGTCTATTTTCTGATCCAAATTCTCACTAAGGTATACGAATCATAATTTACCCAAGGATATGAATTTTCAAGGTCATTGCAGGTCCAATATCTTGCCTTACTCAGAATCTGGTATATTAAAAGGAAGGTGACTATTTTTATCCTGTCTTCTATGCCTTGATGCCTAAGTTTATTTTTTGTATTTCAATAAAACATAGTATTCATACTTTCATAATATGAGTGGGTATTAGTGATGGTTGTACTATCAGATGGTATCCATTCCAAAACTACCTAATGATGATAAAAATGTTGTAATATTTGCTAATTAGTGACAAGGTCCTAAGAGTCTGCATATAGCTGCATTTAGGGATTGCATGGTACATTTCTAAACAAAATAACAACATCAGGAATTTTGAGCTCAAAAATGCTTTCTATCTTCTTCCAAAAATCCAAGTTTATTACTAATACCCATACTTCCCAAAATCTTTGATCTATCGGGAACAAAATCAAACTCATATTTTCAATGCGATTAACTTGGTACTTGTGTGTTTACTCTTAAACACACCCCCACTCCTTCACTTCTTCTACTCCATTCTTTCTTTCCCTAACTGCTTCCTGCAAGTAATACATTCATTCAACTAAGGGATTTTATTCTTTTCCTTCAATTTCATTCCCAAGGGGGCATGATCACACTATCATCAATTAAATTTTTGTTCAAAACTGCATTAAAAATGACTTCGTTATCAAACAAACTAGGGGCATAACAGTTTCCTTGACTAAGTTGGAACTGTTGGATAGAAAGCTTTGGTTCTCATGAGCTAATATTTTATGTTTCCTCATTTTTAAAAGTTTTTTATTAAGCTCCTGGAAGCTTCTTACTGATTTTTGAACGACAACCAAGTTCAGAATCAGTATTATCAATTTTTGGACGACAACCAAATTCAGAATTGGTATTTTTAAAATCTTTTATTGATCTTTGGACGAAAACCAAGTTCAAAATCAATTCTATTAGTTTGGTTCGATCAAGTGTGAGACTGATCTCATCAATATTTCATTTGATAACCAAGAACAGGATTCTCAATCTTTCTAAAGTCAAAATCAAAAAATTTCTTTGAATCAATGCGCTGCTCGCACACCAATTCAAAGAGGGGAAAATGTAACCACCTAGATTTGGTCTGTACTGACCATAGACCCTATTTTCCCTAGGTGTGATCATACCCCCTGTTATGTCAAGACAATGTTACTTTGGAATAATTTATTATTAAATCAGATTTAATGTCCTAGGTGATTTTTATCACTAATTTATATTAACTACTTCAGCCATACAATTCAAATCAATTTCAACCAATCAAATATTATCAAATTCAAACAATGGCTAAAGTATTTAATTATAAAGGAATTAATCTATCTCATCACTTTCATTTTAAACCCATTCCCCTAGCCTATTAATTTAATTAAAATGGCTATAGTCCTAATTAATTATCAAAAGCAATAAAAAGCTTAAATAATTAATATTCCTATTTTTGAATGAATTAAATAAGTTTAATTCATTTCATTTATATTCCCCCAAACCCTAACCTAACCTATCTCAACCACTTCTACCCTGGGTTCTAACCCATCCCAACCTATTCCCCCCTTGTTAATAGCCTAATCTAATTCTAACCTCCCTCCTAATGTTGTCACATTCCATTAAGGAATGATTAACAACTCAACCCACTTGGGAGAGTCAACTTTCTCAAGCTTGACTCTCTCCAAGTCCACTTTCTCAAGC
>MU226709.1:2093543-2112065 GCA_018584345.1 Thuja plicata | reverse complement strand
CTAGATAGGGAGCAATAAGTTGGTTTTAGTGATTTGTATCTAACCATTGCTCTTTTATGCTATTTTTCACTAATCTAATGACTTATTGAAGTGTTGTGTCGCAGGTAATAGGTGCATCGTTTGACACTCACAAGGACCCCATTCAGGAGAAAACAAGACTCTGCGAAAAACAAATTAGATCCGATACATACAGACCTATGTGGACCTACTCAAACAAGATCATACTACGGAGATTTTTTTTTTTTTGATGATTTCTCAAGGATGATGTGGGTTGTGTTGTTAAAAGAAAAATCTGAAGCTTTTGAGAAGTTCAAAGTATTCAAAGCTAAGGTTGAGAATGAATCTGGATTAAAGATAAAATGTTTGAGATCTGATAGAGGAGGAGAATCCACCTCTGACCATTTTTATGACTATTGTGAAGAACATGGAATCAAAAGATAGTTAAGTGCACCCAGAACCCCCCAGAAAAATGGGATAGCAGAAAGGAGGAACATTATAATACTTGACATAGCACACACTATCATGATTGAAGGAAAGGTTGCCCATACCTACTGGAGAGATGCAGTCAATACAATAGTTTACACTATCAATAGAATACTATTGAGACCAGATGCAGATAAGACACCTTATGAAATTTTGTTTGGTAATGTGCACACTGTAAAATACTTCATAATCTTTGGAAGAAAGTTCTACATCAAGAGAGATGATAGCATTGGTAAGTTTGATGCTAGAAGCGATGAAGTTATTTTTCTTGGTTACTCTACTAAAAGAAAAGTCTATAGATGTTTCAAATCTAAGATTAAAGAAAATCATTGAAAGTACTCATGTGAAGATTGATGAGAATTTTATGATTCAAGAAAGATATTATGAATATGCTCCCATGATTGAAGATGATCCCAGACCCATCAATAAGGACACAGTTATTGAAGAATTGTTTGATTGTATTGATGTTTCATGTAACAATCCTGGACCAAATGAAGAAGAATCACAGATCATAGATGAAAGTATCACTCCTAAGAACTCAAGGTACACATCCAAATACCACTCTAAGGAAGATATCATTGGAGATCAGAGCGCAAAATTCTTCACAAGATCTAGAGAAAAAGGTTCAACCACTGATGAAGAGGTATGCTTACTATCACAGATTGAACCCTTAAGTGTTGAAGATGCATGCAAAGATTCAGATTGGAAAAGTGCCATGCAAGAAGAATTAGATCAAATAATCAAGAATGAAATATGGGAACTAGTCCCTAGACCTCATGACAAGAACATGATTGGAACTAAGTGGATATTTAAGAACAAAATGAATGAAGAAGGCACAGTGGTAAGGAAAAAAGCAAGATTAGTATGAAAAGGATATGCACAGAGAGAAGGAATAGACTACACTAATACATTTTCCCCTATGAGCAGACTTGAAGCTATCAAGTTGTTTTTGGCCTATGCAACATTCAAGAACTTTAAGGTATATCAAATGGATGTCAAATTAGCATTTCTGAAGGGTGTCTTAAAAGGAAGAAGTCTACATAGAGCATCCTGAAGGATTCAAAATTTTAGATAAACCAGACATGGTATGCAAATTAAAGAAAGCACTGTATGGACTTAAACAGGCCCCAAGAGCATGGTATGAGAGACTTGATGGTTACTTAACAAAGATAGGATTCAAAAAAGGAGCAGCAGACTACAATTTATTTATAAGAGAGACAGATGAAGGACTACTACTTGTTGCTATTTTTTTTGATGATATTATCTTTGGAGGTAATGAAAAACTTAGTTTAGAATTTTCCAAAGAAATGAAAAGTGAATTTGAAATGAGCATGATTGGACCTATCAAATACTTTCTTGGATTGAATGTAAAACAAACGGACAAAGGCATATTCATAAATCAGTCTAATTATGTGAAGGAGATATTGAAGACCTTCAAGATGGAAGATTGCAAACTAGTAAGCACCCTCATGATAACATGATGCAAGCTTTCTAAAGATGATGATTCCACAACAGTTGACAAGACCTTATACAAGTCTATGATTGGAAAACTCATATATCTCACTCAATCTAGACCTGACATTTCTAATGTAGTTGACATTGTTGGAAGATTTGCAGCTGGACCCAAGAAAAAATCATCTAATGGAAATAAAAAGAATATTTAGATACCTAAAGGGAACTATAGACTATGGTTTATGGTATCCTATCTCAGAAAACATACAACTTCATGTGTATACAGATGCAGATTGGGCAGATTGTGTTAATGAAAAAAAGAGCACATCAGGAGGAGCAGTATTTCTTGGAGACAAGTTGGTCACTTGGACAATTAAAAAGTAGAATTATATCTCTCAGTCAATAGTAGAAGCTGAGTATGTTGCAGTAGCATTGAATTGTTCAACAATGGTTTGGATCAAATAGATGATCAAGAACTTTGATATTTAGATTGATTATCCTATTGTTATTCACTGTGACAACACTAGTACTATTAATATGTCAATGAAACCTGTGATGCATGCAAAGAAAAAACACATTGAGATCAAATACCACTTCCTAAGAGAAAAAATTATAGACAAAGAAGTAAAGTTGGATTATGTAAGCACTAAAGAACAACTAGCAGATATTTTTACAAAGCCTCTATCAAAAGATACTTTTGTGTATCTCAGGGAAAAGTTGGGAGTAATTCCCTTTCCTGAGTCTGATTAGAACTTGCAACAAGAACATCAGTCCTTGGTGACTAATGAATAGTTGACTACTCTACTTCTAGAGTAGTACCTGTGCTTAATGGTGTTTAACACCTTTTGTCATTGATGTCAAAGGGGGAGTATTAGTAAGGGGGACCATATACTATGGGGGAGTATACAAAGTAGCAACAGTGAAGAGGAACCTTTGATGAGGATATTGAGAAGATTGTAAAAAGAAGGAAGACACTTTGAGTTGATGATATCATATGTTCCCATCAATGTTAAAGGGGGAGAATGTTGGAGATTTGCTTCTATGCAAATAATTGATTGTATGTTTTCCATTGATGACAACATATAATATACAAAAGGTATCTTATATGTAATTATTAGTACAGATACTTTAGAGCTATGTGTGTTCATTTCCATGGTGTATATATGTTCTAGTGGCTATGTGTATTCACACCAAGTTAGATATGTAGTTTTAGTTGAGTTATTATTATTCAGTTATGGCAGTTACAGTTTCTGGAGTTTATCTGTTAAGATCCGACGTAAAAATAGTGTTTCTTGAGTTGCACCTATCTTCAGGATATGCGTGTTTGTATTAATGTTTAGTTATAAGTTAAAGATAATTATCCAAAGGCGCTAAATGTGTTTCAATATAATCGTGATGTTAGAGTTAATTTGGTGAAGCTGACTTTGTGAAGCATCACGTCTATTCAATTTGAGTTGCGTGGTCCTAATTTGTATTGTGTGCTTGGTTGAGCTAACAAGGAAGTTGATGAAGTGTTTCCAGATACCATCATGATCTTATCCTTGGTGAAGATACATATAGCAGTTCAGATATGTTTACTAAGTGTCAAAAATGAAGTGAAAAAGAAAAGACAGAGAAGAGCAGAAAGTCAGAGAGAATAAGTTGAAGATCTATGTGAAGAAACAGAAGTTGATTGCAATTCATTGGAACTGATCAAGATAGCAGGTCTACTCAAACAGTTCATTTACCATATATAGTGTATATTTATTATACCAAAGGTTGTAGCCTTCACCATCTTAGTAGTGAGCTATTGGATAGTGATTCCTCACCCTTAACAGGGTTATCTGTAAAAGACTCCTAACAGGGTCCGACCTTTAACCAGGTCTTTATACTTCTTGCATTGTAAAGATCAACTCCTAACAGGGTTGTAAGATCTTCTAACAGGGATCATTATAAACTAGTGCAGTTATTTGTGGGTGGTAATTCCCACCGAGGTTTTTTCCTATTTGGTTTCCCTGTAATCAAATTGTTGAGTACTCCATTGTGTTATCTAAATGTGCATTTAATTTATATCAAATTACATTAAGGAAAGAGAAAATAATTAAATTGATTGATAACTGATTCACCCCCCCTCTCAGTTATGCTTGGGACTATTCCAACATGAATTGTCATGAAACCCTATTTATCCAAGAAACAAGTAAGTATGGTCACTCCAGTTGTATTCAACATTACTGAAAGGAAAATATTTGTGTTTAATAAGCATCCCTTCAAGTCCATACTAGATGATGTAGAAGGAGCATTTTATAAGACTCCGCTAGGAGTCATGCATGTAGAAGACATTCATGCATACATATACTGTAAAAAGGAAATAGTTGTGGATAAGAGTATTGCTACTCTCATGGCCTCAATGATGAAACCAGACTATTCATTCAAGCATGAATACGTGCATCTCACTGATAACCCTATCTTTGAGTACTCTAATGCGAACGAGTTTTACAAGCCAAAATGGGTGAAAATCTATTGATCGGGATACATGATGACCTATATTGGATTAGTGAGGTTCTTGTCTGCATCACTACAGACCTAATTCATGAAATGACTGGACTTTCCAAAACTGGACCAGTTCTTCCTACTGGTAAGGATGTTAAGAAGCAGGTTGAACAAGAATGTTTACCAAGAAGTGATAGGCATGGTATGATATTTGATCCTATTAAGGAGGATGATATCAAACTACTCACTATGATACTTGGATACAAGTTTCAATAGGCAAGCAGACTGAATAGTGTGTCCGCATCAATAGTTCTGGTAGCAATAAGGATGGTGAGAGATAACACTCAGTACAATCTATGTGAACTATTGCACACATAGTTGATTGAGAACATTCAAGCTATTAAGCATGACAAGAGAAAGATATTCAGGTTTGGTTCATTAATCATCTATCTATACTTCCACATAGTAGGTAAAGTTGCCAATCTTTACCTAGACAAGAGTAAACCTACTCTGTGCCAAATATCACTCAAGGCTACATCAGAGAGAAGCGTGAAGGACTCTATGGACATTGATATAAAAAAATTTAGGATCAAGATGCAGAAGAGGTTCAGGATACCCGAGAAGACAGTTGAGAAATACAAAGACACCATATGCTTCATGGTGGAGACTGGGTGTACTTGCATGGAGGCAGTTAAGCCTAAACAAAATGGATTCACCCTCTCGGTTATGAAGTTGAAGAACATGTTTTGGAAGGCTATGCACAAGTCCTCATATCTGCACCCAAGGATCCCAATGAACCTAGATGGGGTACTTACAGAGAAAAGACAAATCAAGTTGATTATGTCTTATACAGTGCTGGAAACAAAAGGAAGGCATCTAGGATTACTTCAAATATCCTAAAAGTTCATGGTGTTACACAAGAAGACCTAAACAGAACTAGGGAAACTAAGATTTCCAAAGAACTTGAGAAAACTCCCACAAAAGTGAAAATGGAAAAGTTTGATGATATTCCCAAGAAGAAGAAGAATAAATAAAATGAAGATACATCTGTGCCATCAACCACCATTGATCTAGAATCTTCTCCACCTTCTGTACCCAGCAAGTTGACTAGAAGGAAGAAGCAAGTTCCTACAAATCATCCATCCTCAACGACCACAAGGAGCAAGTTAAAGAACACATAAGCCCCTCCTGAGGTAGGATTCAGGCACAGTCTAACAATCCTAAAGAATATAATTGTTAATGAAGGCAAACTAGAATCTATCAAGAATGTCTATGATAAGTATCAAGAGATAGACAAATCAAAAATTCATTCAATGATTATATCTCATATGATTAAGTTCAAGAAGTCAGTATTGGAACTCAAGATAGTTATACTAGACAAATTATGGAACATACTGGACATGCTAAAAAGGAAAGCAATTGAAGAGGATACGAGGATAAGAGAAGAAACATTAGATAGTCTTATCCCTTTCTACTCGCATGATGAGAAAGCTATACTATTGGACTTAGTTAAACCTCATCTTAGAACCAAAACTAGAACACTTCATATCATGAATAAAGAGTATGATTTGGTTAGTGAAGAGACTCAGAAAGATTTTGAGCAGGTATTTCTAGATAGACATATGTATCCTTCAACAACGCCTACAGCAAAGGTAACTCCAGTTCCTCCCAAATAGGTTACAAAACCAGTGATTCAAAATGCACCTAAGACAGGTCCATGGATTTCAATGCCCTCAATTTATATAGCTTCTAATACAGTAAAAGATTCAGGAGATACTATAGTGATTGATGATATCAAGATATCCATGACCGCCTCTGACAATGATATTGACAAATTTGAAAAAGAATTTGTAAGCATTGAAGAGACAAAGGAGGTATGCACTGATGACACATCTTTACAACAAGATGAAGTTCTCTCTAAAGATTCAATAGACTTGAATAAAGAGGAAGATAATAAAACTAATGAGACACCAGTCATGGAGATCCCAATAAAAATTGAATGCATGGATACTAGTCAGAATACTATATTCACACCATCCATTCAACCATCAACTTCATTGTTGTCAAGCTTAACTCCTAACTCAACAAGTTTGGATGCATGGGGAGAAGAAGAATTGATGAAGATCAGTGTCCTAGCCATGGAAAAAGACAAAGAGAAACAATTTATGAGAAACCCACTCTTTATGGAATCAGTGAACATTCTGAATGATCTAGTGCCTGCAGATAAGAAAGTGGCTAAAATTCAATCAGTTGATGATGTAGATAGCATCCTAACAAGCTTCAAAGCACACTTTACAATTTTAGTAGACTCAGCTACTAGAATTGTAGAAGATGAGTATAAAAAGGAAAGATTGAATGAATTGATAAATAATTTTTTCTTAGATTTAAAGTCATTAAAGATTGGTCAGACAATGTTGAAAGAGTTAGCATAAAAAGGAAGAAAGGTTATAGAAAATTGCATGGATAGAGGCAAACTCACCTCTGAACATATCAAAAAGATAGAAGAGGTAGATATCTTGGTTGATAACATAAGACAATTAGTTGAAACATCATCCCAAGACATAAACATCTACAACAATATCTATCAAGGTAAGATAAACAAGATAGAAAAAGCTAAAATGGAGATCAGTAAGATAAGGATTAGGCAGACTCAACTGAGAAATACACTTGCGCCCTCCTTAGCAGTTCTGGATTAGAACATTAAATAGATTGATGCAACCATTTCTACCTATGATCAAGGACCCAACATGGATTTGAAAAATATGGAAAAGCTTACATATTCCTTATGCACCCATCTACAAACAATTGATGCACTAAAGGCATTCTGGAAGCCAAAGATGAAGAATCTGTAGATAGCCTATCCAGATGTATACATGGAGTAAGTATCTAGAGACTTACAATTTTGACACCTTTGTCATTAATTTCAAAGGGGGGGTAGAGTATGTATGGGGAGTAGTATTTTACTCAGTGTTTCCAACAAAAGAATCTTACCTGGAAATGCAAGCACGAGCAGTAGTGACCTAAGAGAAGAACTTGGAGCCTATGCTGATGAATGGGAACAAATATAGGAAGAAGAAAGGAAGCTAGATGAAATCGTAGCATTGATTACCAGTAGAGAAAAGAGAGGTAAGGGTAAGTTTGAGGGAAAATTACCTTTGAAATTTTTTTCATGTAACAAGATTGGTCATTTTGCATCTAGATGTCCTACACGAATTCCAAAGCACAAACCTAAGTTTTTCAAGTCTAAGTTCTCAAAGGACAAGGAATGTTATTATGCTAGTGAGGGTATATCTGATGATGAAGATGGTGACTATGATAAAATTGGATTTATTGCTATTAAGGATGATGAACCTATGCATGAAGAAAAAACATTAGTATCCAGAGTTGAAAATAAATCTGAATGGGTCATAGATAGTGGTTGTTCACATCATGTGACTGGAGATAAAAAATAAGTTTGTGAGTTTGAAAATACATGATGGTGGTGTTGTTAGATTTGGTGACAATACTCCTAAAATTATTATTAAAATTGGATCTATTTCCTTGGATGGAAAGACTAATACTGACAATGTATTACTGGTTGATGGACTTAAGCACAATTTGTTGAGTGTTGGATAGCTAGTGGATAAAGGT
Source organism: Thuja plicata (assembly GCA_018584345.1). Taxonomy (NCBI): domain Eukaryota; kingdom Viridiplantae; phylum Streptophyta; class Pinopsida; order Cupressales; family Cupressaceae; genus Thuja; species Thuja plicata. The sequence continues at coordinate 2,104,031 of MU226709.1, read as the reverse complement.
TATCAACTGAACTTCATCAATAGAAAATGGTCTATCAATAGTAAAATAGGAGACTTGATAGCATCTGGTACTAAATCCAGAGGTAATGCATTTGAATTGAACATATCTGAAGCTTCTTGTTTTATTGCAAAGGTTGATGATAGTTGGTTATGGCACAAAATATTTTGTCATGTTAATTTTGATAACATTGTGAAGGAAAGTATGACAAAAGCAGTAAGAGATCTGCCTAAAATTGTAAAGCCATCTAACACTTGTAACCACCTGGATTTGGTCTGCTCTGACCATAGACCCTATTTTCCCTAAGTGTGATCATACCCCTAATTATGTCATGACAATGTTACTTTGGCATAATTTATTTTAAATCAAATTTAATGTCCTAGGTGATTTTTATCACTAAATTATATTAACTATTATAGCCATATGATTCAAATAAATTTAAACCAATTAAATCAAATCAAATTCAAACATGGCTATAGTATTTAATTATAATGGAATTAAATAAACCCCTAAATCAATTGTCCACTTGCAAATAACCCATTCCCCTAGTCTATTTAATTTAATTAAATGGCTATAGTCTCCTTAATTATTAAAAAGCAATAAAATGCTTAAATAATTAATTCTTATATTTTAAATAAATTAAATAAGTTTAATTCATTTCATTTATATTCCCTTAAACCCCAACGTAACCTATCTCAACCACTTCTACCCTGGGTTCTAACCCATCTCAACCTATTCCACCCTTGCTAATCTAATCCTAATTCTAATTCTATCCTAACCGACCTCCTAATGTTGTCACATTCCATTAAGGAATGATTAACAACTCAGCCCACTTGAGAAAGTCAACTTTCTCAAGCATGACTTCTCTAAGGACCAACTTTCCAAGTTGAGCCTTACTCACTCCCATGCCTCTTAAATGAATTTCATTAATGGATATTCCCTCTTGCCCATCCTTCATTAATGCCCAAGGCATTAATGGCTCTTACACCTCATTAATGACCTTAGGGGCTCCATTAATGAGCCTTGTCTCCCCTCTCTCTCTCTCTCCCATTCCTCTATAAATTGAAGGGATTTAGAGCTCATAATAAGCCTCAAATTTTGAATAGTAGTGTTGTTATGCCAAGATTTTGAAGGAATCTCAAAGCATTTTTTTTTGCTACCCATTCCTTCCTAGCTTCATACACACTCCATTAGTCACTTTCTTACATAGTTATAATGCCCATTTTAGACTAATATGCATGTTTAACTAGTTAAATAGTTGTTTTTAACCTAAATCTTTCATGCTAGGTTGTTTATGTCACTGGTATTTAGCATAATATAAGGGATGTTATTTTATTTGCTACACTCATCCTAGTTAGAAAGCAATAAGTCAATGTTAGGGTTTTATATGCTCATTAACCCTTGTTTCTCACTAATAGAATAACTTATTGAAGTGTTGTATCACAGGCAATAGGTGCACAAATATACACACACATTTTTGGCGCCCACCGTGGGGCACGATTTCCAACTTGGCCTCATTTTGTATCACTTTTTCACTAATTTGCATGCCCATAATTCTGTTACAGGGTCATTTTTGGTCATTCAGGATCACATCCAGGATACGCCCTTGCACCACAGTAAATGAGGCTCACATCCGGGATTTCCCAGATCATTTCTAGTTTAGGCTCACATCTGGTAAACATTGAATCACATATGGTAAGGAAAGTCGCATCCAGTTTTGTGTCATTTTCTGTCTTTCAAGATCGCATCTGGTGAAAATTTTAGTGAACTACTTTGCCTAACCACTAACATTTGCATGTTATGAATTTTGTCGTCTTTTGAAAAGCTTAACGATTGTTTTTAGGTTGATATTGACGGTTTTTCATGGGAGTTGCTACATAACAGATACTAACTCAGTTTTTTAGGTTGCCAATCCCCATCTTGACCTCTATTTACTTGCTTTAAACACTAAGATACATTTTCCAATCTATCACTAAACTGACTAGAGGACTATGCTCTTTTCCTTTCAAGAAAAATTAGAAACTCACACATCAGTTTATGGGTTGAACAGAATTTGGAGTTAATTGAACAAGCAATCAAATTGTATAAATTCTTTTGGGATCAGTAATTGAACAATACAAATCACTAAATCTTGTGGATCAAAGAATAAGTTCAACTGTATAATTCATTTTTGGGACACAAAAATTGAACAAGAAAACTCACTAAATATTTTGGCTAATTGAACAAGGAAAATCTAATTTCAAAGAATAGTGTTTTCATTAAAATAGGAACATCTAAAAACAAGCACAACATTGCTTGAGGGAAAGAGCCACTTTTCTTGATTCTATTTTGGGAGAAAATGGCTTAGATTCGGAGAGTATTCTGATTCTTCTTCAGAAGAATCAGAAATCCAGACATCCAAAGCTCCCCAATCCTTGGTACACATATTTAAATAGTAGAGGGCCTACCGGTTGAGGAAAAAATCTCCTGGGAATGACCCAAGTGAGGATAGGTTTTACGCCAACCCTTCCAACTCACTATAAATAGTTGCTTCCTCGTAGGCTAAAGCCTCAGAAGACGGAGTTGGTTTTGTTCATGGAATTTTGACATCATTCCTTGAACCTGCTTGGGTATATGTAGAGCAGAGCCGCTTGAATCTTGCTTGTGATACTACATATATCTAGGTACTCATAGGGCTATATGCCTGAATTTTGCCTTGTGCAATTCTATGGGGGATGGTTTCAAACAGATTGCCCAATAATCTACAACAACTTCAACTGAAATAATTCTAGATTCACCCTTGAAAGGGTGATAATCTTTGTGCAAGGCAAAAGTAATTGCTTCATGACACTTGTCATATTGTGCCCTCACTTGTGTCTGGAGTCAGCTAATACAACATCATGACTAGAGCCATTGTGTGCTTGGTGATGGCTATATTCTAATTAGCATTTGAGTGTGTACCTGAGTTAATGAGCAAAGATTTTCATCCTTCACCTAGAGAATAGGAAAAAGATGAGTGTTTGTTTCACCCTCCTAACAATGCAAATCTATTTAACAGGCTTGAAAAATCACTAAAAAGATAAGCTCCTTCAAACAAGAAACAATATTCAAACCTTCAAATACATGTGTTTTTCACTCACTAGAAAGTCTCCAAACATGATCATAGATCAGACAAACTGCACGAACTCCCAAAACACAAATTTCAAAACTGACCAAAAATTGACAAAGGCATCATAAGATCACATCCTAGATTTCCCAAATTGCATCTGGTATTTGGGATTGCATCTGGTATGCTAGCTCACATTTGGTTAGCACACAGTTGCATCTAGGATTTAGGCTCGCATCTGGTCTCATCAGAGACTCGCATCTGGGAGCTCACATCTAGGACAAAGGGTACATGTAGAAGTATTTCTTAGAAAGTTTCAATTTATTAGGATACCCTTTTGGCTCTTTAGCTGGTTCCTATTGTTTTTTTATGGTCTCCCTATTGGAATTTCAAAACTCTTTTGAGACGTCTACCTTGCATGCTTAGTCAATCTTTTACGATCAGTTCAATACGTGTGGTCTACCCGCTTTCTACTAAAAACTTGGTTCCCATCTCACTATCAGGGAATTCTAACCCTCTAATGCTGGAATCATTTACATCCACCAGAAAATAGTTAATTTTACCTAGACAGGCCCACTTGAATGGTCTGAAATCCTCACTTGCACTATTGGAAAACATTGACAAAGTTGAGAAACAACTTCATGGTTAACACAAGATGCAACAAGTACTTGTCTAAAGGATCAAAAGTGCCTCCTAAAACACCACACTTTCAAGGAGAAACTTCTTGTAGTTCCCTTATCGATCTAGACTCCCTGAAAATGGATAGCGACTCTCGCAGATGAAGTGAGGCTTTTGAAGAGTATAACAATGGCAAAAGGGCTGAAGATATGGATGAAGAAGAAGAACCTAAATTCGATCGTCCCTTATTTGGGTCTGGCAGTGAGAACAAAATCAATGAAGAAGAATATGAAAAACTCAAACAGAGTAAGAGATTCCATAAGATAATGGAGAAAATGTTTGACGGAGATAAAGAGAAATACTTCCTCCATCTAGCATCCATAGGTGTCAAATTACCTAAGGATTATGATGTGGAAAATCTCAAAGAAAAGGAGGTACCAAATCCTATATCTATTCTCACCAAACAACTCAATTTGATGTAAAAAGAGCTCACAAACCTCAAATAGGAGAAAGAGAAGCCCAAAACACAATACTCTTTGGATGCCATTTGTCTATTTCCTTTTGATAAGAGTATAACTATGGTCCCATTTCCTCCCAATGTGGCAAGACCGAAGTATGACAAGTACATGGGAGAAACTGACCCACACAATCATGTGAGGGAATTATGTGCTCTAAGCATAGAGTACATGCATGAACCTACATACCTCATGTGACTGTTTCTAGGAAGTCTAGGAGGTAATGTCATGGAGTGGTTTTCAAAACTGAACCCTAAGGTCAAAAAATTCAAGGAATTGATCCAACATTACTCCTAAAACATCCAACATGATGTGACTATGATAGACCTATGTAATACCAAACAAACAACTGGTGAATCATTTACACACTTCCTACAAAGGTGGAGGAAGATTTTTGCATGATATTCAAGGGCCATTCCCAAATCAGAGAAGATGGAGATCTTTGTTAATAATCTAGTGCCTAAATTAAATTATGCATTACAAATGCAAGACTCTCCAAGCTTTGACAGAATGATTAAAAATGCCCTTCATATTGAGGAAGTCATGGTCAAAAGGGGAGAGATCACCCTTCAAAATGAGAACAAAACCAACAACTCCACCACCAAGCCTAAATAGTGGAAGCAAAACAAGAATGTTGTGAATGATAGAGTAGTTGACGCCTCTAATATTAATCCTAAACCCAAGGTGTTTAATCTAACCAATAGCATGCAAGCAAGCAAGGATGCTAAGGTAATAACTCCTGTACCCAAAGAAAATAATGATAATAGCAAGGGTCAGACATGGACTTCAAAACCCCAAAGAATTTTCACTCCTTTGGGAGAGCCTCTTGAGACTATTCTAAAAACACTATTGGATAACAAAGTTCTTACAATCCCAGATTCCAAACCTTGGGAACCAATGGTCAAACCCAGGTGGTGGGATGATAATTCCTACTGTGTCTTCCATAAAAACAAGGGACACAAGACTAATAATTGCCTCAAGCTTAAACATGTCATCCAAGACCTCATTGAAGGAGGTAGGATCAAAGTAGATGAACACACTACCAATGAGGATCATACAACATTCAACAAACCCTTCCCTAATTACGATCAAGGAGAAACATCTAAAGGGAAGAGTAATGAGGTAAATTACACCTATTCCAAAAATGACAATGTGATCAATATGCTAGACATTAAAACCAAATCCATCAATGTGGTCACAATAAAAGGTGTCTCATTTCACTCAAATAATGTAACGTAGAGACAAGCATAGGTCACGATCAAAGGACCTCCAAAACTGACATCAATATCCAAGGTTCCTATCGTAACTATTCCTAAACCAGCAGCAAAACCCATGGTTACTATTCCTGGAGAAAAATATGACTTGGTAGACCAATTGCAATGAACCTCTACCAAAATTTCCATTTTTGAGTTGCTCAAAATATCCACCGTACCTAGGGAAATCCTAGAACAGGCTCTACATGCTGCTAACATACCAAAGGATATTGATATAGTCAAATTCCAAGTGATGGTCAATCACATCTCCATGCCACATTACCTCTCCTTTTCTGAAGAGGATGACAAATCATTGACCCATCCACATAATCAACCCCTCCATATTGAAGTCCTTATTCATAAATCCCATGTTAGATGCATGTTGATAGATGAAGGCGCAGGATCGAATATCTGTACACTTGATATAATCAAGATACTGGGTCTCTCAAAATAAACAATTGACTCTAGAAGAAAAATAACTATCAAAGCTTATGATGAGGAAGAAAGATCCTCCAAAGGTCTTATTGTTTTACCTATCAGAGTTGGGCTGATTGAGAGGAATGTCATGTGCTAGGTTCTAGATCTACCATTGGCCTACAATATCCTATTAGGGAGACCATGGATTCATGAAATGCAAGCTGTGACATCTACTTACCACCAATGCATAAAATTCCCACATAATGGAGTGGAAGTGACGATCCCTGCAGATGCTAACTACACTTGTAATAATATCAAATCAGGTAGCATGATCCCACACAACAAAGAGGCTATGGATGTAGTTACTCCTAAAACTACCAAGGACATGGTTATGAAGAGTTTTGGCAAAACCTTAAAACTTGAAGAAACAGTTATGGGAGAGTACAAGCTGGACCTAACTCCCTCGCTGACAGAACTTTCGGTGTCACCAAGATCCTATGGAAAACCTTCCCCAACATTCACACCTACAAAATCTAGGGAGATAGAAGTACACAAAGCAAATGGCATGGTAAAGGCATCCACATCTTCTTCAGATAACACAGAAGAACATGCAATATTGGACTAGCTTTACAAAGGAGAACTGGTGGAGGCTGAGGTCAAACATGTGAAGATATCCCCAGAACAGTATAGAAAGGGATATGATTTCCTCAAGTAGATGGGATAAAAATTAAAAGGACCTCTGAATGGCATAGGACACAGACTTATTGAACCTATACCCTATGGAGTTTTGGAATACCAAAGACAAAACAGGACTGGGTTTCCATACTAAAACTGATACACCCACTTCAAAAGAGAGTCCACACTCAGATAAAGGGAGTGATGAAATAGACAAACTAGAGTAGTGGTCCTATAAGAGATTGTTACATGTTGGCACACAAGACCCCAAATAACAAGGAGAATGCTATGTACCCAGCTTTGAGGTACTACAAGATCTTCACACCCCTTTGCTAGCACAACCTCCCATTCAAGAGGTAGGAGATACCATAGAAACAATTACTCAAGAGACACCCCAACAACAGGATTTACATCCTAACTGGGGGAAATTGGTCACAGTTTCACATATCCTTGATCTACCCCACTTTGATCCATAGGAAGCTAACTGGGTACATCAAATAACTATTGCTGAATACTTAAACAGATCCAATGATGAGGTCACAGACTCTCATGATTATGAATTGGAAGAGCTATCTGTTGCCACTAAAGATATTGGCATAGATACAATTCACATATTTGCAGCACCTTCAGCTCCTCATAAACAATCTAACACTCCTCCCAATGACACTAATAATCCTAAAGTAGAAGAAGAGTTCCTTCCCCTGATCATTGATGAATAAACTGGTGATTACATAAGTCTAGAAGAATTTCATAGGTTACAAGCAAGAAGCCTCCTTTTACAGAGAGATGATGATGAGGTTTCTATTGATGAGTCATTAGAGTTTGGTCCGCATATAACTAACAATGACCCTTTTAATGACAATCTCACTCTTATTGATCTAAACATTAAAGAAATTAACTTAACAGATCACATCATGTCAGTTAATGGTCTTTATGCTAGCGCGATGTTGTCCTTCCCAGAATCTGACTCCCTAACATTGGTACTTCTAGACCTAATTGATTGGACTGAAATAGATCCTACTCCTATCCTTGACTTTACCAATGACCACACCCTAGCTTGTTATCTCAATGCTTGTGAACCTTTCCCTTCTTCCACCAAAGCAAGGAGTGAGAACATGTCACAAGAGGATTTTAGGTTTCTCAGTCAAAAACTAAAAATTAAAAAGAAAAAGGGGATTGATGGTGAAAACCACTCTGTTGCAGTATCAAATCCCAAAATAGTAAAGAAAAAAGATGTATCCAATGGTGAAAACCTCTCAGAGGTGCCAAAGGATGAGACTCTTGATATCCTCCCTGAACACTTTCAGGAAAGGTCTTCAGTACTAATTGAACCAACACAACCAGTAAATTTGGGCACTGTTGAAAATCCTCAAATAGTCCACCTTGCACAATCTTTATCATAAGAGGAGAGGACATAGCACAGAGTTCCTGAAAGAGAAGAAGATCAACTTTGCATGGTCTTATACTGATATGCCAGGGCTAGATCCTAATCTAATCATGCATCACTTATATATAGCTCCTGGGATCAAGCCCGTAAAACAAAAACTTAAAAAAATGCATCCTCATGTTGCATTATTTGTAAAAGTAGAACTATAGAAGTTGTTGAAGGCTGGATTTATCAGAGTCATTGCCTATGCAGGATGGATCTCCAATGTGGTCCCCGTATCTAAAATTGATAACTCTATTAGGATCTGCACTGACTTCAGAGACTTAAACAAAGCCTGTTTGAAAGATGAATTCCCTCTACCTAACATTGACATGTTCATAGATCTCACAGCACGCTACCAAATGTATTCATTAATGGATGGATTCTTGGGCTATAATCAAATCAAAATTGCCCTGGAGGATCAAGAGAAAATTGCATTTACATGTGCATGGGGAACCTTTTGCTGGAACGTAATGCCATTTGGGTTAAAGAATGTTGGCGCAACATATCAAAGAGCCATGACAACTATATTCCATGACATGATGCACAAGAACATGGAGGACTACGTGGATGACACATTGGCTAAATCCAAAGAAAGAGGTACTCACATTGCTGACCTAAGAAAGATATTGGATCAAATGGAATAGTTCCAACTTAGACTCAACCCCAAGAAATGTGCCTTTGGGGTCCAATTAGGGAAGCTCCTAGGATTCATTGTTTCAACAAAAGGAATTGAGGTAGACCCCGCTAAAGTTAAGGCTATACTAGAGATGGCTCCTCCATGCAACATCAATCAAATGAGGACACTACAAGGGAGACTCTAGTCCATCAAGAGGTTCATGTCCCAACTTGCAGATAGGGCACAACCCTTTACTAAATTACTACATAAAGAGGTTACTTTCAAATGGGATGAACACTGTGAAGTGAACTTCAGAGAACTGAAAGGATACTTGGCTACTCCTCCTATTCTTATGGTTCCTATTCATGGAAAACCCCTACTCCTATACATTTCACCTACAGCTACATCCCTAGGAGTATTTTTAGCACAAGAGGATGAAAAAAAGAAAGAAAGAGCTATATACTACATTAGTATAACACTAGTCACCTATGAGTTCAATTATAGCATTATTGAAAAAGCATGCCTAGTAGTCGTCTTCGCATCACAAAAATTGAGGCACTACATGCTCTCTCATATAGTGAGGCTCATTGCTAAGATTGCTCCTCTAAAGTACCTTTTGAGCATAACAACATTAATAGGATGTTTGGAAAAATGAGTCCTGATTCTAAGTGAGTTTGACATTGAATATGTAGAATGAAGAGCTATCAAAGGACAGGTCCTTGCAGATTAATTGGCTGATTCACCACTCCAGGATGATGAACCTTTAACAATTGAATTCCCTGGTGAAACAATCATGCATCTAACTGAATATCCATGGAAGATGTACTTTGACAGTTTATTCACTCAACAAGGCTCTGGAGCAGGGGTCCTATTCATAACTCCTCAAGGTTACAAAATTACCAATTCTTACAAATTGATGTTTCCATGCACCAATAATATTTTAGAATATGAAGCATTGGTAAACGATCTTAAGCTAGCTATGGAATGGAAGATCATAGAATTGCATGTGTATGGTGACTCCCAACTAATTATCAATCAGGTCAATGGGGAGTATCAAATGAAAGATGAGAAGTTGATGCCCTAAAAATAACTAGTTGATGACCTGAAGAAGTACTTTGTCTTTGTCACCTTCCAGTAGATACCAAGATCAGATAACAAAGCTGCAGATGCTTAGCATCCATGTTACAACTGGAAGAAAATCAATTCCTCTATGACTTCTTGGTGGAAGAACTATCCTATCCTGCCTTTGATACCCCTGAATACTAGGTAATATGTGCTTTAAACACCCCAGACCAATCTTGATATGCCAATATCATTGCTTACCTTTCTAATCCAAACCATCCCTAACAAGCTATCCAGAAATGAGAAAAGATCCCTGATTAGAACAACATCATGTTACATCCTCATAGCTAACAACCTATATCAATTAGGTCTCAATGGTACACTTCTTAGGTGTTTAGAACTCGAAGAGTCTGATCTAGCATTAAAAGAAGTCCACGAAGGTGTATGTGAATCACACTTGAATGAATTTTCATTAGCAAATAAACTGCTCAGAGTAGGCTATTACTGGCCTACCATGGAAAAAGATGTTATTCAATTTTCAAAAGCATGTATTAAATGCCAAACATATGGAAATCTTATCCATGCTCCTACTAGAGAACTTTTACCTTTCATAACACATAGGCCATTTCAGCAATGGGCCTTTGACTTGGTTGGACAAATATATCCCAACTCTTTAAATGGACACAAGTTCATCATTATAGCCACTGATTATTTCATAAAGTGGGTCAAGGCCATGCCTCTAATCAAAGACACTAGCAAACAGGTGGCTATGTTCATTCTGAACTACATTATTTGTAGATATGGGATACCCTCTTCAATTG
>MU226709.1:2060326-2093468 GCA_018584345.1 Thuja plicata | reverse complement strand
AAGACACTAGCAAACAGGTGGCTATGTTCATTCTGAACTACATTATTTGTAGATATGGGATACCCTCTTCAATTGTAACAGACAATGGGGGCCAATTTAAAAATCAAGACATTGATGACCTATGTGAACAGTTCCATATCACTCAACATAGCTCCTCAATATATTACCCTCAAGGTAATGGATAGGCTGAGGCATCAAGATCCTATACCAAATTGTGAGAAAGTCTGGCAGAGACTGGCATGTACAACTGAATCCGACACTATGGGCCTACAGAACATGCATAAGAACACCAACTAGAGCCACACCATTTTCTCTAGTCTATGGCACTAAGGTAGTACTACCTATTAAGGTTGAAATCTCATCTTTGAAGATATCATTAACCCTTGTTTCTCACTAACAGAATGACTTATTGAAGTGTTGTGTCACAGGAAACAGGTACACAAATATACACACACAACACTATGTGTAAAGAATGTATTATGGGGAAACAAACTAGAAGCACTTTCAAGAGAAAAGCTTATTTAGAAAAAGGGAAGTTGGATCTGGTGCATACAGATCTGTGTGGTCCTATAGAACAAGATCATACTATGGTGAAAGGTATTTTATACTTTTTTTTGATGACTTTTCTAGAATGATGTGGGTTACATATTTGAGAGAGAAATCTGAAGCATTTGACAAGTTCAAGTTATTCAAAGTGAAAGTTGAGAATGAATCTGGTTTAAAGATGAAGTGTTTAAGATAATATGGAGGAGGAGAGTTTACATCAGAATTGTTTAATACATACTGTGAAGAAAATGGAATACATAGACAAACTTCAGCTCCTAGAACTCCACAACAGAATGGGATAGCAGAGCGAAGAAACAGAACCATATTAGATGCTGGAAGGAAATATGTCACATGTTCATTGGAGAGAAGTAGTTGACACTGTTGTGTACACAATAAATAGAATTCAGATTAGAGAAGGTACAAATAAAACTCCCTATGAATTATGGTTTGATCATGCACCTACTGTAAAATATTTCAGAATATTTGGTATTAAATGTTATATCAAGAGAGATGATGAGATAGGCAAGTTTGGTGCTATAAGTTATGAAGGAATCTTTCTTGGTTATTCCACTAAGAGTAAAGCATATAAATTTTTCAATCTGAGATTGAGGAAATTGATTGAAAGCGCCAATGTGAGGATAGATGAAAAGTTTCAAATTTAGGAAAGAATATATGATTATGGTCAGATAACAGAAACAAGAGAAGTTATTGCTGAACCTGAAGGACCGTTGATGATCGAGAATGAGATTGAAGAAGAAGAGAAAGCCGAAGCTACTAAGACATTGAAGACACCAAGGTATCTCAAGATAAACCATCCTGAATATAAAATTATTGGTGATGCAAGCAAAGGCATGATGACTAGATCTAGAGTTAGAGATGAGATATGTTTGATTTCTCAAGTTGAACCAAAGACTATTGATGAAGCATGTAAAGATGAAAATTGGACTAAAGCCATGGAAGAAGAACTAGAACAGATAAAGAAAAAAAATACTTTGGAATTGGTTCCAAGACCTAAGAACAAAAATGTGATTGGCACTAAGTGGGGTTTTAGAAACAAGATGGATGAGGAAGGCACAGTGGTAAGAAACAAGGCTAGACTGGTATGTAAATGCTACTCACAACAAGAAGGCATAGACTATGAAGAAACATTTGCACCTATTGCTAGATTAGAAGTTGTGAGACTACTCCTTGCTTATGTTGCACATAAAGACTTTAAAGTGTATCAAATGGATGTGAAGTCAGCATTCTTGAATGGTGATCTAGAAGAAGAAGTGTACATTGAGAAACCTGATGGTTTTCCTTTGACAGATGATGAAAACATGGCTTTTAGACTGAAGAAAGCATTGTATGGACTAAAAAAAGAACCAAGCACATGGTATGCAAGACTAGATAAACATCTACTTCATCTTGGTTTCAGAAAAGGTAATGCATACAATAATTTGTATTTAAGAACTGATGAAGATGGAATCTTAATTATAGAAGTTTTTGTTGATGATATCATTTTTGGAGGCAATGATAAAATGAGTAAGAAGTTTTCTAAAGAAATGGAGAATGAGTTTGAAATTTCAATGATTGGTGAGATGAAATTTTTTCTTGGTTTGCAAATTAATCAGAGTAAGAATGGCATTTTTATATCTCAGACCAAGTATCTTAAGGAAATGTTGAAGAAATTTGAAATGGAATATTGTAAACCTGTTGGTACACCCATGGTGACAGGGAAAAAACTAACTAAAGTGATGAGACTCAAAGTGTTGGGAAGACTAAGTACATATCTATGATTGGTGGTCTACAATATCTAACATGCACTAGACCATATATTACCACTGCAGTTGGAATTGTGGCTAGAAATCAAGCAGATCCTAAAGAGACACATTTTGTTGTTGTGAAAATAATTTTTAGATATTTGAAAGGAACAGTAGAATATGGATTATGGTATGAAAAATCTAATTATTTTACATTGCAGGATTTTACTAATGCTGATTGGGTAGGTAATGTGGATGACAGGAAGAGTACAAGTGGTGGTGCATTTTTCCTTGGGAAAAGGTTGGTTTCTTGGTTGAGCAAGAAGTAGAACTATATTGCTCAATCTACTGCTGAGTCAGAGTATGTTGCTGCTGCAATAAATTGTACACAAGTCATTTGGATGAAACAAATGTTGAAGGACATTGGAATAATTTTCAAAGAACCAGTAATTATCCATTGTGATAACACCAGCATAGTGAATATGTCAAAGAATCTTGTAATGCATTCAAAGACTAAATATATTTCCATCAAGTATCATTTCTTGTGGGAGAAGGTAGAAGATAGAGAGATTAAACTAGAGTATATTAGAACCAAGGAACATATAGCAGATATATTTTTTAAAGATTTTCCAAAAGATGCTTTTGAATATCTCATAGGCATGCTTGGGGTGATGGTCCCTCCTAGTGAAGACTAAAATGATGCAGATATGCATCAGTCTAGTGGATCTCAGAGCTATATCATTCTTTGGACTTGATGTATGGATCTACTCCTTAGGGGGAGAGATCACAGGAGAATACTATGGAGTATGTTTGGGTGATCTTACACCTAGCCGATTGGGTGATTTTGGGGATATTTTTTGTTGAGGATATTGAGAAGATTGTGTTGAGAGAGAGTACTTTTGGGTTGATGCATATGGTTTTCCCATATGTTGTCATAAATGAAAAAGGGGGAAATTGTTGGATGATATCAGTTTTGGTTACTGATCATGTTGTTGATATTCATGTTTTGTCACTGATGTCAACATATATTTCTATGGACATGACAGACTTGCTACTTAACTGGAAGGAGTGTACGGACACTGTATGGATGATTCTAAATGATCAAATTTGGATTTATGTAGAAGGATGTGTTCTAACCTTATTCCTAAGATCACTTGGCTTTATGCTACATATTGTGGATGTTACAATTGATTTAGTGAAGACTGGTTTTCTCGACTGTAACTGTGATTCTGGACAGAGCATGTCTTTGTGTTTCATGTATATCTTTCTGGCGAAGATATTTATGAACTTGCGAGATTACTAATGGATAGCTGACATATGGTAGAGTAATGGGTTAATTTTTATTGTTGTTTGGATACTGATGATGTCATCTATGGCATGTATTTTGGAGAAGACCTATTTCCTGGCCGACTTCAGACATGTAGCGTGTGAAATTAATTGTGAGTATGAATTACAGATCTGGAAGTATATGTGATGGATTTTAAATGTTGTATACTTTTTATAGATATCATATATATCTTAGCAAGGGTATATGTAATTATTTGTATGATGGAAATCCTTAATTGGCCGACCTAGTTAATTATGTATTAGGAAAGCTTAACTGGCCGACCTAATGAATTATTGTAAGAGGGTATATATGAATGATAATTTCTTGTGGAGAAGTGTGATAGAGAAAAGAAGGATAGAGATGTGTGGAATCTGTGAAGCTTGTTGACTATTGAATACAAAGCAGAGTTGATACTTCATTGGAACTGACCAAGCAAAGACAATTTCTATCAGACAGCTCTCTGGAATGTGTATTTTCTTTATACACTTGATTCAGATTGTAAGTCCTTGAGGGTGGCTTTAACCTTCTTTGGGAAGTGTGCCTTGATAGTGAGCCTACTATTTTATTTTACTCCTAACAAGGTCTATCTCCTAACAGAGACTGTGTATTGTAATGTTGTAACAAGCTTCTAACAAGGCTAATAGCTTTTAACAAGGATACTATACTCTCAATACATTATCTATGGGTGTTAATTCCCACTGGGGTTTTACCTTTAATAGGGTTTCCTCGACAAAAAATATTGTGTTATGGTGTTAAAATTTACTGTGTTATCATTTACATTTGCATATTTGATTTATAAAGTTTAAAGTTTAATAATCTATATTGCAACTGATTCACCCCCACCTCTTAGTTTTCTTGTGGACTATTATTCCTAATAGAAGCTACAACTGAAACAAGTTTTATATTGCCATTGATGTCCAACCTTAACTGGTAAGACAATTTCTATCTTGTAAAGTGGCATATCAATTGATTGATGAAGAAGATTTGAAAAGAGAAGATGAAGAGAAGACCTGGTGAAATGGTTGAGTTATGTGAAACTATAATGGGTACTTGATGAGATTGCATGTTGGTAAGGTAATATGTTGTTTATCTTTTACACCAAGTGATGTTTGGATGACTACAAGTTTAGTCTAGACCAAGTAATAGAGTAGAAGATGAAGGAACTTATGTTTGCGTCGAGTGATGAGAGTGTCGACCGAGTGCCAGTACATGCCAAGCTAATTCAATGTCGATCGGGCATTAGTAAATTACCGATTTATCTAGTGATGATTGAGCAGAAGAACACAGTGATGACCGAGTGTTAGTATTTTTATAGTTTGAGGAATATTTGAGATCCTAGCCTACATAGTTGATTTCTTGGGATATGTGAAGTATATTTAAGATAAGGACGATTGTTGTGGAGAATTAAATGAGCATTTAATATATGTTTAACCATTTTTATGTATGGATTAAAGAAGGAGTTTTAGGATGTATTATACAAGGTAGATGGAAAATGAAATGTTGAAAGGATTTGTTGGATCTGACCAAACGCTAAGATCTACGATGATGATTAAGCAGAAAAATATCTAGCTACTTGATCAAAGAAGTATAAGTTTAACCTAATTGCAGATTATGTGTGTAGAGGTTAATTGAGTTGATTAGAAAATCTAAGTAGAATGTAGACAAGGCTAAGAAGAGAAGTATGTGACAGCAGAATGGTGATTGGTTGACAAACTTCCAAGAAGATTTGAGTGATAGAGATGACAATGGAGGCTAGTCAGTGAATTAGCATTTGAGCAAAAGTGGATCTATATTTTCAAAGTGAGTTGTATGTTTTAGATCACATTACAGTTACTTTCTAACCATTGTATCAGTGCAAAATCTTTTTAAATAAGGTTGACCTAACAGTCATATTATAAATCCTTTAATCAAGGTGAAATTCTAATGGAATGGTCTAAGCCCTCTAACTAGGCTCACTTTAAAAGGGTGATTAAATCTTTTAACAGGGTCACATTTAACATTGTGTATTGTAACCTTTAACAGGGTTGGCTCCTCACAAAGCTCACTTCAGAAGAGTGAAAAATTGGTAGCATGTTACTAGTGGTTTTTACCATATTGGGTTTCCATGTTAAATCATGGTGTCATACTTGTTTGAATATTATTTGATGTGTTATACTCTTAAGACTTTTCTACAAGTTGATTACATTAGGACAATGAATTGCAAGTTTATGTTACTGATTATATTCTATAGAGACTGAGTGGATAACTGAGTGGATCTGAGTTGGTTAAGTGTTTATAAGTTTAGTTGGTACATATAGACCTAGGATAACTAATTCACCCCCCCCCCTCTCAGTTATTATGAATCATTCTAACAATGAGTTGTGTGTTTTGTGTTTATGTTCTTTTCATTTTAGCAATTATCTGGTTAGGTTAGAAATTGGTAAGTTTAAGTTTAAAGTGTTGTAATATTGATTCACCCCCCCTCTCATTATTAGTTAATGCTAACAGTGGGGTCACATGAGGGTTCCTAAACCTATGTTGTGGATTCCTTGATGTTGTTTGTGTTATCAAAGCATCCTAGACATAATGTTGAGTAGGGTAAACTAGGTGCTCTAGGTGAGTGGCTCACCATAGGTGTCAGGACTCAAAGTGGTTGCTAGGAGATTCTATAAGGTAGGGGACCAATACCCAAAGAGGAAGCTTGAGTGAATCCTACAGGTGAGTTCCTTAAGCAAGTGGAAACACTAATAAAATTAACTGGAAAGGGTGGATTGGGAATAAAATCATTAAGAAAGATAAAAGATGTTCTTATAGTCCACATAGACATGTTGGAGTAATAGGACCATGAGTTAACCACTTGGGTGGATCCAATTTAGAGGGAGCTAGGGTTCCATGGTTTCTGTTATGCCCTACATCCCCATCCCTACATTTTTTGTGCAAAATGTTGGGTCCCCCTTTTTGTTTTCTGCTTTTGGCTCTTGCCTTGTCTTTTTTCCTGTCTCCTTATTTTCCTTCTCCAGGTTTTGTCTCTTGCGGTGTTGGTTTTTCTTTATTTTTTTTCCCTCATGTCTCTGAGACCCAGTCCTAGAGTTGGTCATTCCTTGTCCAGGATCTGGATAACAAACTATGAGATTCTTCACCACGATGTCTTCTTTTCTTAAGAGGGTATGGTCACGCGGAATCCCTAGGCCCAGAGTCCGGAGGTTGGCTTGTTCCATAGTTTGTAGAAGGAAAGGTAACTTGATTTTTACCTTAGGTATAAATAGAAATCACCTGTCAATTTCACAATTACCATGATTAAAACACTTAAGCAATTTGAGCGAATTTCAAAGCGATATCACATCGATTTTGGCGAGAATATAGTGCAAGTTACTCTGAGCTGTTCTGAACAACTGCAAGTGGTTTTTAGTGTTGGAGTGGTGATCCTTTGGAGGCACAAGCTATTGTAGAGAATTTTGCACCTTTCCTTCCCTTGCCCTTCTCCATTTTTCAGGTTGGTTTCTCTGATTCTCTCCATTTCCTGACTTTTCATTTTTTTTTTTAGTTTGTGTTTTTGTCTTGTGTTTTCATTTTGTTTCTGCGTTTCTTCATCTAGTTTGCCACCCGTTGGTGGGTCAGCTCTGCCAGAGCGTTGTCCGCCCTCTATGCAGATGTATTATATTCTATAGATAATGTAATTTTTATACATTTTTGTGCATTTTTGTTTAGGGTAGTCATTCTGTTTCGGCTCTGCTATGTGTTTAGTGTATATTAATGTATATCCTTCCAATTTTGCATGTATATACCTTTTAGCTCTAATGTATATATGATGTATATTTCATGTATATTTGGTTGGTCTTTTGTAGAGCTTTTCATGTCCTGTTTGTTTCCCATTTTAGGTCTATGAGCTCATTCCAGACAGAATACCACCTGGTTGAAACTTGGCTCTCGGTTGGTTTCAACCAGGCAGTTTTTTCTCTCCTCAGAAACCATCCTGTGCTTCATTTACGTACCATGAATGCATTTAAAACTGTCCAGGTGGTTTCCACTGTATGCGTATTCAGACAGTTGGCACTGCTTCCAGCCATAACTTCCATTTATTGCATAGCCACATGACGCCCATGTGGGCTTGACAGTTCACTTTTTGCGCACACCTTCCAATGGTTAGTTTTTTGAACCCCAGGTCTTTTATCTTCACCCGCCCACACCTTACTTTGCTAAGTATGCTAAAACCCCCAGACCTGGATATTGGTTATTTCCCTTAAGTTTGTATTATATATATCTTTCTAGGATTTTGAACCTAAACTAACTTTTCAGGAAAACAAACGCCACAGTGGTAAGATCTCCAAACCCTGGAGTATGATTTATCTATGAATTCTGATGGTCATCTTTCCTTGCAAGTTTTTAAAGCAATATACTTTCATCATGTCTAAAGCTTCCACATTTTTACCACCCAGAAGTCTGAAACTTCCTTCTACGACGGTCACCAAGGCAGCCGTCAGATCTAAGATGGAGAGGGCCTTAGATAAATTGCCTCTCACCATGAAGTATGTGAAGGACAACATCATCATGGGATCAAATATTGATTCCAAAGTTCAATTGATCACTGACACCAGCATCAGAATGTGGGCCGAGATGCAGGCCCTGGTAAAACTAATGTACATTCACTGATAGTCTGGGGATTCTAAAGGCCACTTGGTTTCCATGCTCTATGTAGGCCCCAGAGTTAATTTTCACTCTTGCAGCACACTACAACTCTTCCATCTGGGCTATCATGCTCGCAGCCTTAGAACTACCTAGGTATCCCACCCCCATGGTGTCTCTTGATGCCTCAACTTTTTAGAGAGGGCTGGGGATCCCTCAGTTTGACAACCCCACTATGGTTACCAGATCAGATGCCTTAGTGCAATTTAAGCAGTTGGAGGACGCAGCACGGATATACATGAATATGCATTGCCTCAAGACTCTGAAAAGGGACCCCAAGAGAATGAAACTAGATATCCCCCGGTCTGAATTTAAATAAAGCATCCAGAGCTGGGGATGCCTCAGATCCCACAAGTTGAAATCCTTTCTTTCGACTCCCCAGAGTCAGAGAGGGAACTAGAGCCCACTCATGTCCTAGAAAATCCTCCCCCTCAGGATGAATTTGATGATGTCTTTAGAACCGACAAGTTCAGAAATTTGCAGGGAGACACTGAATGACCGGAGCCTGAAGTCTTAGAGAAAGAGGAAGCTCCAGAACAAGAACCTGCGCAGGAGAAGGAGGAACAAATGGAGGAAGAGAAAGGGCCAGAGAAAGAAGTATTCTCCGAGGTCCTAGACATGCAGGATACATGAGTTTCTGGGCAACAATAGGAACAAAGTAAACAAATGGCATCGGCTGGGGAAACTGGACCTTCGGGAACAACCGTGACCCCAACTGTTGTGCTCCAAATGCCACTCCTGAAGGTGACCTTTGGGGAGGTAATCACTATGGCCCTAACATTAAACCTTGGCCCATTGCCTCCCACACTATCAAAGGACACACCAGCAGAAGAGGACACCCCAGCAATAGAGGCTGAGGAAGAACATGAAAAGGAAGAAGAAAACCCTGGAGCCACCAACGAGGACCCAGATATTATTAAAGATACAAATGGCGGGGAAAAAGATATAGGTACCACCAAAGAAAATATTTTTGGTGAGATAGAAGATATAGGAAGGGAGCCGGGAGAGGCTCATAATACTAAAGGGGCACAACAAGATATTGGGGAGAAGTCACAGGAACACATTTTGGCTACCAAGCCACCCCTACCGCCCCCGTGGTTGATAGAAACCTGAAAGAGGAAGGGCCCCCCATCAACACCCAGAGCCCATCTTTCCCTGGCAGAGATGATGGCTCAGGCCCAGAACCCGCCAAAGGTTAAGAAAGCCCAGACAGTTCACACTCTTTGAACTAAGATAGGAAGAGAAATAGTCACAGTGATAGCGACACCTTCCCCAGACGCAGACGAAGCAACATTTGAGGCTAGAGATTATAACATCAAAGCAATATCACCAGAGAAGAGAGGGAAATAGAATGAAGTAGACCTGTTAAAAGAGGTAGCCAAGGTAGTAGAGGCTTGCTATGAAAAGGAGGCTCAAAAGCTCAAGGAAGAAAAGGAGAAAAATACAAACCTCATGAGGTTGCTAACTGAGCTGGCCCGGTATCAATGTTATTCCTCTGGAGGCCCCTACATTTGATGCGCCACTGCCGCAGAGTGACATAGACTCACTACAGGTGATGAAAATGAAGGCCCAAGTGGTTGATGAATGGGTCACCTTACAGTTGGGAAACATCTAGCGTTTCCTGGTGTCCACCCTCCTGAACCTATATGCGGCCCACCATGTCTTACATCAGGCCAAAATTACCATCAGTATATGGGAGGCGGACATCAAAAATCATGAGGCATGGAAGGCTAAGTTTGAAGAACTCCTCGGCTTTAGAGAGAAGATTATTTTTGAGTCTGGAGTTTTGGGGGAAGATTCATTTGATTTTGTGAGGACCCAACACTCCAGACTTGACCTCACATTGGGGGTAATCAAGAAACTGGTGGGGAATCTGTGGGAAAAGACCAATGTAGTGCAATATTATTTTAATTTATACAAGTCTTTTGTTAGGAAGGTCTCTGGAGCTGATCCATTCAGCACTGACACATGTACACCAGAGGAGTATGTCTTGGGGAAGTTTGATGAGTTAATGGAGTCAAGGTATCAATCCACGGATGGAATAGACGGAGCTCAAATGATGTGAATAACTCACATGATACTCAGTGGTCATAATGTGGCAAAGATGGCCGATGAGTTTAAGGGAAATGTTCCAGACATGGGGGAACAGATTGAAGTGGCCAAGTACCGGTGGGCTGGCCTTAAGGAAATTGATGAAGATGGAATCTCCCATCTCATCTAGATCTTTAATGATAGTAAGCAACAATAAAGGTTCTCCGGGGGCCGGAGAAAACCTAAGTGTTTTGGTATTCTTTATTCTTTTGGAACGTAAGTTCCCAGATCCTGGAGTCCCGGATCCTATATTTTGTATTCTTTCTGTGATCTGTGTCCCAGTCCCCAAGGCTAACCGGTCACTTTAAAAGCAGTTAATAAAGGTTGTCAAAGGGTAGATAGCTACATAAGGGCACGATGGATCGGCAAGGATTTTTTTGACTGGTGGTCTTCCCTAGGCGTTGTTTAAACGTTACACCTAGCACATCAGAGACAAGGCATTGCTTTTCCAATTTATGAAGCATGTAGCCTCGATCCCCAGGGGATCAAATTTCTTCTTTCTTCTTCTCATCTCCCTTCTCAAGGCTGATTCTTCCATTCCACCTCTCATCTTTTTCTTCTAACACGATAGGCCTATTTCGTCTCTAGGTCTTTTATAGAGTGGCGCAGGTAGTACCGGCCACCGGATAATATATTTTATTGTACAAATGTAACATAAGTTAGGGTTAGGGTTAGATGTGAATGTGTATAAATAGTAAGTCTGGGCCCATTCCAAGGGTCAAAAAAATTAATGATTTTGTAGTCCATAGTAATAGAAAAGCAATATTTTTATCTCTCAGTTGCAGAACTCAATGCTCCATAGTTTAAGCTTTCAGTAGTTAGATTCTCCCTTTGAGCCACCATTGTACCACGCACCAGTGCTTGCTGGAAAAAATGTTAATGAAGAAGGGAGAGTTCTTGCAATGGTTTTTTTGGCATTCTATCTTCTGGATTGACGGAATTTTATGCTTTGTGTTCTTCATGTCCTTTGATCTAACACTTAAAGTAGATTAACGACCTCCTTTCCCTTGCTACTGATGAAATATGAACTGATGGTTGTATGTTTCTTTGGTATTTAGTATAGTGTGTTAGAGTATTTTTTATGTTTTGAATGTTCAGCATAACTATAGGTAGATGAAATATTTCTAACCCTGCAGGATCTTTTTCAGTTTATTTGTTAAGTGTAAGAATGCTTGGAGAAACCTCACCTTCCTGAATCCCCGAAGAGAATGAGTTGAAGATAACTAGCTATCCCCCTCAAAAATAGTCACATTTTCCAACTAAGCCCCACACCATCGAGACCTGACCCTCAGGTGCTTGGAGGCCTAGGGAATCTCATTTCCCTAGAAAACCTTTACAGGCAAAGTTGGCTGGTACCCCGGTACCCGGTGACAACTTACATCTGCTAGCGGACACGGTCACAAGAGTCCCATCAATAGAAATTGGCACTAGAAGGAGGGCATTAGCTCATCCCCTTCTTGAGATTCTAATTTTACACCTCCCGAGGGTTCACCAAGCCATAGTTTTAGGAGTCAAGCCTTCAGCGGGATTGGGTCTTTCTCCTCAGCAAAATTTGAGAGAGTCCTTAAATCAGCCCCTAACCCCAGAAGGTTTGTCAAACTTGAACCTCCTGCTCAAAAGAAATAGACCCTGAAAGCCACACCAGCCACTATTGTTTGGGGGTCTAGTGTACCTCAGAGTATCCAGACTTCTTAGACAATTCTGGGGACCAGCGTTCAACTTGCTCAAAATTTAGCTCCCCAAATGGCTGCATACTTTGGTAATATAGGGTCCCTTATGGGAACTTTCCAGGCATAGCCAATGAATTACCCTTGCACTTGGAGAATATTTTCCCATGATATGAGTACTTAGGCTCATGAACTGCAGAGGAAAACTTACAGGCATACAAAGATGCCATGAACTGACACCAGATCCAACATGAAGATGTTGTGACCCAAATGTTTCCCATGTCCCTGGGATAGGGAAAACTAAATTGGTACCTCAACCTTCCTGCCAACTCCAGCAATAGTTGGCAGGACATGGAGGACGCCTTCTTGGCTGCCTTCCGTGTACACGTGGACCCAGCTTGGTCCCACAGCCAACTCATTTCCATTAGAAAGGAACCCAATGAACCCCTTGCAACATTCAATCATCGGTTCCAATGCACCTTGAAGCGGTGCATGGACCCTTTAATTCCATCCCCAGAAGTAACCATACAAACCTATCTCAACATGATGGACCCCTTCATTTCCACTCTCCTTTGGAGAACAACCATTGCAGGCAACCGGGACACTTTGGAAAAAGTTTACAACCTAACCTTAGAACTATCCCATGGTCTCAACAAATCCCTGGGCGGGATTGGGCAGA
Source organism: Thuja plicata (assembly GCA_018584345.1). Classification (NCBI taxonomy): domain Eukaryota; kingdom Viridiplantae; phylum Streptophyta; class Pinopsida; order Cupressales; family Cupressaceae; genus Thuja; species Thuja plicata. The sequence continues at coordinate 2,080,754 of MU226709.1, read as the reverse complement.
GCATGCCCATCAACATGATCCCTGGTAGAACTACATACGCTGGGGGATATAACCCCAATCTGGCAATGGGTGCCCCCACGATGGCAATGAATCCCCCACCACCGCCGATAGACTAGCAGGCCCAGTACTTTTATCCATCACAAACTCAAACAATACTGGGTCTAGAAGAATTCCCTTGGAACCAACCATAGAAAACACAGCAACCATAGACACAACCACCTAGAGTGCCCTTCTTTCAATTGTCTACAGTTGGAGGATTTCCACCCTTGACTCCGGCGAATACTGTTGCCTTCCCAGGAAACCAACAACAAAAACCATCATACTGTGATGCAAACACTCAGTTGACCACCGAGGTTGAGTCCCTCTGGTGAATGTTGTCCACCCTGACTGTGGACATGGTTCAGCTGAAGGTAGGGTCTTACGCACCCTAGAATTCCAATTCCCAAAGAGGGAATATTTTCTCCGGCCAACGAAACAACAACGCCGAAGGAAGAAACTTCAACAGTGGGCCTCGGCCCAACCAATAGCAATGGAACAATAACTCAAACACTGAAGGTCCACCTCCAAACCAAAATGCTAATAAAAATGGTGCTAGACCATCACATTTCACACCAGTCATAGAATTCCAGCCCATGACCAATTGGTGTAGATTGTACAACACAGGCTCCTACAATGAGGTAAATTGTGCCACGCTAGAGAAAGTCATCATGATTTCCCAGCTAGAAAGGAAACAATCATCCGATCATACTCCCCTAGAGCCTCCTATGCAAGAGTCAACTCATAGAGCATTCACTTGTGAGACCATCTTCTTCGAATCCTCTGGAGAATATGAAGAAGAATCTAAATTGCAGGGATTCTTTGATGAATTGATTTCGGCCTTTGAGGCCAATGCCTTCACCAACCTACAGACTCCTTACAATACTTGGAGCTAGGCTGGTAAAGGATCAATTCATATGCCAACACCTCTTGCCAAGGACACTCCTCCCCGGGATAATACAAATGATTGGCCAGTCCCTCTAAAAGGTTCTAGCTCTAACCAAGTGAAAGACCCAGTCGAGGGAAGCCACCAATTCCTGGGAGGAAGGTTCAACATAAAAAAGGCGTTAGAACAAACTACCACCTCCATGACCTTGATGGAGGTTTTGCTAAATTGTCCCAAGCAGAAGAAGTCTCTTCTAAAGCTCTTGGGAAACCCAAAAGTTGTCAGTCATCCACCCAAGACTGTCTCTTTTGAGGATGCCAATGTGGCTGTCTTCCAGGGAAATAATGAAGATCCTTCATTCCTACTAGGCCTAAATATACAAGGCAAAAACATACACAACTTCCTAGTAGAATCTGGGGCTTTGGGAAACATCATGCCCTTATCCATATGCCAGAAGCTTGGATTCCATCCCACCCCATCTTATTGTGCAGTGATTCAATTAGATAAAATTGTTGTGAAAATGGTGGGAGAACTGAAAAATGTCTGGATACAACTCATCTAGGACCCCAGGATAGCCAGCATAATTGATATCCAAGTGGTGGACATCCCAGAGACTTATGGGATGTTATTAAGTCAAAATTGGTCTAAGTCCTTGAATGGATACTTTTTAACCAACTTATCCCACTTATGGCTCCCCTGGGAAGGAGAATCAAACAAAATTTGGGTTGAAAGTGAACCCTGGGTGAAGCGGGCCCTTACCAAATTTGGGAGGGTTAATGAAGTCTTTTTCTCTAATACTTTCCCCGGGGTGTACCGACCCTTTGAAATCTTAACATTCAATTTCACCCTCGGGGAGGATCCCATAGTTCTACAGAGAACCCAGGACCTAGAAGAAAATTTGAGGGCTGAGTTTAACTCTTAGGGTGCCACAGCAACCCTCACTACACTCTTGTCTAGCACTTGGTGCTGAGTACACTATCAGAAATATTCAGAGTTAGAGTGTGAACTTTGCCTTTTCATCGCTACCCGGCACATCAATGACTTCCAGAACAAAGAACATACAGTTGATTCCCCAGAGCCCAGTATTCCTACTAGAAGCACTTCTTCGGTGCAATTTCTCCAAGGATCTCAATTCCAAACCCCTCCAGAGGCAAACCTCACCCATGTGACAATAGTGCAAGAGGAAGCTCCTCCCAAGTCTCCCAAAAGAAATCCAAAGACTGCTCCATCTCCCCAGCTCCAGACTACAAACGATCTGTGGACCCTTAAGTTCGACGGGTCCCGATCCAAACAAGGCTGTGGGGCTTGAGTAGAATTAATCAACCCACAAGGGAAATCCTTCCTTGCATCCTATAGGCTATAGTTCAACTACACAAACAATGTTACGGAGTATGAGGCTTTGGTCCTTGGACTCCTATTCACATTAAGGAAATGGATCACCCACCTCTGGGCTCTGGGTGATTCAGAGTTGATTGTCAAATAGGTCCGGAGTCAATATACATGTCATGACAAGAGACTGGCCACATATTGCAATCAGGCATGGAGCCTTATTGAAGATTTTGATGCCTTCAACATTTATCTTATTCCCTAGTGATGGAACTATGTCCTGGATGCCCTCACTGTTTCCGCCAGCACTCTTGAGCCAATGGCTGGCTCACGACTTCAGAGATTTTTGGTTGAGATGATCCCCACCCTGTCCATCCTAGATAATGTCACCCACTTTCAATTTTTTTAGGACGATCAAAATATCCTAACTTTCATGGCCAATGTTGGTGTCTTCAAGGACCAGATAGTGGAGGAATGAGACCACGATGATACTGGGCAAGGTGATGAAGATGATGGGATCATGGACCTACCTACTAATACCATCCCGAAGGGGATGGTCACACTGGAACGTATCTTTGACTCGGACCCTCGGGGCTGGGAAAAGATGTCATCCTCCCTTGAGGGAGGATATTATGAGAAAGTAAACATCGGCTAGCCCAATGAAGAAAAGATGATACACATTGGCACCTCCTGCTCCCCTGAGGAGAAGGAGAAGATTCTCACGGTTCTCCAAGAATATATAGACGTGATTGCATGGGGGTATGAGGATTTGAAAACATGTGACACATCTATTATGACTCATACCATCCCCCTGAAACCTAATGCTAAGCCTTTTTGGCAAAAGCAATGACCAGTTAACCCACTGATCGAACCTCTGATTCATCAAGAGGTGGAGAAACTGCTGTCAGCCCAGATAATTTTTCCAATCTGGCATACTACGTGGGTTTCCAATTTGGTCCCTGTTAGAAAAAAGAGTAGTGGAATTTGCCTCTGCGTAGATTTCTAAAATTTGAATAGAGCCTCCAAGAAGGATAATCACCCTCTCCCCTCATTGGATGAGGTGTTGCAAATAGTGAATGGATCACAGATGATGTCCTTCTTGGATGGGTACTCTAGATACAACCAAGTCATGGTTAAGTATGAAGATAGAGAGAAAATAGCATTCACCAGCAAGTGGGGAATGTTTGCATATCGGAGAATGCCCTTTGGCTTGATTAATGCAGGGGCCACATTTTAAAAGGCTATGGACATTGCATTTGAGGGACTTGTGAATCGATGCATAATCATCTACATGGATGATTTAAACATCTTTTCCCAAGATAGGCGTGATCATTCCGCCCATCTCACCCAGATTTGCGAGAGATGTCGCTGGTATGATATATCCCTCAAGCCCAAGAAGTGCATATTCAGGGTCACCAAAGGGAAGTTGCTCAGGAATATTGTCTTCAAGAAGGGTATATCCATTGACCTTGAGAGAGTTGAAGTGCGGCTAAATCTATAAGTACTCGGCAACAAGAAAGAGATGCTATCTTTCTTCAGAAAGATCAATTTTGTCCGGTAGTTCATCACTGGATTCACCAAGATAGTCAAGCCACTCAATGAGATGATGAAAAATGATACCAAGATTGAGTGGAGTCTTGAAGCAAAGCGGGCATTCACCCAGATCAAATAGACAATAACGGAGGCACCTATCCTGGCTAGTCCGGACTACTCCCTCCCGTTCTACATTTACTCTTTTGCTTTGCTGCATTCTATCGTGGTAGTATTGACCCAAAAGGTCAAGGGGGAAGAGCGACCAATAGATTTCATGAGCTCCCCCTTTAATAATGTTGAAGTTTCGTACTCATCATTAGAAAAGTAGGCCTTTGCTCTTGTTCGCGCCGTGAAGAAATTTGGGCATTATATTCTCCGGAGCAAGGTGCATGCTATCATCCTGGACCAGGCTGTGAAATCTCTACTGATGCAGAGTGAATTGGGTGAAAGACAAGGGAAATGGATGGCCATCCTCCATGAGTATGAATTGGAAATACAACCCATGAAGATAGTCTGAGGCTAGGGATTGAGTTGAGCGATGACAAAAGAGACTTTCCACTTAGAATGTCAGACTTACACAGTGGAATCTATCACTCGAGACCCATGGTACACTGATCTGGTGTACTTATTTTTAAATAATAGATGCCCGGAGGGGTTACCTCCCAACAAATGCCACACCCTACAGATGAAAAGCACTCACTTCATGATCAAAAACTCTATGCTTTACCGTAGGAACTATGAGGGAGTGTACCTTTGGTGCATTGATAGGGACCAAGCTGTGAAAATGATCTATGAATTTCATGGGTATTTTGGAACCAAGCATGGCTCAGCCAATACCACCGCCCATCAGATCTTTTGGGTCAGATATTATTGGCCCTGTATATTTAAAGATGTTTACACTCACATTTGAAAGTGTCATACTTGTTAGACCACGACACATCGTGAGCGTAACCTAGATATGCCCTTACAGCCAGTCTTCGAGGCTAGGCCTTTTGCCCAATGGGCATTTGAATTTATAGGATAAATCAACCCTAGATCATCTGCCAACCACTGATACATCTTAACCACAATTGATTACTACACCCGGTGGTCTAAAGCCATACCTTGCAAAAACAACACGACAGACGTATTTATCAAATTCCTGGAAGAAAACATTGTCACTAGATTTGGAATGCCTTTTGCTATAGTATGTGACAATGGTCCAGCGTTTCCTTCAGCACAACTAATTGAATGGACCTATAACCAGAACATCACTCTAAAGTTTTCCATCAACTATTACCCCCAAGGGAACGGTGTTGCTGAATCAACGAACAAGAATTTGCTTGAAGTGATCAAACACCTGCTAGAACAGAACCCCCGGGATTGGCATCAAAAGTTGAGATTCACCCTCTGGGTAGATTGCATTTGAATTAAGGTTTCCCTAGGAATGTCCCCATTCCATCTGGTTTATGGCTAGAAACTAGTGTTCCCAATCAACTTACAAATCCTAGTTTTACAGTTTATGCAGGAATTCAGCAACCGGGATAATATTATGGAGGTTTGGCTCCTAAAACTGGTGTGGATGGAGGAACAGCGAGACACAGCCCTTGAACATTTCACGCATCATCAAGCAGTGGTAAAATGATGGTTTGACCATAGAGCCCAATACAAGGCCTTTAAGATTTTAGACTTGGTCCTACAGTGGGATAAGGCCCAGGAAAAGAAAGGAAGGCGAACAAAGTTCCAACGGCTCTGGCTTGGACCATACCTAATCTCAGAGATCTATGGGGAAAATACATACCACCTTAACACCATGACTGGAGAACCTATCCCATTGCCCGTCAATGGACAGTTTCTCAAACACTATTTCGAATGAGGTTGGTTTGACCAGAGTTGTATTTTATGTAATGTTCTCTTGCTTGTAAATATTCCTTCCCAGTGCCTTGTAGGGAGGTACCTTGCCTTGTAAATAGTCTTGTTGGCCATCCTTTGGGACCACCCTTTTTCTTTTGTGTTGTCTTTGCCTTTCTTGTCTCTTCAGATTCCAACATTTTTCCCCCACTTTTGTGAGGATTGGTATGCTTCGCATAACATCTGGTCTCCGCGATTTTGCCTTCAACAAGGCGATGAACTTAGGAATCTATGGTTAACATAATGGAATCGGTGTTGTCTCTAGAGTTATTTTTCAAGTTTGGTAGTACATTATGAGTGAAATAAAAAGTAAGGGACAAGTAATCGGACACATCGAGGGTAGATCAGTTGCACTGGTTGGTTGACCCAAGTCTAAACTTTTAAAAAGGATTCTTTCTGGGTCTAGAGTTTTTCTCCCCCATTCAGCACATTAAGGTGGGTAGAAGGGTGAAAGGAGTACCACCATTAAATTTGGCTAAGCTTAAGCTTGATGGTGAAAGAAGTATCGCCCTCCCACCCAGAAACATACAAAATAACAAGAGAAGAGAAATGGGACAAAACTCTGGTCTCTGGGATGAAACAAGTGAATTTGATGACTTTGGGGTTCGATATAATTAGTGCCTCCTCTTTTTTTTTCCTAGAGGTCATCGGCTTGATTTTCTTCCAAAGCACACACTTCACCACTGACGAAAATACTATGGACTAAATCGCGTATGGCCGGATTTTCTCAGACAGGTTACTCTTTACAAGTAAGATGCTTTGAGTAACAATTTATTCCAATTTTTCCAACCAGAGATTTTGTAGTTCTTGAATGCACTAAGGCATTCATCCCATATAGTTTCCACTTGTTATGCCCTACATCCCCATCCCTACATTTTGTGTGCAAAATGTTGGGTCCCCCTTTTTGTTTTCTGCTTTTGGCTCTTGCCTTATCTTTTTTCCTGTCTCCTTATTTTCCTTCTCTAGGTTTTCTCTCCCGTGGTGTTGGTTTTTATTTTTTTTTGGTCCCTCATGTCTCTGGGACCTGGTCTTGGAGTTGGTCATTCCTTTTCCAGGATCTGGATTCCAGACTCCAGGATTCTTTGCCATGATGTCTTCTTTTCTTAAGAGGTATGGTTGCGCGGAATCTTCAGGCCTGGAGTCCAGAGGTCGGCTTGTTCCAAAGTTTTTAGAAGGAAAGGTAACTTGATTTTTACCTTAGGTATAAATAGAAATCACCTTTCATTTTCACAATTACTGTGATTAAAACACTTAAGCAATTTGAGCGAATTTCAGAGCGATATCACAGCGATTTTAGCGAGAATATAGTGTGAGTTACTCTGAGCTATTATGAACATTTGCAAGTGGTTTTTAGTGTTGGAGTGGTGATCCTTTGGAGGCACAAGCTATTGTAGAGAATTCGGCACCTTTCCTTCCCTTTCCCTTCTCTGGTTTTCAGGTTGGTTTCTCTATTTCTCTTCGTTTCCTGGCTTTTTTCTTTTTTTTGGGTTTGTGTTTTTGTCTTGTGTTTTCATTTTGTTTTTGCATTTCTTCATCTGGTTTGCCACCCATTGGTGGGTCAGCTCTGCCACAGGGCTGTCCGCCCTCTATGCAGATGTAGTATATTATGTAGATAATGTAAGTTTTGTACATTTTTGTGCATTGTTGTTTAGGGTATCGTTCTGTTTTAGCTCTGCTGTGTGTTTAGTGTATATTAATGTATATCCTTCTAGTTTTTCATGTATATACCTTTTGGCTCTAATGTATATATGATGTATATTTCATGTATATTTGGTCGGTCTTTTGTCGAGCTCATTGTGCCCTATCTGTTTCCCATTTTAGGTCTGCGAGCTAGTTCCAGACAGAATACCACCTGGTTGAAACTCGGCTCTTAGCTGGTTTCAACCAGGCAGTTTTCTCTCTCCTCATAAACCAGCTTGTGCTTCATTTACGTCCCATGAATACATTTAAAATTTTCTAGGTGGTTTCCACTTTATGCACATTCAGACAGTTGGCACCGCCGCCAGCCATAACTTCCATTTATTGCATAGCCACATGACGCCCACGTGGGCCTGACAGTTCAATTTTCACGCACACCTTCCAACGGTTAGTTTTTCAGACCCCAAGTCTTTTATCTTCACCCACCCACACCTTACTTTGCTAAGTATGATGAAACCTCTAGACCTGAATATTGGTTATTTCTCTTAAGTTTGTATTATATATATCTATCTAGGATTTTGAACCTAAACTAACTTTTCAGGAAAACAAACACCACGGTGGTAAGAACTCTGGACCCCGAAGCATGATTTATCTATGAATTCTAATGGTCGTCTTTCCTTGCAATTTTTTAAAGCAATATACTTTCATCATGTCTGAAGCTTCCACATCTTCACCACCCGAAATTCTGAAACTTCCTTCCATGGTGGTCACCAGGGTACCCGTCAGATCTAAGATGGAGAGGGCCTTAGAGAAATTTCCTCTCACCATGAAGTACGTGAAGGACAACGCCATCATGGGATCAAATATTGATTCCAAAGTTCAATTGGTCACTAACACCAGTGTTGAAATGTGGGCCGAGATGTAGGCCCTAATAAAAATAATGTACATTCAGCGACAGTCTGGGGATCTGCTGGCGATCAGCGTCAGGGATTTTGGGATTCTCAAGGCTGCCTATTTTCCATGCTCCGAGCAGGACCTAGAGTTAATTCTCACTCTTGGAGTGCACTACAACTCTTCTGTACAGGATATCATGCTCGCAGCCCCAAAACCAACTAAGTATCCCACCCCATGGTGTCTCTTGATGCCGCAACTTTTTAGAGAGGGCTGGGGATCCCTCAGTTTGACAACCCCACTATGGTTACTAGATCAGATGCCTTAGTGCAATTTAAGCAGTTGGAGGATGTAGCCCGGATATACATGAATACGCATTATCTCAAGACTCCAAAGAGGGACCCCAAGAGAATGAAACTAGAGATCCCCGGTCCAAATTTAAAGAAAGCATCCAGATGGGGATGATAGCACTTTCCTGGGTCTTCAGGTAACCACATGCCGTGGAATTCACAAGGTGGATGTACTACTTCTTTCTTGGAATTTCCACCAGCAGGGAGTATTTTGATTGGCCCACCATCATTTCAAACCATGTGGATTGTCAGTTCCTTCAAGTGGTTCAAAAGTGAAAGTTCTATATTACTTCCTATGTTCTCTAGGCCATAGCGCAACAATGACCCCACACCAATGTGTTGCTCATAACAGGTGTACTCGGGATCGGCCTGGGTCAAAAGGCTCCCTGGGATTATTTCCCACAAATCCAATGGGAGGCTAGTTTCCCCAGTTTCTTCCAGGTTAACGATGCCTTCATTTACTAAAACCTCCTCACACCTACTTGGGATGCAGGGTACTGCCTCTCCATGGAGGTGATGGATTTGGTCAGAAGTTATGGCCATTATTACATACAATTCCAGTAGCACACATACGTAAGGGTAACTGACTTCTCTGGGAAGCCCTACTTGTTGCCCAAACATTGTGGGAACAAGATAATCCTCCTAGAGTACTGCAGACAAATCATAGAGTTGCATGCATTATACACCTTGAAGAAGGTAACAAAAATCCCATTCCCAAGAACTTGTGGGAATTACTCGTGCAGTCTGGCTGCAACCACGGAGGCAGACAATGAGCTCAAAAGCATGAACCTAAACAAAATTCTACCTGGCGCGGAAGAACTTTGATCCGCATGAAAAAATTGCGTTGGCACTTCCCCGGGCATCCGAACCCCACCAATACCACATGGAAGACTTCTGGGAAGATTGCCAGGATGACGTTGAAGTCCAGAGCCGGCATTACGTATGGATGACCGCAGGAATGATGGACAGATTGAAGCTTTGGATATTCCCTAATAACTTCTCAGACACCGGCTCCATAGTAGACCCCCAGTACAAAGCAAAGGGGATTGATAATTTGGCCCTCCCACTAGTTAACTAGAATGCCTAGGAGGGGCCCACCATAGAGGAATTTACTCACAACGTGGTCGAGCGCAGCCACGAGTATTTCAAAAGAATATGCCCCAGGAGTACCTGCAAAGCTACCCAGCTGGTACCAAAGCTAACCCCCGGGGCCAGGACTTCTTCACAAGGAGAATATAGGGGAAAAATAATAATGGAAACCCCAACTGTGCAAGAGACTCCCATAAAGGAGCAACTAAAACAATCATTGGTGGCCTCCCAGCAAATAAAAGATAGAATAATCACATGGTTGGCTACCCCTGTGCTCATGGTCGGACCCATCCATCCTCCCTCTTTCCCTTCCCTAGCAGCACTAATGGTTAAAGAAACAGGAGTGGATCCAAAAGAGGAGTAGGTCCTGAAAGATGCGGGGCCTCCTTTGGTCACTCGACAGAAGAATAGGCTCAATTCGGAACCAAAGGTAGAGCCAGAGCTGGGGATGCCTCAAATCCCACAAGTTGAAATTCTTTCTTTTGACTCCCCGGAGTCGGAGAGGGAACCAGAGCCCACTCATGTCCCAGCAAATCCTCCCCCTCAGGATTAATTTGATGATGTCTTTAGAACCGATGAGTTCAAAAATTTAAAGGGAGACACTGAATGGCCGAAGCCTGAAGTCCCGGAGTAGGAGGAAGCTCCAAAACAAGAACCTGCGCAAGAGTAGAAGGAAAAAATCGAGGAAGAGAAAGGGCCAGAGCAAGAAGTAGTCTTCAAGATCCTGGACATGCAAGATATGGGTGTTTCAGGGAAACAATAGGAACAAAGTGAACAAATGGCATCGGCTGGGGAAACCGGACCTTCGGGAACAACCGTGACCCCAACTGCCATGCTCCAAATGCCACTCCCAAAGGTGACCTTTGGGGAGGTAATCACTGTGGCCCAAACATTAAACCTTGGCTCATTGCCTCCCCCACTACCAAAGGACACACTAGTAGAAGAGGATACCCCAGCAGCAGAGGCTGAGGAAGAATAGGAAAAGGAAGAAGAAGAAAACCCCAGGGCCACCAACGAGGACCTAGATATTACTGAAGATACAATTGGCGGGGAAAAAGATACAGGTACCACCGAAGAAAATATTTTCAGTGAGACAAAATATACAGGAAGGGAGCCGGGAGAGGCTCATAATACTGAAGGGGCATAGCAAGATGTTGGTGAGAAGTCACAGGAACACATTTTGGCTACCAAGCCACCCCTACTGCCCCCATGGTTGATAGAAACCTAAAAGAGGAAGGCCCCCCCATCAACACCCAGATCCCATCTTTCCTTCACAGAGATGATGGCTCAGGCCCAGAACCCGCCAAAGGTTAAGAAATCCTGAACAGTTCACACTCTTCAAACTGAGCCAGGCAGAGAAATAGTCACAGTGATAGCGACACCTTCCCCAGATGCAGATGAATAAACAGTTGAGGCTGGAGTTTATAACATCACAAAAATATCACTGGGGAAGAGAGGGAAATAGGGTGAAGTAGACCTGTTAAAAGAGGCAGCCAAGGCAGTAGAGGCTCACTATGAAAAGGAGGCTCAAAAGCTCAAGGCAAAAAAGGAGAAAAATGCAAACCTCATGGGTTTGCTAACTAAGATGGCCCGACCTATCAATGTTATTCCTCTGGAGGCCTCTACATCTGATGCGCCACTACCACAGAGTGACATAGACTCACTACAGGAGATGAAAAATAAGGCCTAAGCGGTTGATGAATGGGTCGCCTTACAGTTGGGAAACGTCTGGTGTTTCCTAGTGTCCACCCTCCCAGACCTATATGTGGCCCGCCATGTCTTACATCGGGCCGAAACTAACATCAGTATATGGGAGGTGGACATCAAAAATTATGAGGCATAGAAGGCTGAGTTCGAAGAACTCCTCAACCTTAGAGAGGAGATTGTTTCTGAGTCCAGAGTTTTGGGGGAAGAGTTGTTTGATTTTGTGAGGACCCAGCACTCCATACTTTACCTCACATTGGGGGTAATCAAGCAACTGGTGGGGACTCTGTGGGAAAAGATCAATGCAGAGAAATATTCTTTTAATTTATACAAGTCTTTTGTTATGAAGGTCTCTGGAGCTGATCCATTCAACACTGACACATGCACACCAGAGGAGTATGTCTTGGGGAAGTTTGATGAGTTAATAGATTCAAGGTATCAATCCCCAGATGGAATAGACAGAGCTCAAATGACGTGAATAACTTGCATGATACTCAGTGGTCATGATGCGGCAAAGATGGCCAATGAGTTTAAGGGAAATGTTCTTGACCTGGGGGAACAGATTGAAGTGGCCAAGTACCGGTGGGCTGGCCTTAAGGAAATTGACAAAGATGGAATCTCCCATCTCCTCTAGACCTTCAATGATAGTAAGCAATAATAAAGGTTCTCCAGGGGCCAGAGAAAACCTAAGTGTTTTTGTATTCTTTATCCTTTTGGAATGTAAGTTCCTGGATCCCAGAGTCCCAGATCCTATATTTTGTATTCTTTCAGTGATCCGTGTCCTAGTCCCCAAGGCCGATCGATCACTTTCAAAGTAGTTAATAAAGGTTGTCAGAGGGTAGATAGCTACATCAAGGCATGACGGATTGGCAAGGATTTTTCTGACAGGTAGTCTTCCCCAGGCATCGTTTCAACATTACACCTGGCACATCGGAGACAGGGTGCCACTTTTCCAATTTATGAGGCATGTAGCCTCGATCCCTGGGGATCAAATTTCTTCTTTCTTCTTCTTGGCTCTCTTCTCAAGGCTAATTATTCCATTCCACCTCTCATCTTTTTCTTCTGACATGACAGGCATTTTTTGTCTCTAGGTCTTTTGTAGAGTGGCGCAAGTAGTACCGGCCACCAAATAATATATTTTATTGTACAAATGTAAGATAAGTTAGGGTCAGGGTTAGATGTGAATGTGTATAAATAGTAAGTCTAGCCCATTCCAAGGGTCGCTGAAATTGATAATTTTGCAGTCCATAGTAATAGAAAAGAAGTATTTTCATTTCTCAGTTGCACAGCTCAATGCTCCATAGTTTAAGCTTTCAGTAGTTAGATGCTCCCTTGGAGCCACCATTGTACCACACACCATTGCTTGCTGGAAGAAACGTTAATGAAGAAGGGAGAGTTCTTGCAATGATGTTGTTGGAATTCTGTCTTCTGGATTGGTGGTATTTTATGCTTTGTGTTCTTCATGTCCTTTTCTCTAACACTTAAAGTAGATTAACGACCTCCTTTCCCTTGCTACTGATGAAATATGAACTGATGGTTGTATGTTTCTTCAGTATTTAGTATAGTGTGTTAGAGTATTGTTGATGTTTTGAATGTTCAGCATTACTATAGGTAGATGAAATATTTCTAACCCTGCAAGATCTTTTTCAGTTTATTTGTTAAGTGTAAGAATGCTTGGAGAAACCTCACCTTCCTGAATTCCTGAAGAGAATGATTTGAAGATAACCAGCTATCCCCCACAAAAATAGTCACATTTACCAACTAAGCCCCGCACTGTCGATACCCGACCCTTAGGTGCTTGGAGGCCCAGAGAATCTCATTTCCCCGGACAACCTTTACAGGCGAAGTTGGTCGGTACCCCAGTACCCAGTGACAACTTACATGTGCTGGCGGACCCGGTCACAAGAGTCTCATTAATAGTTTCTAGGGTGGATCCCAATGAGAACTTTATGTGATAAAAATGACCTAGCCAATGTTGTAGAACCCTTACTCTTTGATTGTGTTGCCTCGTGTAGTCCTTTTTGCATTATTGTTTTTCATAACCTTGTTGTGCTTTGTTTTGGGAAGGGCACTACCACCTTAGGAATATCCTAGTTGTCATCTCTTGTGTGGACCTTGGTTTATATCTCCTAGCTCAAGGGAGTGGGCCCTTTTGGTTCCACATGGTTGGGTGGTTAAATTTTTCAAGATTATTTGCTAAAGACTTTATATTCAAGTATATTATTTGATGTTGAGATGTAATGATGTATATTTATTCATGTAATTTTAAAGGAGTCATAAGTATATGGCATAATGATGTATTGTGATGTAATTCAATTTCAAAGAATTGTAAAAGGGAAAGGGTAGTTCTAGGAGGAAAGAAAGGGAAAAGTGAACATGTATTATTTTAGAGCATTTAAGAGATGTTTTTTCAATAATGGTATTTCTTTAAAGTATCTCTTTATGTTGATGGCTAAAAGGAAAAGGAACCTAGGAATAGTTATGCTATGATATATCTAAGTGAATGATAGAAAGGAAATAAAACATCATCTTTTAACTTAATGTTCAAAGGAATTATTATGAATGATAAGTTGTTTAAATTAGACTTGTAAACAATGGGTAGCTATGATGTGATGGATGTGTTAGCATTTTTTCTTGTATCCTCCAACTCTAAAAGAGAATGTGCAAGCCAAACTTGGGGATCTTTGTCCAGCCACACAAATCTACTTCTTCCAGCAAACTGAGGGGCAAGGAAAAGGCTAATTGATGAGGATTTGATCCTCCTTATGCTTCGAGCTCCACACACTCATGAAAGTACACCTAAAACAAGCTAAAATATGCATACATAAACACTCTCTCACTAAAGTCCTTTATGTAGATATGGAAAATAATGGATAGTTCTCAGACTTACAAGATGTGGGAGTTCAACTCAACCAATCTTATGCAGGAGCCCACCTACATAATCTACTAAAACTAGGAAAATGGCCAATGTGACAAGGATGAAATCCTTCTTCTCTTTGAGTTCTAGACTCAGGCAGGCTAACCCATGAATTTCTTCTTTAAAGAAACTAACATGCACCCTTACATTTACAGAATGCAAGACATAGATATTTCAAGCTCTCATACAGAAATTTAAAAGTGATTTGAATAATTGATTTGATGAAGAAAACTACCAGACAAATCAAGACCAGTGCCTTATCTATTGGGAAACAGAGTCAAACACACATGCATTCCCAGAAAACCATAAATCCCAACTCACAAAACCCAAGTGAAATGACTTACAAATCACCCTTTCACTTCAAAACCTCGACATCAGATTCATATACAGACATTCAACTCTCAGATTTTGCCCATGAGAATTACTCTCTCCTTGAAAGACACTCAAAAACAATCTCACAGCTACCTTATAGCTAATGTATTAAAGTGTCTTACAAATCAATACATAAGAATCAAAGTCAAACATACAAAGACATTGGACAATTTTTGAACAGGGATTTCCTTCATCCTTCATTAAAATTCATCTAGATATACACATTTGCAAGACAAAGAGACACATAAAATAAGACTCAAGAGCCTGAATACTGCCCAACAGCATAAATTTTCAACATCCCCTACAATCAGAAGAAAAATCTAGATATAGGAGAATGGAAAAAACAAAATTCATCACCGACACCTGTCTGCTCCTCAAAATATCTACAACTGCTTCCAACTGAAACTACACTAATTTGATTTGATTTTCCCTCAAATGGTCTACAAAATCCTCTTCTTCATTCTGAGACCTTTCCGACAACATATAATACTCTATACTTTGGACAAAATTTGGCCTCTAAAACATTAATCCAACTTTGCCTTCGCGTGTAGATTTCTTTTAAAAGTTTGAAATATTTCAATTTGAAATTAATTACTTTTTCAATAGTTGGACTATTGAAATGGGATAAATTTAATTTTAATATTCCCTTTTTCCCAGACTTCACCAGCTTGCGACACTTGTCACTTAGGCTTAATGGCTTAAAGGTTATATGGTGAGCATCTTTCCCCTAAGCCATTAAGTCAACCCTTGATTTTTTTAAAACTTGCACACTTGTTAACCCATTTGTTGAAATGAATTCAAATTAAAAAATATTTCCAATCTGCACATCTCACCAGCTTGCACCAAGTGTCACCCTCTGACTGGTTTGTAGGTCCACTTGGCACCACGTTTCGATGTCTGATTGGTGCCTCTGAACTATACTAGAATTGTGCCACTTGGTGCCTGCTCTGTGCCACGTGACATCATCTAATTTGTTGACCAGTCCACTGGGCACCACTTCCCACTTGTGCCATGTGGACCAATGGCTTAATGGCTTAATCCTATCCTCCTTGCAACTTTCTCATTAAGCCATTAAGCCATCTGTTGATCTTGGCCACCTCGAGATTTGTGCCCTAACATGCAGCCTCTTAAGCCAACTCATCTGCCATGTCACTCTTGTGGCTCCTACCAAAATATGGGTGTTCTTCCTCCGGGCATGACTTTCAAGGCGAGTCTTCAACTCTTGCACGCGCACCCATAGCCTCCTCTTTCTCTTCATATATCATACTATACACTCTTGTATATAAACATTTTGAAATCCCCTTCTTGGCGAATGTGAGATTAATGGTTTTGAAGTGTTTAAAATATCCTGTGCATTTTCACCCAAAATATGTGGGGCCCACCATGCGCACTAAGCCTTCCAGCCAGCCAAGAGGCCCACTAATGGCCTCTTGGCTTCTTATTATTTACTATGAATACAAGTGCCAAAGTACTTAAACATTATAAAAACACCACTCACAGGCAATATGGGATAAACCTGTGCAGCCTTGCAAACAATAAACATGCCTTACCCAAGCTTCCAGATTTCCTGTGTATCCTCTGCTAGTTTTCATACCTTTCCCAAGCTTTCACATGTATTGTGGAGTCTTTGCACATGCATTTTCATATTACAAATTTGTCTAGAGTACCTTTGTGTTGTGCGTGGGGTCTTCCAATTTGGTGCTTGTTGTTTAAAACATCTCAAATGTCTTCCACCAAATGGTGCGCTCCTCTATAATGCTTTGTTTGATTTTTATTTTAAAACAAAAACACCACATAAAATCCCCAAATGTTGCATGGACATCTCTGGGAAGTGGTTTAAAATATTTGTAAAACCCCATCCATTGTCTGCACTAGCTTCGACCTGCAAAATCAGCGCACTGTATCTGTGCCAACTCCCTTCTCAAATTGCATTTGTTATATGCATTCAATGTTTTTTCTAAAACCCCCAATGAAAGTCAGTGTAGAATTCTCAGTCCATAGCACAGGCTCTGCATTGTTACATTGGCCTTTTAAAACATTAACAGTTCCTCCTTCATTCATGCCTCCTGCGCAAATCTCTGCTATCACCTTGCGCAGGACTTTGACATTTAGCGTAGCTTCTTGAAGCAATGATGCATTACTTTGTTAAAAAAAAAACCTTGAAAACAATCATATGCTTTTCCTCTATGCAGGAATCTTAACCATTTTTTAATTGTCATATATACTGGCCATGTCTCACAAAATAGCGTGGGCTTTGGTTTTGATATTGCGCAGCCTTCTCTGTGTTATACACTGGCTATTTCTCCCAATTTCTATGCTGGCAGCTTTGCACTTTTTAATATTTTTAAAACTTTGTATTTCTTCATGAAATTCAGTGCAAGCCTTCATGTTTGAAAGTTTTTACTTACCTTTCAAATAGGCCTACTTGATGAAGCTCTTCCAATGCTCCTTGAGTTTCCCCAGACTTGAGAAAATTTTGGAATAAGTTCCCAACTAAAGCTTTTGTTTCCTCATCTTGATCCATACGATGGCGAATTCCCTTTGGTACTTCTCTTTCTCTACTATCTTGGATTTCCAATGCCTCTGAGCCTTGCCTTCGAAGAGTGAAATGGCAGTTCGTAAAATACATGTGCAAGCAATTGAGACATGACAAAGACATTCAATTTGTGGCCTAAGTGGAATCTCCCTTCCAATGACATAATATTGATGTTAGTTAATACACAAAAATGAGCTTATCCTTCTTATGCATTGCACAACCCTCAGGCACTTTGACCAACAGCATCATGTGTGAATTTGAATTTATGAAACTTTTAAAGTTTTTAAATGTTCTCTGACTTCATCCAAGAACACTCTCCACTGATCAAAAATGTTCATTCATGCATCACCCCTAGATCTCCGATCATCTTGATTTAAAATCATAAAGGAATTGATCATTAAAACTACCCAATTTTTCCACTTTAATAATCTGCTTGATTTAAAGATATTGTTGCGTTGGCCGGCTTTAAAAACTAACCAAATCCAGTAACTGGAACGTAGCTCTAAGCACACATGCTCCATGGTTGACATTCTTCCATGTTGTAAAGTGAAAACTGATGAAACGCAATAGATCCAAATATTTTAAACACCCAAGTCACCTCTTCACAACAATTCTACAAATTACCCTGTCCAATAACAATGAAATGCATTTGGTTTCGACTTTGAAAACAAGTCAAACATTCTCCTGAGGACCCGAGCTTCTGGATATTTGAAATATGTGATATGAAGAGCATGAATCCAGAAAGGTGGCTCTTGAAAATCATTTAGACATATTTGGGAGACCCCCAAAGGTAGCCACTTGGAAATGCAGAAGCCAGAAAACATGAGGAATAACTATTTCTGCAAATGAAAAGCATCTGGATAACTGTGCATACAAAACCCTCAGGACTTGAAACCTTGCAAAATTGAAGAAAATTTGGTCTATAACATAGTGGTACCAATTTCTTGATATGAACAATCACAGAATTCAAGATATAATCTCACAAACAGGGCCTCCGACCAAGCTGTGCAACTGATCTGCATCAAATTGTTAGAAACTGCAAACGGAATCGGATTGGCAAACTGGGCAAACGGATTCATCATGGCCTAAAAATATTCATGGTAGCACATTTCCATGCATAGAATACAGGGGAGCTTTCAATTATCCATTTCATTCAATTGGGTGTAAAATTGTAAGACCTCAAAGTGAGTCATTCAGAAATCTGCATTTGACAGTTTGGCACACTGATAGAAAATGCAAATGGAATGGTCTTGGCAAACTGACCAAATAAACTTGTCGTAACTTGAAAATGGATAATAAAGAAGTATTTGACCTCTATAATGGAGTACAAAAGGAATTTTTTCAATTAGGTCACAAGGTCAAAAGTTACGATCAGTCAAACAGGGCTACTCAGAATTTTGATCAATTACACAATGCATGACAACAGTAAACTGCCAACTTTGAGGGGTTTGAAACCTAGTCAAAACATATAAAAATGACTTGGGATTTGAAAAATAGGTTCTTTGATATGCATACTAAACATCCCCAACATTGCAGGTCATGAAACTTAACAGGTCACAAGATATTAAAAGGAAAACTAGGTCTGTTACAACAAATTGACACTTAGGCAGGAATGCAAATTTGGACAAGTGCTCAAAACAAGACATCATGAAACAACTCAAAACTTGAAATTAATGAAATAGGATGTCTTCATATGCCTAAACAAGAGTGATAAACACCTGACATGCATAAAAAACTTTAGAATCTCATCTAGGAAAATAAGCTCAAAAAGCACTTATAGGGGGTCAAAATGCAAAGCACTAGTGAAACACTCAAAAATGCTTGTTGCATTTTTGAGTACCAACAGTGGCTCTAACTAAGGAAATGTGCCCCATGTGGGCATGTAGAGGATTTAGATCTATGGAAGAAGCAGACCGCCCCCAAAAAAAATTAGACTTTCTTTTCACTTTCTCTCTCTTCTCTTTTGAATCTCTTCTCCTTCTCAAACTCAAAAACTAGGAACCTCTTTATTCGAAAGAAAACACACCACACGACTCAAGGGAAAGAAAGAAACTATACAACATATAAAAATTATCCACAACAGACCTCAAACCCCTTCATGACTAAAATCAACATTTATCTATGTCAAAAATATGATTTTCATCTCCATGTATCAGAGGTAAACTTAAACCATCACTTTCATTTGCTTGATCAAATATAAATTGCAACTTTTTAGCATATCATATAAAATATAACCATCATGGTCACCATCAACTGGTAACATCCAATCACCAAACCACTGTGAATACTGGTCATTGTATGACAACAAAATGCCACATCCCCCAATATCATTATCTTGCTGAAAAGAAACATAATATAAAGCACCCTTTTCATGCACAACTAGATCCTCAACTAGCTGCATAGGAAATTTGAAACACTCTAGCTTAACTTCACAACCAACATCATAATGACTTACTTCAGTGAGTACTTGGTCATCAAAAAAAACATTCTCACCTTCAACCACTTGCATACTACACAAATACTCAAATGAATCACCATGAATTACAACTTGTGAATTCAGATTTAGTTCATTCTGGAAAACAACATCATGCTGGATTGAAAAAGAAAATACTCATTTTTAGCCTGACAGCTTATATTCTCTTGCTGATTCACTTTTACAACCATTAAAACACATTGCATCAACACTTTCTACATCCCCTTCTTGCAAAAATAACATACCTCTGGCTGAAACAAATAATCTGATGCGAAATCTGAATCTTCTTTTAGCTCCATGTAAAATGTTTCAAAATGTGGTTTCGATGAATCAACATACAATTCATTGCATATATTCTCATTTTGGCACACATCTTCTTGATGTAGATCAATTTTGTAAGAGATATTATTAGCATTAATAACTTCCTCTTGACCAAACATTGATTTTGTGCCATTGATAATATCATAAACATCAATGTCCATGTCAAATAAGCTAACATCCATTTCTGGTTCAGAGACAAAGTCAAACTTAGTCTCTATATCATCAGAAATACTTTGCTGAAAAATTTCATAAGTCAGTTCATACAAATCTAACATTGACCCACCAACAACAACTTCGCATTCATTCTCATGTTTCTTAGGATTAATATCTTCACATGAAAAGTCACAATATGCAAGCATACAAATTGAAAAATTCATGTTATCATCATTGTCATTTGAAGCAAAAGAATTTATCTCTGTTTTATACAAATCAACATCTTCATAGTCATCTCCAACACATGACGAGT
>MU226709.1:2037152-2052854 GCA_018584345.1 Thuja plicata | reverse complement strand
AAAAATGCTATTGTGATTAATGTCACAATAGATAGGTGTGAATTCATTGTGGCAACCAAAATCTCCTCCAGTACCCTAGTGGTGCGTTAAAGTCCTGACATCATTAAGGTGAAAGCCTTGCTTTGAAAGGATTGGGAGAGCCCCCTTTATTCAGAAAATGACTTGATCACAACTACCTGAATGGATGACCTTACTACATACTATTGTTCTAGTTTCCAAAAACCCTCTATCTGTTGGTGCGGAAGGTCAGAGACCGACTAAGACGCCCCATATTTTTATAGATTTTAGTAGAGATAACAACCCTTTGGGAAGCAATTCCTTTGGGGTTCGAAGATTGGTATGCCTGAGAAGTGAGTTTATATGTAAGGAGGAGCCCGTGCTTCCAAGCTTCTAAGTTGTCCACTAAGAGTAAGTGTAGCTAAACTTTAGTTCAAGTGGAGATTCAACAGATATTGTCCTCGCTATCCTAGGATTGTGATGTTCTTGTTCTGGTACTACAAATATTTTGTTTAATGTGTTTTGCGTGGGTGTATCATTTGAACCATCGAAACTATCGTCAAAACACACAAACTGTCAATCTTGAACATGTCCAAAACAATCTATAACTTGAACTATCTATCAAAAAATAGTATGACTTTATCTTGGGAAACGCAAACTGGTCTCAACCGTCTGATTCTGTAAATGTTCTTTTTCAACATTTGCATAGTTTCGTGCGACATTTCCCAATCTTCGCGTGCTTTACTGCAAATCTTCATGCGATACAAAATACACTGTCGTGTGACATTTGGCAATAGTGCCATTATTCTATCATCTTTTTCATTTGCAGTCTAGTGTCGTTCTTCACGCGAATACTGCAAAGTTGCACGTGGGTTGGTGAGAATCTTCGTGCGAAAGAGAATTTCTTTACGCAAAACTGGAGTCTTTTGTCCAAAACTACAAGCTAAATTCTGTCAGTCAGGTGTACTTCTATCAAATCTAGTCTCTAATATGGGTCTATTTTTCTGCCATCCATCTTCACACAGTCTAAAACTTGGTTTCTTGGGTTGAGAATTACATGATTCTTGCTTAAACTAGTCTCATCTCATGTCTTTTTGATCTCTTTCATCTGTATTGTCATGCCTTGTGTCGCAATAGTCATCTCTTGGCTGGTTGTTCTAGCCTCATCTTCGATGATTTGCACCAAGGATACTTCACCTTTTGGCATGTTCTGTGCAATTACTTTGAGACAGTTTCAAGTTTGGTCCTAGTTCGCATTCCTTGTTCAAAACTTTGTCTATGACTGTCACAACTCGAAGTGGCAAAACATTTCCTTCAATAAATCAAGACGAATATGTACGTTCCACACCATTACCGACTACATCTAGTGAGGAATCATCTCAATCTCCTTTTCTAGTATGTTGACCTTACAATACACGGTCATTACCAGTGGATCTTAGTCAGGTTCGAAATCATTTGTTCCAAGAAGACCCATATTCTGAGAGCACTCAATCTTTTCATACCGAGTCTTTACACCTTGAATCCTTGCATTCTAGCAATATGATAGATCATTGTCAACTAGGTAGACCCTGTTTCAACCAGACTAAAAACCCTCCTTATCAAGAAGAGAAGGAGATAACCCAAGGGGATATCATTGGGGCCTGCAATAATAAAAAATTCATGAGAATGATGGTGGTCATAATGAAAGAAGAGAAGGAGAAATACCTTCTTGAATTAGCAACCCAAGTTGCCAAACTTCCCTCTGATTGCAAGGTAGAGACACTTATTGAGAAAGAGGAAGAAACTGAAAACTCTCGCTTGCAAAAAGAAATGCAAACCATGCAAGAGAAACTTTCTCAACTCTTGAAAGAGAAAGACAAACCTACCACTCAATTCACATTGGACATCATTTGTCCATTCATGTTTGATAGGAGTCTATGCATGCCTCCTTTTCCCAAAGGCGTTGAACTTCCTAAATATGACAAATACTTGGGTACATGTGACCCTCAATACCATTTGAGAGAGTTTGGTGCTCTCTCCATGGAATTCATATGTGACACAACCTATCTCATGCATCTTTTCCCACATAGTTTGGGAGGCTTAGCTATGGAATGGTTTTCTAGATTACCAAATGGCATCAAAACTTTTGATGAAATTGCCAATTTATTTCTACAACACTATTCTCACAACATCCAACATCTGGTTCATATCCAAGATCTTTGCAACTTGAAACAAAATCATGGGGAATCCTTCTTGGCATTTCTCCAAAGATGGAGACAACTTTACACCCGATATTCTCGCAAGATACCTGAATCTGAAAAATTGGACATCTTTCTCGATAATCTTCTCCCCAACTTTGGGTATCAAGTATAGCTCCAAGGTCCTCTAACCTTTGATGACATGATTAAACAAGTTGTACGAATTGAGACATTTATGATCAAGAAAGGAGAATTGACCTTACACAAGGAAAATAAACAAGGGTCTTCATCCTCAAGAAAAGATAAATCTAAATTTCCAAATAAGAACCAAAATGTTGTGAATGATGGAGTTGTAGACAATGTGACTCCTAATCCTTCCAAGGCTTCCTTTAATCTCACTACCACAATGCAAGTGGCCAAAGCCACTGAATAGGCTACAACAGATTCTAAACCGAGTACTTCATGATTTTCTGGACCTAAACCTTGGGCTCCTAGACCCAAGCGTGAATTCACTCCTTTAGGAGAACCTCTCAAGGCAGTTTACAAGACTCTTGTAGACAACAATTTACTCACTCCATTGGATAATTCATGACCGTATGATCCGCAACAAAGACCCTCTTGGTGGAATGAATCCGCTTATTGTGATTTTGACCAAAACAAAGGTCATAAAATGGCTACTTGTCTTAAATTGCAGCATAAAATCTAGGATCTCATTGATAGTGAGGTTATTGCTGTAGGAGGTCACAACAAAAATTTTGATCACCAAGCTTTCAAAGACCCATTTCTCTTGCCATGGAAAAGGTGAATCATCTAAAGGAAAAAATACTGATGCTAAGGTCAACTATACATACACCAATAATGATAATGTCATTAATATGGTTGAACCTATTGATGCTGAATATTGTAATGTCATCATTCTCAAGGGAAAGGAAGATACTTCCAAGTCCAAAACACCTTTCATTTTGTGAGGTTCTACACCTCCATCTTCTGAACAAGAGCAGTCTCAAGTCAGCGCTAATGTTGTTACTCGATCTCGTGCTAAGATCATCATCAAAGGCCCTGAGCCTTCTTTGTCTACATCAACTCAACCTTCAGACAAAGCTAAGGTTGACTCTACCAATAAGAATCCAAAAGTGTGTTCCACATCTAATGCTGCCAATTACAACATTCTTGATCAATTGCAATGTGCTAATGCTCAAATAACTATTTTTGAGCTCATAAAAATCTCCCCTACTCATAGGGAAATCTTGGACAAAACCCTCACTGAGGCAAATGTCCCAAAAGATCTTGATCTTGACTCGTTTCAATCCATGGTAGGTCACTTGACCTCCTCACATTACTTATCTTTCTCTAAGGAAGATGACCATTCTTTGAGTCACCCACATAATAACCCTCTGCACATTGAAGTCATGATTGGTCCAAAGCATGTTCGTCGTGTTCTTATAGATAACGGCGTTGGCCTTAATATTTTCTCTACTATTTTCCTTATTGAGTTAGGCTATGGAAAAGATTGCATTGATGCTCACAAAAAGATTACTATTAAGGCCTATGATGAAGAAGAACGTAAATCCAAGGGGCTAGTTGTGTTGCCAATTAGAGTTGGTCCTGTTGAATGAGATGTTATCTATCAAGTGCTTGACATACCTTTGGCATACAATATTCTGTTAGGAAGGACATGGATCCATGAAATGTAGGTTGTCCCTTCCACATACCATCAGTGCATTAAATTCCCATTCCAAGGATCTGAAGTGACTATACCTGCTAATACACGCTATGATTGCAATGCCCTCACAAAATATGTTGACATCTTTGTGCCTACCAACAGAGAATCTATTGAAATCCTTAAGAATAAATTAAAATAAATGGAAAAGAGTTTGACACTCACAGAAACTGATATGGGAGGATATCGGATTGAATCTGTGCTATCTATTACATCTTTTCCTTTGTCTCCACGTTCTCTTGGAAGACCTTCTAAGAGCACTAAACCTTCTACAGTTCCTCCTCCAACAAAGTATGGTGGTACCTTTGTACAAGCCACGATACCATTAGAAGAAGAAGCTGAAAACCGAGCTATCAAAGCTTGGATCTAGAAAGGAGAAGACAATTCTGAACAAACCACTCCTCCTAATGACATCAAACCAGAGCAATATGGCAAAGGTTTATCTATTATGCAATATTTTGGCTATAAAGGAAATGGTCCCATAGGTGCAAATCATAAGGGATTGATTGCACCACTTGAAGCTATTGGTCGCAAAACATGCGACTCTATAGGTATAGGCTTCTAGAAACTCACATTTCAACTGGGAATAAAAAAATTTGTACCTCGAGAAGATAAGAAACCAACACCTGAAGAAACATCTAAAATTGAAGAACCTGAAGACAACTCTGATGAGGATTTCCTTATCCTATTCCTCCAGACCCGGCAGCATTCTTTGCTAAGCCAGATAACTTTGTACCGCATATCAGTACAGTAGACACTGACAGCAATTATGATACCACCACTTCACTTTCTCCATTAATTTATGAGTGGAAGAAAATATATACTCTAAATCCTAGTCATCAAGGTGATTTATACATACCTCCACACTTTCAAGAATAGTTTGACCAAGAATTCCAATCACTTCTCATTACACAAGAGGCAGCTAATACTACAAACACTACTGAGGTACCTAGGTCAAAAGGTGCTCATCTGACCATAGTAGAGGTTCTAGGTAGAACTCATCCCAACTGGGGACAAAGGTTTTATTTCACTCATGTCCTTGACATGAGACCTAATGACGAAACAAACTCCCATGAATATGAGTTTGACAGCTTGTCATATGCCACTTCTGACAGAGATATAGATACAGCTAATGCATATGAAAATCTTCTTGAAGTAGGTGAACAATCTAGTGTAGGGTCACATGAGTCCAACTCCCTAGATGTTAACATGTCATCTACTACGGTGGCTAGGAATCAAAGGAATTTGAATATACCTCTAGATGAGATCTCTTTGGGTCTTGACTTGCTTGTCCATGCCTTTGATGATTATACCGTGAACGCACTTGAACTCATCACTCCTCTTTCACTTCACCACCTTGAGCTTATAGACTAGAACTCTACCTCCCCATCTAACGAAGTCCTTACATTCTAGAATGATTATGCTCTTGCCTGTTACCTACACATTGTCGAACCTGTAACATCCTCCACTAGTGAAGAAAGTGTCAATATGACCGAGGCTGACATCAAGTATCTTAGTCACAAAATAAAAAGAAGAAAAAATAGGCGCTCTGATGGTGAAAACCATATTATGGCAGTATCAGAGCCTAAAATAGTCAAAATAAAAGACGTATCCAAGGGTGATAACCTCTCTGAGGTGCCCGAGGATGAGATACTTGATGCGCTTTCAATTCATTTTCAAGAGAGATCATCTGTGCTTATTGAACCAACTCAACCTATCAACTTGGGTACAGAGGCAGAACCTTAGATTATTGACTTGGCACAATCACTATCAGAGGTAGAGAGAGAGTAATTCACTACATTCTTCAGAAGAAAAAAGATAAACTTTGCATGGAAATATTCAGATATGCCAGGATTAGACCCTAATCTAATCATGCACCATTTGTCCATTGCACCAAGTGTTAAGCCCATCAAGCAGAAGCTTCACAAAATGCATCCACATGTAGCTCTACTTGTCAAAGCTGAATTAGAGAAACTTCTTAAGGTAGTGTTTATCAGAGTAATTGATTATGCAGAATGGATCTCTAATATTATTCCAGTATCAAAACATGATAAATCTATAAGAGTCTGCACAGACTTCAGAGACTTGAATTTGGCATGTCCTAAGGATGATTTTCCATTACCTAATATTGATATGATCGTAGATATGACAGCGGGGTATGAAATTTACTCACTAATGGATGGTTTCTCTGGCTATAACCAGATAAAAATTGTGCCAGAGGACCAAGAGAAAACTGCTTTCACATGTGCGTAGGGCACCTTCTGTTGGAATGTCATGCCCTTTGGACTCAAAAATGTTGGTGCTACATATCATAGAGTTGTTACCACCATATTTCATGACATGATGCATAAAACAATGGAAGATTATGTGGATGACACTTTAGCTAAGAGCGTGCACCAAAAGGAACATCTTGCAGATCTAGGTCCTATACTAGATCGTATGGAACAATTCAGTCTAAGGCTCAATCCTAAGAAATGCGCATTTGGTGTAACATCTAGAAAATTTCTTGGCTATATCATCTCTGCTAAAGGCATTGAAGTGGATCCCACAAAAGTACAAGCTTTCATGGAAATGCTTCCACCAAAAAATATTAGACAAATGAGAGGACTTTAAGGTCGACTGCAGTCTATCCAGCATTTTATCTCTCAATTAGCGGACAAGTCACAACCATTTACCAATACTTTACACAAGGGTGTGGCTTATCAGTGGAACAAAGAATGTGATGAAGGGTTCACAGAAATCAAATAGTATCTTGTGAACCCACCAATATTGATGCCTCCCATTCATGGGAAGCCACTTATACTTTACATATCTGCTACAGATACATCATTGGGTATCTTATTGGCTCAAGAAGATCAGCACAACAAAGAGAGGGCTATCTATTACATTAGTAGAACTCTGGTCTCATATGAAAAAAAATATTCTGTTATAGAGAAGGCTTTCCTTGCAGTGGTGTTTGCTTCAGAAAAATTATGGCACTACATGTTGGCTCATACTACACGTCTAATTGCTAAAATTGACCCTCTGAAATATTTTCTCAGGAAAGCTACCCTCACAGGTAGACTAGCTAAATGGGTCATGCTTCTCAGTGAATTTGATATTGAATATGTTGAAAGGAAATCCATTAAGGGATAGGCAATATCAGATCAGTTGGCAGAAGCACCTCTATTAGATCATCAACCATTACACATTGAATTTCCAGATGAGTCCATATTACTTCTCACACATCGATCATGGACTATGTTTTTTGATGGTTCATTTACCCAACAAGGGTCAGGTGTTGGGATTCTGTTCATTACACCTCAAAGATACTCTTTACCAAAAACATACAAGATGTTGTTTCCTTGTACAAACAACATTGTTGAGTATGAAGCCCTAATCAATGGTATGAAGATCACCCTTGAGTGGTGAGTGGACGAACTCAATGTTCTCACAGATTCACAGTTAGTCATCAATCAAGTCAATGATATCTATCAGACAAGGGAAGATAATTTGGTGCCTTATAAACAGTTGGTTGATGACCTCAAAAGATATTTTAGTCATATCACATTTCAACAAGTTCCAAGAGCAGATAATAAAGAAGCAGATGCCATGGATACTCTTTCCTCCATGCTACAGATGCCTGAAAATTATTTTTGACATGAATTCCTAGTGGAGATGTTACGCTACCCAACCTATGATTCCTCTGATTCTTGGATGATCTGTTCTATCATTGGACATGACTCATCTCGCTACCATCATATCTTTTCCTACCTTCATGACCAAATTGTTCTGGACACTTACTCCCAGAATGAGAAACGTCACTTAATCCGCAGTGCTTCACAGTTCGTCATCATGGCTAATGACTTGTATAGACATGGTCTAAATGATACCCTCCTTAGGTTTTTATAACCTGATGATTCCAAACGTACGTTAGTAGAGGTGCATGAAGGCATCTATGGGTCTCTCTCTAATCGCCTAACATTGGCCCGTAAACTTATTAGAGCTGGTTACTATTGGCCAGATATGGAAAAAGAAGCTACACAGTTTGCCATGTCTTGCAAACAATATCAACTACATGGTAATCTGACTCATGCTCCAGTCAAGGAGCTTATTCCCTTCATTACTTTCTGGCCATTTCAACAATGGGCCTTTGACTTGGTGGTTCAGATTTACCCCTCATCCTCAAATGGACATAAGTTCATAATTACAGCTACAGACTATTTTACCAAGTGGGTGGAGGCAATCCCTCTCACCGTTGCCAATGGAAAATCAGTAGCTATGTTCATTCTCAACTACATCATCTGCAGGCATGGTGTACCCTCAGCAATAATCACTGATAATGGGGGACAATTCAAAAACAAGGATTTGACAGAGCTATGCTCTAAGTTTAAAATTACTCAACATTGGTCTTCCATCTATTATCCTCAGGGTAATGGCCAGGCGGAAGCATCTAAAAAGACAATCCTTAAGATCCTGCATCGCATAGTGCATAAATCCGGATGAGATTGGCATCTCCGGATCAATCCAGCTCTTTGGGCATATACGACAAGCATAAGAACACCAACAGGGGCTACTCCTTATGCTTTGGCTTATGGAGAAGATGTTGTGTTACCAATTGAGGTCGAGATTCCTTCTCTGCGAGTCTCCCTAAAAGGCCTCATTACTGATGAAAATAACATAATATCTAGGCTACAAGAGCTAGAATTACTTGATGAACATCACCAAGTGGCATTCAATCACCTTAGAGCATACCAGAAAAGGATGTCCAAGAGCTATAACAAGAAGGTCAAACCAATGGATTTTCAAGTGGGTGACCTCGTTCTAAGGGAGAACCCTAAGAATCAGCAACATTGGATCCAGAAAGGGAAGTTTGAACCAAACTAGCTTGGTTCGTATATTGTTACTATTGTATTTGGATCTGGTACCTATCAACTTTCTACTACTAAAGGAGGAAAATTCAAACATCCCATCAACGCTCTTCATCTGAAGAGGTTCTACAGATGAGACATCTTCAGTGTGCTCATGTATATACTAAAGTCCTAAAAAAATTCTAAAAAATCTAAAATGTCCTGAAAAAATGATCATCTTAGTGAAAACCTAGTGATAGGCACTTTGATGTATCTCCAAAAAAATTATATATTTCAAAAATACAAAAAAAAAATTAAAAATTTGAAAAATACAAAAAAAAAGAGAAAAAGAGAAAAAGTGTCATTGATGAAAACCTGGCAAATAGGCATCATGGTAGAAAAAAAAAGAAATTTTGCCAAGAAGATGAAAACCTGGTAAACAGGCACCTCTTGTTCCACAATGTTATACCTATCACAGCACCACTTGGCTTTATGCAGTTGCTTTCCTGCTTATATTTGCTTTCAATTCTCGTCAAGACACCAACTCACATGGATTGAAACTAGTCATACTCTTAGGGCAACCCTCCTAATCTAGGGGGCACTATCCTATTATCTATTTAGACCTACTTCATGACAGTTATCAATGGTTCTCACTGCATCTGCCTACTGTCACTTAGCTTATACTAAGTTCTCTCTTCTTGAGAATCTCCCTAACATCCATCACTAGTGGTTCTCACTACGTCTACCTTCTGTCACTATTCTATCAAGATTGCTCACATTTGTTATAGTTGGAGTTATACTCAAGCACTCTATCTATTGATACTCAGTCTTGACGTTTCTATGCATTAGTTTGTACATAGCTTTTGGTCACTTTCATGATATTTTGGTTCCTTTGTGAACCCTTCTGACTTGACATTAATTCAGCACCATATTCTTGGGGGCATTCACATCTGGTTTGTCCTCACAACATATGTCAGGTCAGTCATCATTACTTGGGGGCATTGGCCCCCCATTTGATCACATCTTTGGTTTACACCTAAGTCAGTAATCTTGTCACTTCTACAGGACAACTCTCTACTGACACAAACTGATGTTTTTCAACACTACCATAAACAGTGTTTTTTAACACTATCTTTGGACACATCTATGTTTTTTTAACACACATCAGATATCTCAAATGTAAACATCTATCGATAACAATCAAACACAATGCACACACAAGCACAACGGTGTTTTTCAACACCTCTAAACATTAACACATTCGCAAAACTTTGAAACATGCTAAGCTATGCTTGAATATTTCTTTGTATGTTGTCTATTCTCATGAATTTCATTGATATTTTCTTTGTCTACTGCTTGTTGGTGTATTCCCGATGATCTGACAACGTCAAATGAACAGGGTGTATGTGATAAGAGGTCCCGCACTAAGGTGGAACAGCCTCACATCCCTTGATCTTGTTTATTTGTATGCCATGGTGAGGTCAGTACTATCTCCTTGTCTGTTATTGCTCTGTTTGTTATTGCTTTGTTTTTTATTGATCTGTTTGTTTATGCATGATCGCACTCATGGTTATCTTGGCTTTGAATTCCTCGATACTAGTGTACTCTTGCAAAATTAACTGGAAACAATGTTCAGGTCATCTTGGCTTTTGTGCCCTGGTGCTTACGTTTGTTTCCTACATCTTATCCAATGAAAAGTCATATTCATATCCTTATGGTCACATTGTGGTGCCAGTAAGGGTTGTATCAACTTTTATGTTCCAAAAAAATACTCAATGATGATAAATATACGAGGGGTCTAACAACCATGTCCTAGAATTGCACTCTCATATTGCATCTAGCATAGGATTGCATTTTCATTCTAGACTTGCATGGTGGCAGTGATTCAGTGTTCTTTTCTTTGCATTCTCCTGGGTTCATACATTGAGGAGTTCTTCTTCACTGTCCTAGTTTCATCATGATTGCACAAGTGTTTGGTCCTCACTCTCGATTCTTCACATGATCTTTTGGTTAGCACTTGTCGTCCTGCATGAGATGTTAGTACCATATACATATTTATATTCACAACTCATTATCATCTATACTTTGCATTTATATTTCTCATTTACACATTGCATTTACATAAATCATTTACATACATACATCTTTGCATCTAACTCATACATGTGCATTTCATACATCTACATATATTTAAAACATGTTCATACATTTGCATACATTATAAATCATCTAACCATCCAAGCATATAGGAAACATCTCATAAAGACAATATACAATATGTGATGATAACAAAAGATGAGCTCATATATATATATATATATATCCAATGTGTCGATACAAATACAAAATGGTGCTACTCGAGTATGATCTAACTCAAAATGGTGATATAAATACATGGATGCCAGCGCATCAGATATATCCTATGATCTCATCTATCTATCTATCAAAAAACTAACTCTGGCCCTCTCCCTCGTCACATGGAGGAGGTGGAGGTGGGGCCCTATCTGGTGGAGGTGGCACCTATGCACCCTCTGACCCTCTATCATAGGTGGAGAATCTCGCCACCTGGGATGCCTCATCAAGTACCGCCCCTATATATGACACATAGTAATACGCCACTCGTGCCGTATGATGGTGAACCTCCTCCTGAGATGCCCATAACTGCTCCCAGAGATCCTGTATCTCCCGTTCTTGGTCAAGAAGTCATGCATCTCGCATAGCCAGCTGTATGGTCAAATCCCTGACCTGCCTCGTGAGCTATCAAACTCCTTCCCGAGATCGCCGCTGTGGATCCTGGGCTATATCCTGTGTAGGTTGATCCTTCTGCATAGGATCCTCCTACTGTATCTCCTCCTGTAAAGGTACCTGCTACTCCTCAGCTACCTTCTATGTAGTCTGTCGCCGGGACTGTCTCATGTTTTCACTACCACTAGCCCCTACATCCATCCCCATCTATCATGCGGGGCTGTCTACCTGTACAGTCTGAGGTCGGGGACCCTGTTGTAATCCTAGCTGTGCCCTCTACTGTGGTGGGGGCATCTGCATCTGCTATACCACCTGTGGCTAAATGACCTGTGGAGGTACCACATGCCCTCGGCCTGCTATGTCCACCAGATCCGTGAATCTAGGAAAGGGGTGGGTAACAAAGTGCTCTCTATACTCGGTGGTCACACCGCCATCTTCCATGTCTTGCATGTAATCCCACTATACTGGGACCAATGCATGAATATCTATCATCGTGCGTCCCTAGTCCAGCTTCGTTAGCCAGCCCCTCCGAATCTCATCAGTAAATTTGGCATAAGCAGTATACTCCTGCGATATATCCTGTGGGCGACCAAACTGCCGCCATACCCGCTTCTGCGAGAATATCTCAATAACAGTAATGGTGTGACCTATCGTCACACATGAGCAAAACATATGACACAGATGCTCTGCCACATCATCCCAGGCCTCTGTAAGCCTCCAGGGCCTCCAAACTACTGCCACTAGGTCGTCAAGATGGGCTCGCCACTGATCTACCTTACCCAATGCTGGTAGGGTAATCATGCCCCTGTATTGGAAAATATAAGGCTCTAATGGCTGCCTCATATCCTCGCATATAGGCCTGGACATGGGAAGATGCTCCCAGGCCCATACCTATAGTACAAATACCCCTACTGCCATGCTCTTCACCTCTCGGTAGGTGATCTCATGCATCTCATGATACATGTGTGCTAACATGCACTGACCCCATCCATAATGTCAAGGTCATGCTAGCATCAGCTGCAACATCCTGCCCCAGCCACACTCTAGACCATGTTGTCCACGATCAGGCATCAGGTAGCACCCAAGGAAGCATGCTAGAACCATGGACAACCTGTGGGTCAGACCATACTCACTAATCAGATCCTCCCATGGGATGGCTCTCCCCATGACGAGGTCATCCTGAAAAACCTCCCTTAATGCTACTGTCCCCAACCTGGGTTGTGTCTCATACTCTACTCGGACACCGTGGAAAGGTATCCTAAGGATCCGGTATATATCCTCAGGAGTAACAGTCATCTCCCCCTGTGGTAGATAGAAAGTATTCATTTTCGAATGGAAATTCTCAACCAAGGCTCCTAGCAATCCATTATTTACCTGAATCTTGGGTACATCACATAGTGAACTCAACCCCAGAGTACCTATATGCACTGTCTCTGCATCATCCAACTGTGATACCAGTCTATTGATGGTCGGGTGATGTGATCAGAATGCAATGTCCAGAAACTCAACCTGCAAGACATGCAAACAATAGTACACGATCAGTAATCTGCGATAATCAAAGCATACCAAGATAATAAAGCGTTCAATACATCCTACAAACAGTAACAATGCTGACGCAAAATCTATTGGATGTGACGTAGACTGATTTCATGTTCTTTTTTACCACTTTTTCCCATGTGAAGAAGCAGATTTTCATGCAAAGAAGTTCTCTTTCGCGCAAAGAAGTTTTCATGCCGCGCGACATTGCCCTTTCGCGAGAACTTTAAAGCCCAGTCGCACGAGAAAACACCCTCTAGAAGGGTTTCTCGCATGAACATGGGTACTCTCTCATGTGAGATTCCTCACCGAATGGTGCAAAATGCAGTTTCATCGCGCGATATTTCCCTGCAGGCCGTGCGAAGAAACTACTTCTTCACGCGAAGACCCGCGACTCATTTCCTAAAAACATGGAAAATGAAGAAAAATTGATAGAATTTGATGAAATTTGAAATGCGGAGAGGTTTGTCGACTACTTACAGGAGGTCTGTATGCTGCAGGCCGGCTGTGTCTCCTCGATCGCTTGAATCGGTGAGTGTTGTAGGGGACCACCATGTTTGTTTTTTGCTCAGAGCTTAATTCTCACAAAGTCAAAGGTTGAAATGATTTGAAAATGACCCTTTTCATCCTTATATAGGTTTTGACCTAATTTTTCAAAGTGCTTCGTTTTGTGCAAAAACTTCACCACTACCTAATTTTTCAAAGTGCTTCATTTTGTGCAAAAACTTTACCACGACCTAATTTTTCAAAGTGCTTCATTTTGTGCAAAAACTTCACCACTACCTAATTTTTCAAAGTGCTTCATTTTGTGCAAAAACTTCACCACTACCTAATTTGACCACTCTGAATCCATTTTCATGATCGAAATCAAAATCTGACACTTCTATATAGCTCAAAATCGCATTTTAAAATTTTCGGGACCGACGCGATCGAACGCTTGTGCAGTCGACTTTCTGACATCGCTTTCTTGTTAGAATCATATCTTATCATCATTTTATCAAATCTTTGACTTTTTTCCCTCAAAAGTCAACTCTGGTCAACTCTAGTCAACCCTAGTCAAACTTGGTCAACCAGACCTCGAAATTGCTCAAAATTGATGCTGCATCTTCCAGATTCTTTCGTAATCTATTCTGAGTTCTTCTTGATCTCTAATTCAACATATATCTATGATTTTTTGCTCTCCATCATCATATGACATGTCATCTTTCCATTTCGCTCCTGAGGGGGCAGGATGATTACATCATTGAATCTATTCTTCAAACTAATCTGATCTGATTTTCAAAAGTCCACATTGGTAAAGGGCATCTCGTCACTTGAGGCACGTTCATTTTTTCATACTTCATAGTCAAAACTAGATACTCCATAATCAATAAGGTTCCTTACATCTTGTCATCAATTAAGTATCTGAGCAATCTAACTCAAATTCTTGAGGATCAAGCTCCGTTCTGGAAATGGTTCTTGAAAAACTATCTTTTTGGGATAGGTATCGGGGAAATCTAACCCTGACTCTTGATAATCAAGCTCCGTTCTGGAGATGATTCTAAACCTCTATTTAATATCTTTTTAGACAGGTATCGGGGCAATCTAACCCTGACTCCTGAAGGTTGAGCCTCATTCTGGGGACAATCTTGTGAAAGATGTCAATCTAAACAATGTAAGGGCAATCTAACCTAGATATTGGAGGGACTAAACTTCGTTCCAGAGATAGTCCTAAAATCTCTATTGATTATCTTGTTGGACAGGTATTGGGGCAATCTAACCCTGAATCCTGAAGGTTGAGCCTCGTTCTGGGGACAGTCTTGTGAAAGATATCAAATCTATTTAGGTATCAGGGCATTCTAACCCGGATCCCTGGGGATCAAGCTTTGTTCTGAAGATGACCCTCGAAAACTCTATTTGACCGATGTCTTGGCAACCTAACCTAGACTTCGGAGAGTCAAGCTCTATTCTAGAGATGGCTCTGAGATCTTTGCATCATCAATTTTTGAAATCTATTCTTCTATGCTTCAAGCATCAGACTATTTTTTGAATCAATGTGCTACTCGCACATCAATTCAAAGAGGGGCAAAATGTAACACCCCAAAATTGGCATCTTGCAACCCTAACCAATTTTGTTGCATTTATCACTCTTCTAGATCATCTAAGTCCTATTGTACTAGGCAATTCTGATTTTTAACTAACTCTACTCGACCTAAGTGTCAAATGTAGAAAATCCTAAATCTGCATTAATCATACATCATATTTAATTCCTAAACACCTATTTGGCTAAACAAACCTGATGATCAAATTAATTTAATTAATAAATTCCTAGCACTTTAATTAAATTAAATTCACCCTCTTTAGCTAAGACACATAAAAAAGGAATTAAATGATATTTAATTATTAAAAAAATATCCTCATTTTCAATAATTGAATTTAATTATTCAGATAATTGAGAAAAAGAAATTATAAGGTCATATTTATTTAATTAATTGGATAATCTCTCAAAAATCTTTCTTCTATTCAGAATTAGAAACTTCTCTTTAATTATTCTTTAAAGAGAGAGAAAACAGAGAAATCAAATAAAACAATTAAATCAAAGAAAGAAAATAGTTAAAAGCAAAGAGAAAACAATTTATTGTATTCTTTTAAATAAAGCTTTCTATTCTAAACTGGCTTTTCTATCTGTTTTATTTCAAAGAGGAAAGTTTCTATTCTG
>MU226709.1:2018720-2037102 GCA_018584345.1 Thuja plicata | reverse complement strand
CATTTTTTATGCATTGTTAGAATACTGAATTATTGTCACATTTCTTGATATCTCATATAGAATAATTTCATTATTGCAATAGAATAGTTTCAATTTCTAGAATAATTGCATTGAAATCATGTCTTAGCATAATCTCACATCTTTCAACTCTTAGGATAATCTTGCATTATATTGCATTCATGGAGAAAAATCCTTCATTCCTAGATTGGTCTATGGTTGTGAGACTCTCGTTCTGAGAGCTATTTCGAAAACCCCGTCTAGATAGAAGGCAACAGGTCAAATCATGCAGACAGGCAAGATGAATAATCTCATATTCATTCTTGTGTGTACCTGGTGAAGAAGGACTATGTTGAAATGTATGTTGAGTTAACAAGGCCAAATTTACCACATACAGACATAAGATAGATGTTAGTTAATACACAAAAATGAGCTTCTCCTTCTTATGCATTGCACAACCCTTAGGCACTTTGACCAACAGCATCATGTGTCAATTTGAATTTATGAAACTTTTAAAGTTTTTAAATGTTCTCTGACTTCATCTAAGAACACTCTCCACTAATAGAAAATGTTCATTCATGCATCACCCCTAGCTCTCCGATCATCTTGATTTAAAATCATAAAGGAATTGATCATTAAAACTACCCAATTTTGCCACTTTAACAATCTGCTTGATTTAAAGATATTGTTGTGTTGGCCGACTCTAAAAACTGACCAAATCCAATAACCAGAATGTGGATCTGGGCACACATGCTCCATGGTTGACATTATTCCATCCTGTAAAGTGACAACTGATGAAACACAATAAATACAAATATTTTAAACACCCAAGTCGCCTCTTCACAACAATTCTACAAATTACCCTGTCCAATAACAATGAATTGCATTTGGTTTCGACTTTGAAAATAAGTCAAACGATCTCCTGAGGACCTGAGCTTCTGGATATTTGAAACATGTGATATGAAGAGAATGAATCTAGAAAGGTGGCTCTTGAAAATAATTCATAAATATTTGGAAGCCCCCCAAAGGTAGCCACTTGGAAATGCAGAAGATAGAAAACATGAGGAATAACTATTTCTACAAATGAAAAGCATCTGGATAACTGTGCATACAAAACCCTCAGGACCTGAAACCTTGAAAACTTGAAGAAAATTTGGTCTATAAAATAGTGGTACCAATATCTTGATATGACCAATCATGACATTCAATATATAACCTCACAAATAGGGCCTCCAACCAAACTATGCAACTAATCTGCATCAAATTGTTAGAAACTACAAACGGAATCGGATTGGCAAACTGGGAAAACAAATTCATCATGGCCTGAAAATCTTCATGGTAGCACATTTCCATGCATAAAATATAGGGGATCTTTCAATTATCCATTTCATTCAACCGGGTGTAAAATTGTAAGACCTCAAAGTAAGTCATTCAGAAATCTGCATTTGACAGTTTGGCACACTGATAGAAAATACAAATGGAATGGTCTTGGAAAACTGACCAAATAAACTTGTCATAACTTGAAGATGGATACTCAAGAATTATTTGTCCTCTATAATGGATTACAAAAGGAATTTTTTAAATTAGGTCGCAATGTCAAAAGTTACGATTAGTCAAACAGGGCTACTCAGAATTCGGATCAATTACACAATGCATGACAACAATAAACTACCAACTTTGAGGGGTTTGAAACCTAGTCAAAACATATTGAAATGACTTGGGATTTGAAAAATAGGTTCTTTGATATGCATACTAAACATCCCCAATGTTTTGGGTCATGAAACTTAACAAGTCACAAAATATTCAAAAGAAAACTAGGTATGTTACAACAAATTGACACTTAGGTAGAAATGCAGATTTGGACAAGTGCTCAAAAAAAGACATCACGAAACAACTCAAAACTTGAAATTAACGAAATGGGGTGTCTTCATATGCCTAAAAAAGAGTGATAAACACCTGACATGCATGAAAAACTTCAGAATCTCATCTAGGCAAATAAGCTCAAAAAGCACTTATAGGGGGTCAAAATGCAAAGCACTAGTGAAACACTCAAAAATGCTTCTTGTATTTTTGAGTACCAACAGGATGGAGATGCTAACTTGAATTTTATTTTTCAATGACTTGTTTATGTTTACATAATTCATTTAAAATTAGTGTAGAGTAATAAGACAATGCATATCCTAATGATTTTTTATCTCTACCCTAATATTTAGATAAACCTAATATAAAGCATAAACTAGTAGAGGTTATGAATTCGATGATTAGTTTTGAAGTAATGGCTTGAGTTGATAATTCAAGTAATGATAGTTGATTGATGTTTAACTAAGATAATAACATTAAAATGATCATAGGCTAATAAAGATCACAATTCAATGTTTAACTTTATGAATGTAAATAGGTTGAGGATGTTGTTTTAGTAGCAACATTAGGGAACCTGTGAGGACTTAGG
Organism: Thuja plicata; assembly: GCA_018584345.1. Classification (NCBI taxonomy): domain Eukaryota; kingdom Viridiplantae; phylum Streptophyta; class Pinopsida; order Cupressales; family Cupressaceae; genus Thuja; species Thuja plicata. The sequence goes on along the minus strand of MU226709.1, from coordinate 2,034,656 downwards.
TTGGTTAATATCTTGCATTTGAGTTTTGTAAAGGAGTGTTTGTTTATGTATTAGAAATGATGCATATCTCAACAGTAAAAATAAAAAATAATTACTTGCGTCTTTCGGTGTTAGATGGTTTGTTCTCTTGGGTTTCCTAGTGGGGCGTTACATCTGGTATCAGAGCCCTAGGTTTCCACACTGGAAACTCTGGGACTCGTAGTTGGCCTATACATAATACTTAATACCATATGTTTCTTCTTTTGATGTTCTCCTTATGTTAATAAACTTGAATGCTATACATGAAAGCTATGTTTTGTGTATTCCTTCTATATATTGTTTTATAAGAGTACACCTTTTATTCATGAAATGATTTGGCTTATATCAATTACTTATGTTTTTACATTATGAGATTCATGTGGTTCAAATAAATGTCTTTCTAAAATGGTATAGCATGTTTGAAATTAGGTAATTTATGATATTCATAGATCTGGTAAGAGTAAGAAGTATCTCCCTCTTGTATACCTTCTTGAAGTAAGAAATTGAAGAGAAAAGAAAAAATAAATTGTTGATAACCAAATGTGTATCTCCCTTCCCTTTTTAAAGGACTAAATTTCTTAGGAAAATCAATGTGTCAGTAAAATGAATGTGCTTAATTAGAGGAAACTCTTGGGTAAAGGACCTATGTCCCCAAGGTTTTGAATAGGATTTTAGTACACATTTTGTTGAAAGAAGTGTTTTATTTATATGGTAATAATTTTGACTTATATGTGATCCATGTTATTTCTACGAGTTAAACTAATTTAAACCACCAATTATAAGGGAAGAGTATGATGCTATATAAATGAATTATTGTATAAGTATAAAAGAAAAGGAATATAGACTACCTATCCTACAGAATTAAAGTAATATTTTCATTAAAAAGGATTTTTATTAAGTGTACCTTTTTGCTAGATGCCTAGTGAGGGGTTAGAATCTGAGAAGAGTATTATGGAAAAAAATTCTTGTAGTAATCAGATACGAAGAAATCTATTTTTGGTATTTTGTATGTGAATTGTGAGTATCAATTTAATTGTACAAAACTAATAATATTATTACTAGTATAAAGGGGTGATGAGTCATAATAAATAGAATAGTTGTGTGTTTATCAGAATAGATTTAAGTTAAACATTAGATTTTTCTTAAAAAGGAAATGTTAGAAGAATATTTATACTTATATGATGTTATATGAATCACATTGTTAATGTGTATAAGGATAATGATACATGTGGTTACTCCTGAATGTGCTCCTTTTAAGGAAATTAAAGATAGCTATAAAATATATGTGCATAATGTTGGTTTACCCTACTAAAGATGGTTTACTGAGAGGGGGTAATATGAAAATATTGCAACTTAACACTTTAAATCTAAACCTCTGATTCCACTCGATGATTCAAATAACACCAGTGACAAAAATTGTAAACACTTCACAAACTTGAAAAACAACATATAACATAAGAAAATAACATTCACAGTTATCAATTATCACACATAACACTAGATCTAATGAGGAACCCCAATTTGGGAATAAACCTCCATGGGAATTATCACCCACAAAAATAAATACTCTTCTGAAGTATACTCGGTTAAGAGCTAATCCGGTTAAAGATTACAATGCACATTTGTTAGATGTGACCCTATTAGGGGATTTACCATATACATTTTAAGATCTTCACCCTGCTAGGAGTGGCCTGGTTAGAGGGCTTGAACATTCATCCTAGAATGTTACCTTTCTCAAGGATTTACAAAAGGACTAGTTAGGTCCACTCGATTAAGAGATTTTATGTTACAAATGTTAGTAAATAATAATGTACTAAATTAACCTGAGATTATGCAACTATACTTTCCTTGATCAAGTCCCTTGTTTTCTCTCTAAAACATACTGGCACCAAAAACTCATCAGTCTCTCCTCTGGACTGGTTCTTCACCTATTTTCTCAACTATGTACCCCTCAGTAGGTTGACCACACCTCTACCATTCAACTCTTAAATCTGCTAGCATCTCTCTGTACAAACATATAGACTTGTCAATATATATGCCTCTATTTTACCTCTTAATCCTATTGATTAGGTTTTCCTTCAATTGCACTCAGTCGTCAGATCATCTCCTATGAACTGATTCAATGTATCTGCAACTCGGTTAGGTAATTAACGTTTGCCTCGTGACTTGCACTTTTTCTTGGAGCTCACAACTTTATTTTTCCACTTAATCTTCACCTCAGATTTTGAACTTGATTTTTCATGATCGTGGATCTTGCAATAGACTTTATCTTCGTGCTTAGAAACTTCTTGATCTACATGCCTTTTCATTAAATTTGTTCTTCTCCTTGAATCCAGACTATGTTCATGTTCTATTCCGTGCTTGGTGACTTTGGTGAATATCTTCACTCGGTGTCTAACTTCACTCTGTTACCAACCTTGCTCGGTTGTCATCTTCGCTTGGTGAATTTCTTTGCTTTGCTCGACTGACTAACACTTCACTGTTTAGTAACTAGGTTGTTCCCTTTACCGACTTAACCTTTCTTCTTTACTGACTTAACAACATCAAATGTTAAGTAAAAACAATTATACCAATAGTTCCTTATCATTGTCTAATATTTATTATCTCTCCAATTAAATTCCTCTCTGATTGATATGACAACTTAATATAAACCAGGAATCAATTGCTTGACATCAATGACAAACTAACAACTTATCTAACCATTATAATTGCTTTTATTCTTCTAAACTCGGTCTTCATCACCATTACCATCAGTTGGTTAACAATCTCCCTCTTTGGCATTGATGGAAATACTATCAATTGATGATGGTATGCTCTGATCTTTATGTACTATATTTTCTCTCTCTTAGCTTGTTCTTCCTCTTTTCCTTCTATCACATTCTCCCTCTTACATGTAGCCTCTTTTACTTGTATTCATTACTTACTTTTCCATTGTACTTACTTCTCCCTTGTGGAGTCATCAATTACATACTTCTCCCTCTTTGAAAACAATGCTAAAGATCCATACTCCTGAAATATTGTTCAGGTAGTGAATCAAACCTTGCATGTACTGATTTATCTTTGCATACATAATTCCTTTCACAACTTCAGGCATCACCTAAAGTGTGAACGCTAGCATAAAATCAAAATTTAGATATTCTAATGTGTCCTAGAATTGATTCAACATGCCTCTTTCTTTAATGAATTTTGGATAGGGGTAGGACCCCTAATTTACCTCTGAGATACTCAAAAGAATCCTTTGGTAGTGGCTTGGTGAATATGTCAGCAAGCTCTTATTTTGAATTCACATATTCCAACATTACAAGCTTGTCTTGTACTTTCTCTCTCAAGTAGTGATACTTGATAGATGTGTGCTTGGTCTTTGAGTGCATTACCAAATTCTTTGATATTTTTATAGCATTTACATTGTCATAATAGATAGTGACTAGATCGGTGATCCCTTATTGCATACCTTCTAGTAGTTATTTTATCCACACAATATTTGCACAATTCATAGCTGCAACAACATACTCAGCCTCGACAGTAGGCTGTGATATACAACTTTATTTCTTTCTTAGCCATGTAACTATTCTTTCTCCTAAAAAGAAATATCCTCTACTTGTACTCTTTCTGTCATCAATGTTTCCAGTCCAATCAACATTAGTATAGACTTTCAATTAAAATTATCCTCATTTATTGTGTAGTAGGCCAAAATATTCAGTGTCTTTCAGATATCTAAAAATTCTCTTAACTGCAAACATACGTGTTTCCTTCGAATCGAAAGAAAACCTTGCAACAATTCCTACTGCATGAGAAACATCAGGTCTGTTGTGCACTACATATTGAAACTTACCAATCATGGAACGGTAGAGTATCTCATTGACTTCTTGTGACTCATCCTCTTTAGATAACTTGCAGCTAGTGACCATCGGTGTTCCAACTGGTTTTGAGTCATCCAAACCAAAGGTCTTTAGGATCTCCTTAATACATTTTGTTTATGTATTATAGATCCCATCCTTTACTTGTTGAATTCAAAGTCCAAGAAAGAACTTAATCTCTCCAGTCATAGACATTTAAAACTCTTTTCTTATCTCCTCAGCAAAATATTTTCACAATGTGTCATTACCTCCAAAGATAATGTCATCAACAAATATCTCAGCAGTTAAAATTTTTTTACTACTATCACATTTCAGATACACATTGTTGTTGTCACTAGTTCTTTGAAATCCTATTTTGACTAGATATGAATGAAATCTTTCATACCATGCTTGGGGTGCTTGTGTCAATCCATAGAGTGATTTGTGCAATTTGCATACCATGTCTCTATTAGTATTCTTAGAAGATCCTTCAGCTTGTTCAATATATACTTCCTCTTCATGAATACCGTTGCGAAATGCAGACTTAAAAACCATTTGATAAACTTTCAAGCCCTTATAAGCCGCATATGCTAGTAGAATCCTTACTCCTAATCTAGCAACAGGTGCAAAAGTTTCACCATAGTCAATACCTTCTTCTTGTGCATACCCTTTGCAAACTAATCTTGGTTTGTGTCTGATTACATTACCATGCTCAACTTATTTATGAAAATCCACTTAGTGTCAATTACATTTTTATCTTTTTGTCTTGGTACCAAAGTCTATGTATTATTCTTTTGAATTTGTTCTATCTTGTTTATTCTTTTGGTCTCGGTACCAAAGTCCATGTATTATTATGAAAATCCACTTAGTGTCGATTATTCATTTCATTTATCTTATTATTGTGGGCAGATTTAGTGATGGAAGTAGTAATTGTTTTCCTTTCAATATATTACTTTATTAAGAGATATAATGTTTGGTTGGTCTTTTTCTAAAGTTGAACTTATAGTCCAAAAACGTGATTGTGAGCCATTAATAAGAAGCTTATAAAGTAGGAATAAGGTCCAAAGCTTCATAAAATGTAGTAAGCAGTAGTATAATTGTCTAATGTAATAGTTTAATTTGTATGATGTGGAAAATAATAACTTATTTTTTACTCTTTTAACTTGAGTTTTCATTATGGTCGCATTTCCATAATTGCTGCTTGTGCCATGCAATTTTCACAACTTGCTGCAATACTTCTTTTGCTGTAGCATTTACTTTGCTGGTGTGATTATGTATTTTGAGTATTTTGTTTTATATACTATAAAAATTGATAGAATCAATTACATTTGGTGATTTGATCAACTCTGTCCCCCAAATCATATTCCCTTTCTAAAAAAATGGTCTATTGTAGTACTTACAATGTGGAGCATTAACTGGACCACTCTCTTTTCCCGTGGTGCCTTTATCAAGCCAAAAATTGATATAGAATATAGCCATCAGGTAGTCTTCTTCATAATAAACATTTGATTGCTACTAGATTTGATAGAGTTGGGATCTTCCTATGATTGTCAAAGTATGGAGTTAATTCAGTTTGGAATTTTTTTAGAGAATTTTGAGAATTTTACATGTGTATGGAATTGAATTATATTGAATTGAGATTGTTGCTGGATTTTTTATTATTTTCTCCTCTTCTAATTACTAAAATATTTTATAAGGCATTTTACTTTCATAGAATGGGTCAATTATTTTATTATTATTATATATTTTTTATTATTATTTAGACGCGGTTATTCACTACACAAAAACGCCCATCACTATGACATAATATACATCTCTAAAGTGTCAACAATTAGCATGGCAAGAGTAGACGAACATCGTCTGTCAAAAGGAGAAGTTAACAGGTGTAAAATGCAAACCTGTCTCTAGAAATTCTGATTGCAATAACTTGATCAGTAGGAACATATAAATTCTACATACATTAATATTTCAGCACATTAAGATAAGTTTTTCAAAAACAACTTATTGGAATGTTGAATATGTGGTTAAAATTTTTAAAAACCTTGATCAAGGGGTAGCTAGATAAAATCATAAGTTCCATTCTGAAGTATTTCCACAACAACTTTTATTCATTTCAATACCAAATTCGTTATACATGTACTGTGATAAATTTGGCCAAAAAATCAGAAGCCATTATTGTCCTTATTGCACATGTCTCATATTGCTCCTGCATTCTCATTCCAAGTTATGATTGTATTGCTTGCATTACGCCCACTTAGTATTATGTAAGGCTTCTTGTAATGCCCCGCTAGGGAACCCAAAAGAAATTAACCTATAAGTAACAACTAAGTTCACATAATATTTTTTTTTCTTTAAAGTTTACATTCAAGATGATAATTATGCAGAAGCAAATACAATGAAACACAAAACATGATCATAAAGTAAACTCAACAAGGGCACACTTCTCAAGGGTTCCATAACGTAAGAATTACTCATAAACTAATTAAAATTAAATATAAATATGACAAGGTACAACATGATTAATAAGTTCATCAATTCATAAATAATGATATGATTACAGTTGATACCATAGGGTATATCCAAGAAATGACATCCACTGCACAAGTCGTAGGGTATGTAATAACAATTAAACATGAGTTACAATACATTAATCCATGAAATCATAACTGAAATACATATACATGATATGATGACCAACTTTTAAGAAAGATAAGAGCATATCTCCTAAAATGTTGCAAGAAAGTATAACTTCTACAAGGTCACCAACAATGGTACAAGGATGTCGAGGTATCCAATGGTAAAGAGGATCACTACCACCTGTCCTCATGGAACCTAAATGGTCCACACCCACCATGCTGAGGAGATAATAACAGATCCCAAATTGGTTTTCAAACTAGTCATAAGGTAGGACAATACAAGGGATCTAGAAAGCTCTCTATCACAAGGTACATTTCCAACTAAATAGGTAAAGACCTACAAACCCAGAGGCAACCGACTCACGTAGGAAATTTGAAATGAATAGGGGAAGTGTCATCACACGAGTCAACTCTAAGGTGACCCAGGAAGTCTCACTGGACCCCCAGCCCCCTAGTGACTCTATGCAGTATCAGTAACCTCTTGTATAGACAAGGGTACTAACTATGCAAGATCAAATCAAGCATCTTCTCCCACTCCCATCTGTTATGCCTTACATCCCCGTCCCTACATTTTGTGTGCAAAATGTTGGGTCCCCCTTTTTTTCTTTCTGCTTTCGGCTCTTGCCTTGTCTTTTTCTTTCTGTTTTCCTTCTCCAGGGTTTTCTTCCTCGCGATGTTGTTTTTGTTTTGTTGGTCTCTCGTCTCTCCGGGGCCCGGTCCCAGAGTTGGTTGTCCTTTGTTGGGAGCCAGATTCTAGACTCCGGGATTCTTTGCCATGATGTCTTCTTTTCTTAAGATGGTATCATTGCATGGAATCCCTAGGCCTGGAGTCTGGAGGTCTGTCTATTCAGAGTTTGCGGAAGGAAATGTAGCTTGCTTTTACCATGGGTATAAATAGAAATTACCTGTCATTTTCACATTTACCATGATTAAACACTTAAGCAATCTGAGCGATTTTACAGTGATTTAGTGATAATCCAGTGCGAGCCATTCCAAGTTGTTTTGAACAATTGTGAGTGTTTTATGGTAGTAAGTGGTGATTGTTTGACGGTAGAAGTTGTTGCAAAGCATTTGCAGTGAGTCCCTTTCCTTGCCCTTCTCTATTTTCAGGTTGGTACCTTCTCTCCACTTGGATTTCCTACTTTTTGGTTTTTCTGTGTCTGGCTTTGTTGTCTTGTTTTTGTTTGGTGTTGTGTTTCATTTTGGTTCACCGCCCATTGGTGGGTCAGCTCTGCCAGAGGGTTGTACGCCCTCTGTGAAGATTTTGTATAGCCTATAGATAGTGTGAGGGGTTGTAGGTGTTTGTACAGTTGTCTACTTTTTGTGAATAGTCACTCTGCGTTCTATGTATATATGTAAATTTAATGTGTATCCTTTCAGTCTGCATGTATATACCTTTTGGCTCTATCGTGTATAGTGTATATTTTATGTATATTCTACTTAGTAGTCTGTCGAGCTTGTCGTGCTGCATTTGTTTCTGGTTTTTAATTTGTGAGCTCGCTCTGTGCAGAATACCGCCTGGTTGAAACTCGGCTCTCGGCCGGTTTCAGCTAGGTGGTTTTCTCTCTCCTCCATAAACCATCCTACCATTCATTTATGTTCCATGTGTGTATTTAAATTTGTCCAAGTGGCCTTCACTTTTTGCGCATTCGAATAGTTGGTTCCACCACCGTCACCATAACTTCTATTTATTGCACACCCACGTGATGTCCATGTGGGTCTGACGACTAGATTTTTGTGCACGCCTCCCAATGGTTAGTTTTCTGGACTCTGGTCTCTTGCCATTACTCAACCCACATCTTGCCTTTAAGTATGATGAGACCCTCAGACCCGGATGTTGGTTAAATTTCAAAGTTTACAAAATATATATGCTTTCTGGGATTTTGAACTGAGGTAAATTTTCAGGGAAAGAAAGCACCACAGTGTTAAGATCTCCGGACCCCAGAATAACATTTATTTATCTATTCTGATGGTTTCTTGGCCTTGCAGGTTTCCAAAACATACTTTCATCATGTCTGAAGCTTCTACATCTTCACCACCCGGGACTCCGAAACTTCCTTCTATGGCAGTTACCAGGGAAGCTGTCAGGTCCAAAATAGAGAAGGCTCTGGAGAAGCTGCCCCTGAGCATGAAATACGTGAAGGACAGTGTCATCATGGGCTCAAAGATTGAGTCCAAAGTTCAATTCATTACCGACACCAACATCGGGACATGGCCCGAGATGCAGGCCTTGGTGAAGATGATGTACATTCAGCGACAGGCCGGGGATCCATTGGCCATTAAAATCGAAAACTCTGGGATTCTCAAGGCAGCTTGTTTCCCGTGCTTGGTGTAGTCACCAGAGCTTATTCTCACACTTACAGCACACTACAACACATTCGTCTGGGCAGTTATGCTTGCAGCCCCAGATCCAACCGGGTATCCCACCCCTATGGTATCTCTCGACGCCGCAACTTTTCAGATGGGGTTGGGGATTCCTTAATTTGATAGGCCGACTATGGTTACCAGATCAGATGCCTTGGCACAGTTTAATCAGTTGGAAGAGACGGCCCATATATATATGAACAATAATTGGCTCAAGACCCCAAAGAGGGATCCCAAGAGGATGAAGCTAGAAATTGCCAGGTCTGAATTTAAGGAAAGCATCCAGATGGGGATGATAGCATTATGCCAGGTCTTTAGACAATAGTATGCCCGAGAATTCTCTAGGTGGATGTATTACTTCTTGCTTGGTATCAGCACGGGTGGGGAATATTTTGACTGGGTCGCCATAATTTTAAATCACATAGATTCCCAGTTCCTTTAGATAGCCCAAAAGAAGAAGTTCTATATGACTTCTTATGTTCTTTGGGTCCTGGCACAACAGCGACCCTGCACCAATGGGCTACTCACCAACGGCATACTCGGGATAGCTCTGGGTCAAAAGGCTCCTTGGGACCATTTCACACAGATTCAATGGGAGGCCAGCTTCCCCAATTTTTGTCAAGTAAATGATGCCTTCATTTACTAAAACCTGCTCACACCCACCCGGGATGCAGGATACCGCCTATCCACAGAGGCGATGAATTTGGTCCAGAGCTATAGCCATTATTATATATAGTTTCAACAGCATACATACATAAGGATAATCAGCTTCTCCGGGAGGCCATACTTGTTACCCAAACATTGTGGGAACAAGAGAATTCTTTTAGAGTATTGCAGATAGATGATGGAGTTGCATGCCTTCTTCGCCTTGAAGAAGGTAAAAAATATTTTGTTCCCAATCACTTGTGGGAATTATTCATGTAGTCTGGCCACCACCAAAGAAGTAGACAATGAGCTTAAAAGTTACAACTTGGCAGAATTCTACTTGGGGCGGAAGCATTTTTATCCGCATGGAAAAATTGCGTCAGCACTTCCCCGGGCATTAGAGCCCCACTGTTACCATATGGAAGACTTCTGGGAAGATTTCTAGGATGATGTGGAGGTCAGGAGCTAGCACTATGTCAGGGTGACCACAGGGATGAGGGAAAGATTAAAGCTCTAGAGATTTTTGGAAGACTTCTCGGACACCAGCTCCACAATAGATCCACAGTGTAAAGCTAAGGGGGTCGATAAATTGGCCCTCCCACCAGTGGATTGGGATGCCCAGGAGGGGCCCACAATTGAAGAGTTCACCCATAATGTGGTTGAACACAGCCACACCTATTTCAAGAAACTAAATCCTCACGCGGGTTGGGGATTTCGTGCACGAGCCCCTCCCCAGCGCTCGCACTAAGAGCGCGCGTGCGCCGCGCAAGATTCTTAGAATCTCGCTCGAGAACACATCCTGCCTCACGCAATCCATAAAGCTCATGCGGGACCAGAGTTTCCTCACATGAGAAAATAGTTTTCTCGCATGGGAAATTGGCAAAAATCAAAAATTTGTATTTTTTCTTGCGTCGCAGAGTCAACCAGTTGAACTGTGTGTAGGATAGTTCCATAGTTACATTTGTTGTCTTTTGCTTTGAAAATCATCATTGTTGAGGTACTAATCTAATTTTATCCTTTTGTGTTGCAGGTTTATCTCCTAGACATCGGTTTCAGGTCCCATCACCCTATCATGGGTGAGTTACTGCAGAGATTATCAGATGTCGACAGGGCCCATATTGATGGGCTAGGATTGACATATTTGTGTGATGTACTTGATATTCAGGTAAATCATGGATTACTCAGGGCCCTGGTTGAGCATTTCCATTCAGAGATGAATACTTTCCATCTGCCACAGGGAGAGATGACGATGACTCTGGAGGATGTATACCATATTTTGAGAGTGTCGTTCCATGGAGCTCATGTGGAGTATTGCATGCAGCCAAGAGATTGTATGCAGGATTTGAGAGCCATTTTTCAGGATCAGTTGGTGGTGGGCTAGGCCATCTTCTGGGAGGAGTTGATATGTACTTATGACCGAGATTACCCCTTGGCAGTTGTTCTCGCATTATTTTTGAGCTGTCATCTGGTACCAGATTGTGGTCAGCACGGTTTGGAGTGCGGTTGGGGTATTATGCTCTAGAAGATGCTAGATGTCCCATAGTTACTTATGGATGGGGAAAGTGCATACTGGCACAGATGTATAATGAGATGCATAAGATTGTGTATTGGGGTGCCCGCACTATGGCAGCAGGAGTAGTTGTGTTGCAGATCTAGGCTTGGGATCACCTTCGTGTGTGTAGGCCAATTTTTCATGATACGCGACAGCCATTAGAGCCATATATTTATAGATACGCCAGTTTGATGACCTAGCCCATGCTGGGTAAGACTGAGCAGTGGCACGCACAGATTGATGATATGGCTGCAGTGATATGGCGACCATGGGCAGCTACTAAGGTCTGGGATGATACTCATCATGAGCTGTCATACATGTTTTATTCATGTCCTCTGATAGGGCATACCATCACAATGATCAAGTGATTCTTACTTACGCGTGTATTGCATAAGTTTGGGAGACCTTAGGATGTTTCTCTCGAGTATTACGCTTATGCCTGATTCGTCGATGAGACGAAGAAGCATTGGCAAAGGCAGCTTGATAGGGGGTGTAGCATGATAGACCCTTGGGTACCACCATCCTGATGGGATTATATGGCAGTAGTGACGAATACAGGTGTGACACCTGCATATAGAGATCATTTGTTAGCACATCCATTTCCTAGATTCACATCTCTAGTGGGCCAGATTCCTCAGGTGGTGCAGCCACCACCACAACAGCAGGCACAGCAGGTTCCTCCTCCGGGACAGCAGCCGCAAGATCAGTAGCCACAACAACCACCACTTCAATAGCAGGAGAGAGTGGTACATCCACATACACATCAGACTAATATCCCTGTGAGGCCCATGGGATCAGATACAGGTGTTGGGCCTAGTGGCAGCTAGGATAGAGCTACAGAGTAGGGTGATGATACCATCATGGCCGATGCAGTTTTTACTGATCCTCCAGCAGGCGGATAGGTGACCCAGCTACATGAGTCTCTTTTTAGAGTGAGAGAGAGAGAGTGCGACAGACACAGAGGGAGCATGATGACCTCCATACACAGGTGGTTATCAAAGATACCCAGATATCAGAGTGGGACCGGGAGGTCCAAGAGTTGTGAGAGGCACTGGCCAGGGCACAACTGGATATTACATATGAGGCTGATCAGGCTAATTAGTATTATTCTATGTATACTCTTGCATTTCCTGAGGTAGTAGATTAGATTCTACTTTTTTTAGAGTATGCTGGCGCTTGGGCTGTTCCACAAGGACCACCTCCAGCAGGACCACCTCCATAGGGACCACCTCTAGGTCCTCCTCCTCAGCAGCAGGGCATGCCCCCACCTCCACCTCCTCCAGGTGGTTAGGTTATGATGTATATTGTACCACCATTTTGACCTATTGTGCTCGAGTAGCACCCTTGTACATTCAGACTGATCGATATATATATGAGCTAAATTTTTGGCATCATTGTACATGTGTATATATTGCTTTAAATCTGTACATTTTATGAGATGATTTCCTATATGATTTAGATGTATGGATTAGAAATGTATGCAATGGATGAATATGCAAATGTTTATGCATGTTTTTTATTGATGTATGAAAATGCTATGACAGATGTTAGATGGATAAATGCTATGTATGATTCGATTTATGCTTATAATGGATGCACATGTTTAGGGATATATGTATGCAAATAAATTTATGGAAATGCACTTCTTGAAAATGAATGGAATGCAATGAATGAAATGGTACTAATCATCTCATGCAGGGCATTCACAATATACAATAGATACTAGCCAAAAGGATGCACACGAAGATCGAGAATGAGGACCGAACACTCATGCAGTCAAGAAGAACCATGATGAAAGATGAGGACCTTTGAAGAATGAGAAGATAATGAAGAGAGTGCCAAACTACCATGATGCAAGCCTAAAATGTGAATGCAAGCCTACAATGCAAATGCAAGCCTAAGCTAAATGCAATCCTAGGACTTTGGTTGTTGGACTCATCATATTTATCATCATTGGGTGCTTTGGATCATCAGAGTCAATACAATCCTTACTGGTGTCGCTACAACCATAAGAATATGAATATGACTTTCATCGGATAAAATGTAGGAAATGAATGTAAGCACTAAAGGCACAAAAGCCAAGGTGACCTGAACATTGTTTCCAGTTTGATATAGTAAAAGTTCACAAATAAACAAACATAGCAATAACAGTCAAGGAGATAGTTTCAACCTCCCCTTGGCGTACAAATAAAAAAGATCGAGGGATGTGAGGCTTTTCCACCTTAATGAAGAAGCTCTTATCACATACACCCTATTTATTTGACATTGTCGGATCATCAAAACCACAGCCATAAGCAGTAGTCAAAGAAAATATCAATGAAATCCATAAGAACAGACAGCATACCAAGAAAGAGTCAATCATATCTAAGCATGTTTTGAGGTTTACGAATGTTTCTATGTTTGGGGTGTTGAGAAATACCATTATGCTTGTGAGTGCAATGTTTTTGATTGCTATCGAGAGATGTTTACGTCATGAGATATCTGATGTGTGTTAAAAAACACAGATGTGTCCAAAGAGAGTGTTAAAAAACACTGTTTGTTAAGGTGTTGAGAAACACCAATTTGTGCCAGTAGAGAGTTGTCCTTCAGGAATGACAAGATTACTGACTCAAGTGTAAACCAAAGCATGATAAAAATGGGGAGCCATGTCCCCAAGTAACGAATGGATCGAAGCTGAGAAAAATGGATAGCGAAATAATGCGAGAAATCTCATCAATGTAGTAGCAGTAGGCAGACTCAGTGAGAACCACTGGTGACTATCGCAAGAGATTCTCAAGCATAAAGATCAATAACAAGATCAAAGCATCAACAGGTAGATGCGGTGAGGACCACTGGTGACTGATGCAAAAGAGAGTCTCAAGAAGAGATGAAGCGCTACGAGGCATCGGCAGGCATACGCAGTGAGATCCACTGGTGACCGATGCAAGAGGAGAAGAACTTCAAAAGATAAGACAATGCCCCCTAGACCAGGAAAATGCCCCCGAGTATGACCAGTTTCAATCCATGTGAGGTCGAGAAAAATCCTGAAGATGACTAAAAGCAAATGCACACTAAAGCAGGAAAGCGAACTAAAGCTGGAAAGAAAACTGAAGCAGGAAAGCAACTGCAAGAAAGCCAAGACATGCTGCAACAGATAAAACATTGTGAAACAAGAGGCGCCTATTTACTAGGTTTTCACCATCTTGGCATAAATTCTATTTTTTCTACCATGATGCCTATTTACCAGGTTTTCATCAATGACACATTTTTCTCTTTTTCTCTTTTTCTCTTTTTTTTGTATTTTTCAATTTTTTATTTTATTTTTTTTGTATTTTTAAATTTTTTCATTTTTTTTTATATTATCAAGGTGCCTGTTTACCAGGTTTTCACCAGGATAATAGATACATCAAAGCACCTGTTTGCCAGGTTTCACTAGGATGATCATTTTTTCAGGACATTTTACAATTTTTAGGATTTTCTCAGAAATAAAGTATATACACGAGCATGCAGAAGATATCTCAATTGTAGAATTTCTTCAGGTGAAGAGCGTTGATGGGATCTTTGAGTGATTCACCTTCTGTAGTGGAGAGATGATAAGCATCAGACCCAAATACTGTAGTAATGATATAAGGACCAAGCCAGTTTGGCTCAAACTTCCCTTTCTAAGTCTGCTGTTGTTGATTTTTAGGATTCTCTCTCAGGATGAGATCGCCTATTTGGAAGTCTCTTGGTCTGACTTTCTTATTATAGCTCTTTGATATCCTCTTTTGGTATGCTTTGAGATGATCAAACGCCACCTTCTGACGTTCATCTAGTAACTCAAGCTCTTGTAGCCGAGATATTCTCGTGTCATCAACTGTAATGAGGCCTTTCAAAGAGACTCGCAATGTAGGAATCTCCACCTCAATAGGTAGCACAGCATCTGCGCGATAGACTAAAGAAAAGGGCGTGGCCCCTGTTGGTGTTTTGATACTAGTGCAATAGGCCCATAAAGCCAGATTTATCTGGAGGTGCCAATCTCCTCCAGACTTGTGTACCGTACAGTGCAGGATCTTGAGAATTGTTTTGTTAGAAGCTTCAGTTTGCCCATTACCCTAGGGGTAGTAAATAGAAGACCAATGTTGAATGATCTTGAACTTAGCACATAAATTTGTCAGATATTTGTTCTTGACCTGTCCCCCATTGTCAGTGATTATAGAGGAAGGTACACCATATCTACAAATAATGTAGTTTAAGATAAACATAGCTACAGATTTTCCATCAGCTATACTGAGAAGCACTGCCTCAACCCATTTAGTAAAATAATCTGTAGCAGTGATGATGTACTTGTGTCCTCTTGAGGAAGATAGATATATTTGACCTACTAAGTCAAAATCCCACTGTTGAAATGGCCAAAAGGTGATAAAAGGAATGAGTTCCTTAGCTAGAACATGAATCAAGTTTCCATGGAGTTGACATTGCTTACAAGATTTGGCAAACTGCGTAGCTTCCTTCTCCATATTGGGCCAATAATAACCAGCTCTAATAAGCTTATGAGCCAGTGTTAGGCCATTTGAGTGAGAACCACAAATGCCTTCATATACTTCTTCTAACGCGCGTTTAGACTCATCAAGTTCTAGACACCTAAGGAGAGTACCATCTAGACCCCGTCTATACAAGTCATTTTCCACGATGATGTATCGTGAAGCACTGCAGATTAGATGGCATTTTTCATTTCTAGTATATGTGTCAAGAATAGTTTGGTTATGGAGATAGGATTATATGTGGTGGTAGTGAGACGAATCATGTCCAATTACTGAATAGACCATCTGGGAGTCAGGAGAGTCATAGGCAGGGTAGCATAATGTCTCCACTAGGAACTCGTGTCTGAAATCATTCTCTGGCATTTGCAACATAGAGGCCAAAG
>MU226709.1:1976599-2009589 GCA_018584345.1 Thuja plicata | reverse complement strand
AAACAGTTGTCTCTTCATTCTCCATTTGAGACAAATAAGCAAAGATTATTTAAATAAAGGGGTGAATTATTGCCACATAAGTGTCCTTTCACATGGAATTATGGAATTCCTTTTTGAGGATAATTCACCCAATAATTAAATAACCTTTCAATTCCTTTTATGTATATTAGCTAAAGGGTGTGGAATTGATTTAATTTAAAAGCACTTAGGACTTTAGGATTAAATCAATTAATCATAGGGGTTTTTAGCTAATAATCATTGAGAAATTAGGAATTAAATATAATGTCATATTTATGCAAATTTGGGTTTTCTGCATTTGAAACTCAGTCAATTAAAGTCAATAAGGAGAAGAATTTGCCTAGTACAATAGGACTTCAAGGATAAGAAAATGCACCAAAATTGATTAGGATTATTAAGTGCCAATTTTGGGTTGTTACATTTTGCCCCTCTTTGAATTGATGTGCGAGTAGCGCATTGATTCAAAGAATAGTCTGAAGTGAAGATCAGAATCGGGGTTAGATTGCCCCAATGTCCACTGATAGTTGATAAGATCTAGGACTATCTTCAGAATCAGGGTTAGATTGCCCCAATATGAAGGTTAGCCCTCGGAGATCCAAGTTAGATTGCCTAGATAATGGTCTAAAGAGTTTTTGAGAATTATCTTCAGAATGAAGCGTAACTTTCAGGAATTAGGGTTAGATTGCCCCATACCCAATGAGATTTCAAGAATCATCTCTGGAACAAAGCTTAGTCCCCCAGTGTCTAGGTTAGATTTCCCAGACACTGGTCAGATTGATATCTTTCACAAGACTTCCCCCAAAACAAGGCTCAACCTTCAGGAGTCAGGGTTAGATTGCCCCAATACCTATCTCAAAAGATAATCAATTTAGGACTGTCTCCAGAACAAAGTGTGATCCTTGAGGATCTGAGTTAGACTGCTAAGATACCTAGCAAGATAGATTACATGATGAAAAGATTTGAGATCATGGAATATCCAATTTTGACTATAAGGTATGAAAAACTGAATATGCCCCAAGTGATGAGATGCCCCTAGCGACGGGGACTTTTGATTCAGATCAGACTGATTTGAGAATGATGCAAAAAGATTCAATGATGCAATCATCTTGCCCCCTCGGGAGCGAAATCGAAAGAAGACACATCATAGTGATGAGAGTGAGAAATCACAGAAAAAGATAGATCAAGAGCAGAATCAATTGAGAGCGATCGAGAGGTCCTATTGATTAGGTTTGACCATAGTTGACTAGAAGTGACTAGAGTTGACTTTGATGAAAAGATTGTAGAATTTGAAAAAAATGATGACAAGAGATAAGCCTAACAAGAAACCAACATCAGAAAACTGACTACATAAGCGTCTGATCACGTCCATCTCAAAAAAATTTAAAACACAATTTTGAGCTACTTAGAAGTGTCAGATTTCAATTTCGATCACAAAAATGGATTCAGAACGGTCCAATTAGCCAAGGGTGCAATTTTTGCAGAAAATGGAGCACTTTGAAAAATCAGGTCAAAGGCTATATAAGGACCGGAGGGTTCATTTTCAAATCATTATTCACCTTTGACTTTAGCGATGGTGAGAGCTCCAGCTGACATTGAGAGCATTCCTGTACACATGCATTTATTTGAGCACACCTGACGGCACAATCGACCAGCGTCGTATGACTCACCTGTGAGTATTCATAACTGGATCTTGTATTTCTGCAAAAAAATTATCATTTTTAGTGTTAGTGAATTTTTTAAGCATTTTAAACCACGTCTCGCCAAATCTCACGCGAGGAAACAGTTTCCTCATGCTGGGCCTGATCGCCTTTCGCATGAGGAAACTGAATCCTCACGCGGGTTGGGGATTCCGCGTGCGCACCCCTCCCCAGTGCTCACGCAAAGAGCATGCATGCGTCGTGCGAGATTCCTAGAATCTCACACGAGAACACATCCTGCCTCATGCGAGCCAAAAAGCTCACGCGGGACCAGAGTTTCCTCACGTGAGAAAAGAGTTTTCTCACATGGGAAATTGACAAAAATCAAAAATTGTTATTTTTCTTGCGTTGCAAAGTCAACCAGTTGAATTGTGTGTAGGATAGTTCCATAGCTACATTTGTTATCTTTTGCTTTGAAAATCATCATTGTTGAGGTACTAATCCAATTTTATCCTTTTGTGTTGCAGGTTGATCTCCTAGACTTCAGTTTCAGGTCCCATCATCCTATCATGGGTGAGTTACTGCAGAGATTATCAGATGCCGATGGGGCCCACATTGATGGGCTAGGATTGACATATCTATGTGATGTACCCAATATTCAGGTAAATCATGGATTACTTAGGGCCTTGGTTGAGCATTTCCATTCGAAGATGAATACTTTCCATCTGCCACAGGGAGAGATGATGGTGACTCCAGAGGATGTATACCATATTTTGAGAGTTTTGTTCCATGAAGCTCGTGTGGAGTATTGCACGTAGCCAAGAGATGGTACACAGGCTTTGAGAGCCATTTTTCAGGATCAGTTGGTGGTGGGTCAGGCCATCTCCTGGGAGGAGCTGATACGTACTTATGGCTGAGATTACCCCTTGGTAGTTGTTCTTGCATTATTTTTGAGCTGTCATCTGGTACCAGATCGTGGTTAGCATGGTTTGGAGTGCAGCTTGGGTATTATGCTCCAGAAGATGCTAGATTTGCCCATAGTTACTTATGGATGGGGCGAGTGCATACTGGCACAGATGTATCATGAGATGCACAAGATTTTGTATCAAGGTGCCTGCATTATGGTAGTAGGAGTAGTTGTGTTGCAGATCTAGGCTTGGGAGCACCTTCCCATGTGTAGGCTGATTTTTCATGATACACGACAGCCATTAAAGCTATATATTTACAGATCCACCAGTCTGATGACCCAGCCCGCGCTGGGTAAGACTGAGCAGTGGCGCACATAGATTGATGATATGGCTGTAGTGATATGGTGACCGTGGGAAGCTACTGAGGTCTGGGATGATGCTCGTCATGAGCTATCATACATGTTCTATTCACATCCTCTGATAGGGCGTACCATCACAGTGATCGAGCGCTTCTTACTTACGCGCATATTGCGTTAGTTTGGGAGACCTTAGGATGTTTCTCTTGAGTATTGCACTTATGCCATCTTCGCCTTGAAGAAGGTAAAAAATATTCCGTTCCCAATCACTTGTGGGAATTATTCATGTAGTCTGGCCACCGCCAAAGAAGCAGACAATGAGCTTAAAAGTTACAACTTGGCAGAATTCTACTTGGCGTGAAAGTATTTTGTTCCGCATGGAAAAATCATGTTAGCACTTCCTTGGGAATCAAAGCCCCACCGTTACCATATGGAAGACTTCTAGAAAGATTTCTAGGATGACATGGACGTCAGAAGCCGGAACTACCTCAGGATGACCACAGGGATGATGGAAAGATTAAAGCTCCAGAGATTTCTGGTAGACTTCTCAGACACCGGCTCCACAATAGATCCAAAGTATAAAGCTAAGGGGGTCAATAAATTGGCCCTCCCACCAGTGGATTGGGATGCCCAAGAGGGGCCCACAATTGAAGATTTCACCCATAATGTGGTTGAACACAGTCACACCTATTTCAAGAAGGTGTGCCCTGGAAGCGTCCGCCGGGCTGCCCAGCCAATACCAAAGATAACCCCGGGGGCCAGGACTTCTTCACGGGGAGGAGATAAAGGAAAAGGAATAATAGAAACTCCAACCTTGCAAGAAGTCCTCATAAAAGAACAAATAAAACAATCAGTAGTAGCCTCCTAGCCAATGCGGGAGAATCTAATCACGCGGTTGGCTACTCCAGTACTTATGGCTGGACCAATTCATCCTCCCTCCTCCCCTTCACTAGCGGCCCTAAAGGTTAAGGAAATGGGGGTGGACCTAGAAGAGTAAGCAGCACTAAGGGATGTGGGGCCACCCTTAATCACTAGAAGAAAGAAGAGGCTTAATCAAAAGCCCAAGGTAGAGCCAGAGCTGGGGATGCCCCAGACCCCACAAATTAAGATCCTTTCCTCTGATTCTCCAGAGCCAGAAAGAGAACCAGTGTCTGTTGATGTCCTGGCCAATCCTCCCCCACAAGATGAATTTGATGATATTTTTTCAACCGATGAGTTTGAGAATCTACAGGGGGGCATCGAGCAAATAGAGGCTGAAGTCCTAGCACAGGAAGAGGCTCCGGAACAAGAGCCTGCACAGGAGCAGGAAGAACAGATGGAAAAAGAGAAATAAATAGAGCAAGAAATCACCTCTGAGGTCCCAGAGATATAAGACACAGGAGTACACCAACAAAATCAAGGTGAACAAATGGCATCCACTGACGGAACTGGACCTTTGGGAACAACCGTAACCTCAACTGTCATGTTCCAAATGCCACTCCCAAAGGTTACATTTGGGGAGGTCATCATTATGGCTCAAATGCTAAATCTTGGCCCAATACCTCCCCCATTGTGAAAAATGTGCCAGTAGAAGAAGAAATCCCGGTGATAGAGGCTGAGGGACAAGAGGAACGACAAGAGGAAGAAACCCCCAAGGTGGTCAATGAAGGCCCGGATGAAGCAAAGGATACAGGTAATAGGGCTGAAGAAATAAACATCATCGAGGAAGATTTTGCAGATAAGTCAAGAGATGAGGAGAAGGAGCCAGGTGAGACTCACACCACTGAAGAGGAACAATGGCAAGATACCATGGAAGAACCCAAGGAACAAACTCTGGCTAATAAGCTGCCCCTGCTGCCACAGTGGTTGGTCAAGACTAGAAAGAGAAAGGCACCTCCAGCAACACCACGGGCTCTCCTTTCCTTAGGCAAGATGATGGCTCAGGCCCAGGAACCACCAAGGGCCAAGAAAGCCCAGATGGTTTATACTCGTCGAACCGGGTTGGGTGGAGAAAAAATTGTAGTTGTGGCAACACCTCCCCCAGACACTGATGAGGCAACCACCAAAGCTGGAGATTATGATATCATAGAGATATCACTGGAAAAAAGAGGAAAATAGGGTGAAGTAGACTTGTTGAAATAAGTGACCAGAGCCGTGGAGGCCCGTTATGAAAAGGAGGCCCGAAGCCTCAAGATGGAAAAGGAGAAAACCGCAAACCTCATGGGATTGTTAACTGAGCTAGCCCAGCCTATTAGTGCCATTCCTCTGGAGGCCTCCACATTTGATGCGCCACTACCACAAAGCGACATAGACTCCCTGTAAGCAATGAAGAAGAAGGCCCAAGTGGTCAATGAGTGGGTCACTCTGCAGATAGGAAACACTCGGCGCTTCCTGGTATCCACCCTCTCAGACTTGTGTACGGCCTGACACATTCTGCATCAGGAAAAAACTATTATCAATTATGGGGGGGTGATATAGAAAATTATGAATCATGGAAGGTAGAACTTGAAGAACTCCTTGGCCTTGGGGAGGAAATGGCCTCTAAGTCTGGGATTCTAGGATAAGAATCATTCAATTTTGTGAGGACCCAACACTCCAGACTTGACCTCACATTGGAGGTGCTCAAGAAACTGGTAGCGATTCTACATGATAAAATCAACACGATCCAATATTCTTCAAATTTGTATAAGGCTTTTTTAATGAAGGTCTCCAGAGCTGACTCATTCAGCACTGACACATGCATGCCAAAGGAATACATTTTGGGGAAGTTTGATGAATTAATGGAGTCAATATATCAATCCCCAGAAGGAGTAGATGGAACTCAAATGGCGAGAATGACTCGCATGATCCTTAGTGGTCATGATGCGGCAAAGATGGCTGATGAATTCAAAGGGAATATTCTGGAGCTAGGAGAACAGATCAAGGCGGCCAAGTACCGGCGGTTCAGCCTCAAAGAGATTGATGAGGATGGAATCTCCCACCTCCTCCTGACCTTCAACGATAACAAGCAACAATAAAGTTTCTCTGGGGGCCAGAGAAAACCCAAGCATTTTGTATTCTTTATTCTCTCAGAACATAAGTTCTCAGATCCCAGAGTCCTTGATCCTAAATTTTGTATTCTTTCGAGTGATCTGTGTCCCAGTCCCCGAAGCTGACTGATCACTTTCAAAAGAAGTTAATAAAGATTGTCAGAGGGTAGTTGGCTACATCAAAGCATGTCAGATTGATAGTTGGTCTTCTGAAGGATGGTCTTCTCGAGGCGCCACTTCAAATATACACCCGGTGCATTGGAGACAGGGCACCGCATTTCCCATTTATGAGGCATGTAGCCTCGATCCCCGGGGGATCTGATTTCTTCCTTCTCTTTCTCGTCTCTCTTCTCAAGGCTGATTCTTCCACTCCATCCTCTTGTCTTATTCTTCTGACATGTCAAACCTTCTCTGTCTCGAGGTCTTTTGTAAGGTGGTGCAGGTAGTACCGGCTACCAGATATTATATTTTATGGAAGAATGTAAAATAGGGTTAGGGTTAGGGTTAGAAGAAAGTGTGTATAAATAGCAATTCTAGCCCTTTTTCAAGGGTCAGCAAAATTTATTATTTTGCAGTCCATAGCAATAGAGAAGCAGTATTTTCATTTCAGTTGCAGAGCTCAATGCTCCTGGGTCTTAAAAGCTTTTAGTAGTTAGATGCTCCCTTGGAGCCACCATTGTACCACGCACCAGTGCTTGCTAGAAGGAATGTTAATGAAGAAGAGATGGTTCTTGCAATGACATTGTTGGCACTTTGTCTTCTAAGTTAATGGTATTTTATGTTTAATGTTCTTCATGTCTTCTAATCTGATATTTTAAGTAGATTAACGACCTCCTTTTCCTTGCTACTGATCAAATATGAACTAATGGTTTTGTATTTATTTGGTATTTAGCATAGTATATCAGAGCATTATTGATGTATTGAATGTTTAAATATAACTATAGGTAGATGAAATACTTCTAACCCTGCAGGATCTTTTTTTAGTTTATTTGCTAAGTGTAGAATGCTTAGAGAAACCTAACCTTCCTAAATCCCTAGAGAGAACAAGTAGAAGAAACCAGCTATCACCCTCAAAAAGTCACGTCTCCCAACTGAGCCCCGCACTTTCAAGACCTGGATAACCTTTGTAGGCGAAGTTGGTCGGTACCCTGGTACCCGGTGACAACTTACAACTACTGGCGGACCAGGTCACCAAAGCCCCGTTAATAGAAACTGGTACTAGAAGGAGGGCATGAACTCGTCCCCCTCTCGAGATTCTAATTTTACACCTCCCGAGGGTTCACCAAGATGTAGTTTTAGGAGTCAAGCCTTTAGTGGGATTGGGTCTTTCTCCCTAGTGAAATTTGAGAGAATACTTAGGTCAGCCCCAAACCCTGAAAGATTTGTCAAACTCGAGCCTCCTACTCGAAAGAAGCAAACCTTGAAAACCACACCAACCATTATTGTCTGGGGGTCTAGTACACCGCAGAATATCCAAACTCCTCAGACATCCATGGGAACCAATGTTCAACCTGCTCAAGTCTCAAATCCCCTAATGGATACATATTTGGGTAACACCGGGTCCCTGATGGGAACTTTTCCAGTGCAATCAACGACTTACCCTCGCACCCGGAGAAAATTTGCCTACAATATGAGCACCTAGGTTCACAAACTGTGGAAGAACATTTATAGGCATACAAGGATGCCATGAACTAGCATAGGATCCAACATGAGGATGTTGTGACCTGGATGTTTCCCCTATCCTTGGGATAGGGTGAGCTGAACTGGTACCTAAACCTTTCTGCCAACTCCATCAATAGTTGGCAAGACATGGAGGATGCCTTCTTGGCTACCTTTTGCGTACATGTGGACCTAGCTTGGTCCCACAGCTATTTCATCTCCATCAGAAAGGAACCCAATGAACCCCTTGCTGCATTCAATCATCGGTTCTAGCACACCTTGAAGCAGTGCACGGGCCCTTTCATTCCATCCCCAGAAGTAACCATACAAACCTATCTTAATGCGATGGACCCTTTCATTGCCACTCTCCTCTGGAGAACAACCACCATGAGTGACCAAGATACTTTGGTGAAAGTTTACAACCTAGCCTTAGAATTATCTGGTGGTCTCAGCAAATCCCTGAGTGGGATTGGGCAGAGCACGCCCTTCAACATGATCCCCGGTGAAATAGCGTACACCGGGGGGTATAACCCCAATCTGGTAATAGGTGCCCCCACGATGGCAATGAATCCCCCACCACCACCGATAGACCAGCAGGCCTGGTATGTTTACCCACTCCAAACATAGGCAATATTAGGTCTAGAAGCATTTGTTAAGATTGATGAACATCAATCTACCCAAGAACACCTGCATGCATAGCTATTACAAACAGAATGAAACAGACATAAGAGAGAAGGATCCAGAAAGCTATGCATGCAGGTGTTCTTGGGTAGATTGATGTTCATCAATCTTAACATGGTATCAGAGCCACTCTATAGCTGGTTGTTCATAGTTTATTGAAGCAGTGAGGGTTTCAGAGGTTCTTTCCGGTTTGTTTATTGGTTCTGGGGGGTCTCTATTTTTGGAGGCACTTTGGACCCAAACGGACACTTCCATTACGTCTAGAAGGCCCAAAAACCCTAGAAACCATATAAGGCACGTCCGATTTAGACACCGGGGCCTCTGGAGAATTTTTTCGGCCTCCCCGGGCCGTACGGACACGGAAATCGAGAAAAAAAAACATTAAAAACGTGAGTTTTTTAATGTTTTTTAAATAGGTTTTAACGCGTACTGTGCAAAATTCTTTTGGGTGCCACCACGCCACCACAGTCGGTCGGTGGCCGGCCGCCCACCCTGTCCATCCGCGGCCCCCGCCGCCCACAGCGGCCCCCGCCGCCCATGCAACGCCTCCACCCGCTATGTCTCCTCCCGCCGCCTGCAACGGCCCCCGCCGCTCATCCCGACGGTCTGTGCGCCACCGGTTGTTTTTGCTCCGCCCGGCCCCTGCCTCCACCGACAGCGGCGTTTTCCATAGCCCCCGCGGGCCCTCTACTCTAGCGGTGGGTCATATGGCCGACCAGCGGCCAGGGTTAAGCCCCCGGCGCGCGCCATGCACCCGGGGGACCAATTTTTTAGCCCCTGGGGGCCTTCTGTGGTTTTTTGGAGCTTTTTTGGGGGTACCTGGGCATTTTTCTCTCTATAGGGAGCATACGGGGGTTTTTTTCTGACTTCTATATACCGTCAGAAAGCTCTTTCCAAGAACTTTCCGATGGTGGGGGTTAGAGGTTTTAGTTCCACCATTTCAATAGCTTTTTTTCTGTTGAAGTCTGATGTCCTGTTTTGCCTTCCGGGAGTCATATCTGGCTCATCCGGACTCCTTTTTCAGCAAACGAGATATCGTCGAAAATCTGATTCTGTGTACTATTCAGTGGCAGAGGTATTTCTTCCAAATTCTACTCCAGGTTTTCACTCCTCCGAGTTATGAAGTTTATGCCCTCTGGTGGTGTGCTTGGTTCTACAGGTCCGGGGATCTCTTCCTCTGAGTTCATAGTGCACTCTTCTTTTTGACTTCTGAGCTTGTATGCTCTTTCTGATGTATCTTTGTTCTATAAACGCACTGAGATAAAGTGCCTTCTTCTGCTTTTCTTGGATCTTGTACACCTGGTTCGGTTGTTGTACCCGCACTGTGTTATAAAGTGCCATGGGGGGATTATGATGCATATGCCTTAGGTGCATCCACTCTTGTCAAGTGAACGTACCTTCCATGACATTAGCCCATGTAGTCTGTGTCTATGACACCGCCCTTTATCCTGTGTGTGTGCCTCTGTTGCACTTGGTGTTCCTGGTTCTTCTTTTGCAGTTGTTTCTGGCATCGCATTTCAGTGTTCCTGTCACCTCTTCCAGTTCAGCATTATGGGGGGGTCCATGTGTTGGTTCTATTGCTTCTTGGTTCGATTGATCAGCTCTTCAGACACATGTCTTCTCTACCTGATCATGCACTTCAGTGGGGGTTCCAGCAGTATCTTCTGACAGAGTTTTCAAACATGCTTCAGAGATGCTTCTTGCTCTCTTCTTGTTCATTTCTCTGGGACACCTTTTTCTCTAGTTTGAAGGTTTTCTTCATCTAGTCTGCTTTCTTGTTTGGGTACCTGATCAGGCCTAGTTGCCGGGACCCATCTTTCCTGCTTTCTACAGTAGTTTCCTAGGTTTGGCTTCTCCCTAAGCTTATCTTAAGGGGGGGTGTTAGAGTAATAGTCTATCGGGGTTACTAATTTAAATCATTATGATCTAATTAGTAACTTCCCTATTCACTCTAGTTTGCTTTAGCTAACCTTAGGCAGTTTCTATTTCTGTTATTTTCCCATTTAGGGTTTCGGTATTCCTTTATAAGGAATCACCTCTTTGTATTTCATAAGGAGATTGTAATTTCATTATTGGTGTTAATAGAAGATAATTTCTTTCACAATGGGTTTGCAGTCTCTGGCCTATCGGCCGCCATAGCTTTCTGGATCCTTCTCTCTTCTGTCTGTTTCATTCTATTTGTAATAGCTATGCATGCAGGTGTTCTTGGGTAGATTGATGTTCATCAATCGCAACAGCATTCCCTTGGAAATAGCTGCAGCAGGCACAACCTCAAACACAACCACCTAGAGTGCCATTCTTTCAGTCATTTGCAGGCTGGGGATTTCCGCCCTCGACTCTAGTGAATATGGCTACCTTGCCAGGGAACCAACAACAACCATCACATTGTGACACAAACACTCAGTTGACCACTGAGGTCTAATCCCTCTAGCAAATGTTGTCCACCCTGGCTATGGACATGGGTCAATTAAAGGCGGGGTCCTACACACCCCAGAATTCCAATTCCCAAAGAGGGAATATTTTCTCTGGCTAGCAAAACAACAACGCTGGGGGAAGAAACTTCAACAACGGGCCTCGGCCCAACCAACAGCAATGGAACAATAACATGAATACTGGGGGTCCACCTCCAAATCAAAATGTCAACAAAGGTGGCGCTGGACCCTCACATTTCACACCAGTCGCGGACCTCCAGCCCATGACCAATTGGTGTATATTGCACAACACAGGCTCCCACAATGAGGTTAACTGTGCCACACTAGAGAAGGCCATCATGATCTCCCAGCTGGGTAGACAACAATTGCATGATGCTAATCCCCCAGAGCCTCCTGTGCAAGAGTCAACTCATAGTGCATTCATCTATGAGACCATCTTCTTCAGATCTTCCAGAGAAGATGAAGAAGAATCCGAATTGCAGGGATTCTTCGACGAATCAATTCTGGCCTTTGAGGCCAATACCTTTATCAACCCACGGGCTCCTTACAACACTCAAAGTCAGGTTAGTAAAGGACCATTTTATA
Source organism: Thuja plicata (assembly GCA_018584345.1). NCBI lineage: Eukaryota > Viridiplantae > Streptophyta > Pinopsida > Cupressales > Cupressaceae > Thuja > Thuja plicata. Next base: position 1,998,305 of record MU226709.1, on the reverse strand, counting down.
CACCAATACCCCCTTCCAAAGATGCTCCTCCCCGGGACAATACAACTGATTGGCCCACCCCTCTAAAAGGTTCTAACTCTAACCAAGCGAAAGACCTAGCCAAGGGAGGTCACTAATTCCTGGAAGGAAGATTTGACATTACAAAGGTGTTAGAACAGACCACCACCTCCATGACCTTGATGGAGGTTTTTTTGAATTGTCCTGAGCAGAAAAAGTATCTTCTGAAACTTTTGGGAAACCCAGAGGTTGTCAGTCGCCTACCTAAGACCGTCCCTTTTGAGGATGCTAACATAGCTGTCTTCTAGGGAAATAATGAAGATCCTCCATTCCTACTAGGCCTAAATATCCAAGGTAAAAACATACACAACTACCTAGTAGACTTCAGAGTTTTGAGAAACATCATGCCCCTATCCATATGCCAGAAGCTCGGATTTCATCCCACCCCATCTAATGGCACAGTGATCCAATTGGATAAAACTGCTATGAAAATGGTGGGAGAATTGAAGAACGTTTGGATACAACTTATCCAAGACCCCAGGATAACCAACATAATCTATATCCAAGTGGTGGACATCCCAGAGACTTATGGGATTTTATTGAGTCAAAATTGGTCTAAGTCCCTGAATGGGTATTTTTTGACCGACTTCTCCAACTTATGGCTCCCCTGGGAAGAAGAATCAAACAAGATCTGGGTTGAAAGTGAACCCTGAATGAAGCAAGCCCTTACTGAAGTTAGGAGGGTTAGTGAGGTCTTCTTCTCTAAGACTTCCCCGAGGGTGTACCAACCCTTTGAAATCTTAACATTCAATTTCACCCCCGAGGAGGATCCCACAGTTCTGCAAAGAACCCAAGACCTGGAAGAAAAGTTGAGGGTTGAGGTTGACTCTCAAGGTGTCATAGCTACCCCCACCACACTCTTGTCTGGTACTTGGTGCCAAGTACACTATTAGAAACATTCAGAGTTAGGGTGTGAGCCTTGCCTTTCTGCCGCTACCCGGCACATTGACGCCCTCCAGAGAAAAGAACATACGACTGATTCCCTGGAACCCAGTATCCTTACTAGAAGCACTTCAGTGTCATTTCCCTGGGAACCTCAATTCCGAACCCCTTCAGAGGGAAACCTCACCTATATGCCATCAGTGTGGGAGGAAGCCCCTCCCAAGCCTCCCAAAATCAATCCCAAGACTACTCTGTCTCCCCATCTCTAGACTATAAATAACGATTTGTGGACCCTTAAGTTTGACAGGTCTCGGTTCAAACAAGACTGTGGGGCCAGAGTATAATTAATCAACCCATGAGGGAAGTCTTTCCTCAGGTCCTATAGGCTACAGTTCAATTACATGAACAATGTTATAGAATATGAGGCTTTGGTCCTTGGACTCTTATTTGCATTAAGGAAAGGAATCACCCACCTCCGGGCTCTGGGTGATTCAGAGTTGATTGTAAAATAGGTCCGGAGTCAATATACATGTCATGACAAAAGACTGGTTGCATATCGCAATCGGGCATGGAGCCTTATTGAATATTTTGACACCTTCAGCATTGATCTTATTTCTTGATGATGAAATTATGTCCCGGACACCCTCGTTGTTTCTGCCAGCACCCTTGAGCCCATGGCCGGCTCACGAATCTGGAGATTTTCAGTTGAGATGATCCCCGCCCCATCCATCCTAGATAATGTCACCCAATTTCAAGTTTTTGAGGACGATCAGCATATCCTGGCCTTCATGGCTAATGTTGGCATCTTTGAGGACCAGATAGTGGAGGAACGAGACCATGATGATACCGAACAGGGTGACGAAGATGATGGGATCATGGACCTACCCACCAACACCATCCTGAAGGGAATGGTCACACTTGAACACATCTTTGACTTGGACCCTTGGGGCTAGGAAAAGATTTCATCCTCCTCTGAGGAAGGAAATTTTGAGAAAGTAAACATCTGCCAACCTGGTGAAGAAAAGATGATACACATTGGCACCTCCTGCTCCCCTGAAGAGAAGGAGAAGATTCTTGCGGTTCTCTAAAAATACATAGACGTGATTGCATGGGGATATGAGGATATAAAAACATATGATACATCTATTATGACTCATACCATTCCCCTAAAACTTGATGCTAAGCCTTTTTGACAAAATCAATGACCAATCAACCCGCTGATCGAGCCTCTGATTCGTCAAGAGGTGGAGAAATTGCTCTCAGCCCAGATTCTATGTGGGTTGCCAATCTAGTCCCTGTAAGAAAGAAGAGCGGTGAAATTTGCCTTTATGTGGATTTTCAAAATTTGAATAGAGCCTCCAAGAAGGATAACCATCCTCTCCCCTCATTGGATGAGGTGTTGCAGATTGTGAATGGGTCCCAAATGATGTCATTCTTGGATAGGTACTTTGGATACAACTAGGTCATGGTTAAGAATGAAGATAGAGAAAAAATGGCGTTCACCACCAAGTGGGGAACATTTGCATATAGGAGAATGCCCTTTGGTTTGATTAACGCAGGGGCCACATTTTAAAAGGCTATAGACATCACGTTTGAGGGACTTGTGAATCGGTGCATAATCATTTACATGGATGATTTGACCATCTTTTCCCGGGACAAGCGTGACCATTCTACCCACCTCACCCAGATCTGTGAGAGATGTCACCAGTATGGAATATCCCTCAACCCCAAGAAGTGCATATTCAAGGTCACCAAAGAGAAGTTTCTTGGGCATATTATCTCCGAGAAGGGTATTTACATAGACCCTGAGAGATTTGAAGTGCTGCTAAACCTACAAATTCCCGGCAGCAGGAAAGAGATGCGATCCTTCTTCGAAAAGATCAACTTTGTCTGGCGGTTCATCACTGGATTCACCGAGATAGTCAAACCACTCAACGAAATGATGAAAAAAAGATACCAAGATTGAGTGGATTCCTAAAGAAAAATGGGCATTCGCCTAGATCAAACAAATGATAACGGAGGCACCTGTCCTAGCTAGTCCGGACTACTCCCTTTCATTTTATATTTAATCCTTTGCTTCGCCGCATTTTTCCGCTGTAGTATTAACCAAAAAGGTAAAGGGGGAAGAATGACCCATAGCCTTCATGAGCTCCCCTTTCAAAAATGTCAAAGTTCGATACTCATTGTTGGAAAAGAAATCCTTTTCTCTTGTCCGTGCTGTGAAGAAATTTTGGCATTATATTCTCCGGAACAAGGTGCATGATATCATCCCGGACCAAGCTGTGAAATCCCTACTGATGCAGAGTGAATTGGGTGAAAGATGGGGGAAATGGACGGCCATCCTCCAGGAATATGACTTGGAAATGCAGCCTATGAAGATAGTTTGAGGCTAGGGACTAAGTCGAGCGATGGCAGAAGAGACTCCCCACATAGAATGCCAAACTTACATAGTGGAATCTATCACTCGAGACCCGTGGTACACAGATCTAGTGTACTTACTAAATAATAAATGCCAGGAGGGATTACCTTCCAATAAATGTCATGCTCTACGGATGAAAAGTGCTCACTTCATGATCAAAAACTCTGCGTTTTACCGCAGGAACTATGAGGGATTGTACCTTCGGTGCATTGACAGGGACCATGCTACGAAGATGATCGATGAATTCCATGGGTAGTTTGGAACTGGGCATGGCTCAGCCAATGCCACCGCCCATCAAATCCTCTGGGCTGGGTATTATTGTCCTTGTATATTTAAAGATGTTTACACTCATGTTCGAAGATGCCACACTTTCCAAACTGTGGCGCATCGTGAGCATAACCCGGCTATGCCATTACAACCAGTCTTTGAGGCTAGACCCTTCACCCAATGCACAATTGATTTCATTGATGAAATAAACCCCAACTCGTCTGTCAACCATAGGTACATCCTAATTGCTACTGATTACTGCACCCAGTGGTCAGAAGCTATACCTTATAAGAATAACACGGTAGACGTAGTTATTAAATTCATGGAAGAAAATATCGTCACAAGGTTTGGAATGCACTTTACTTTAGTATGTGACAATGGTCCGACATTTTCTTTGGCATAATTACTTGAATGGACCTACAATCGGAAGATCACTCTGAAGTTCTCCAGCAACTATTACCCCCAGGGGAACGGTGTTGCTGAGTCAACAAACAAAAATCTACTTGAAGTGATCAAACACCTGCTAGAATAGAATCCCTGGGATTGGCACCAAAAGTTGAGATTTTCCCTCTGGGCAGATCACATTTGAATTAAGGTTGCCTTGGGAATGTCCCCATTCCACCTGGTTTATGGCCAGAACCCAGTGTTCTCAATCAACTTACAGATCCTAGTTTTACAGTTTATGAAGGAATTCAGCAACTGGGATAACATCGTGGAGGTCCGGCTCCTGAACCTATTGCGGATGGAAGAACAATGAGATGCAGCCCTTGAACATTCCATGCGTCATCAAGCAGTGGTAAAAAGGTGGTTTGACCACAGAGCCCAATACAAGGATTTTCAGATTTCAGACTTGGTCCTGTTGTGGGACAAGGCCCGGGAAAAGAAAGGCAAGCACACTAAGTTCCAACGGCTCTGGATTGGGCCATACTTAATTTCAGAAATCTGCGGAGAAAATACCTATCATCTTAACACCATGACCAGAGAATCTGTCCCATTGCCCATCAATGGATAGTTTCTCAGACATTATTTTGAATAGGGTGGGTTTGTCCAAAGTTGTATTTTATGTAAATTTCCCTCCCTTGTAAGTATCCCTTTCCCGATGCCTTGTTGGGAGGTACCTTGCCTTGTAAATAGTCTTGCTGACCATCCTCCGGGACCATCCTTTTTTTTTCTCTTGGTTGTTTTCATTTTCTTGTCTTCTTTTCAGGTTACAGTGTTTTGTTCTCCCTTTTGTGAGGATTGGACTGCTTTGCATAACACCTGGTCTCCGGGATGTTGTCTTTAACATGGTGAACTTAAGAGTCTATTGTTAGCATGGTGGAATCAATCCAGTCTCCAAAGTTATTTTACAAGTTTGATAGTACATTATGAGTAATCTTCATTGAGTTTGTTTCTAGACATCTGGCAATCAGTAAAACAAAAATAAGGGACAAGTAATCAGACACATCGAGAGTAGATCGATCAGACTAAGTTGGTTGACCCAAGTATGAACTTTTAAAAGGATTCTTTCTGGGTCTAGAGTTTTTGTCCCCCATTCAGCATAAAAATAGGTGGAAGGGTAAAAGAAGTACCACCATTAAAATTAGCTAAGCTTAAGCTTAATGGTAAAAGAAGTACCGCCCTCCCACCAAACAACACAAAACAACAAGAAAAGGGGACTGGGACAGGACTCTGGTCTCCAGGAAAAATGAGCTAATCTAATGACTTTGAGGTCTGATCTACTTAGTGCCACTTCTCTACTTCTCCCAGAGGTCATTGGCTTGATTCCCTTCCAAAGCACACACTTCACCACTGATGAAAGGATCATGGACTAAATCGCGTATGGCCAGATTTTCTCAGACATGTTACTCTTTGTAGGTAAGATGCTTCGAAGTAACGATTTGTTCCTATTTTTTTCACTAACTAGAGATTCTATAGTTCTAGAATGCACTATAGAATTCATCCCAAATAGTCACCATTTGTTATGCCCTGCATCCCCGTCCCTACATTTTGTGTGCAAAATGTTGGGTCCCTTTTTTTTGCTTTCTACTTTTGGCTCTTGCCTTGTCTTTTCCTTTCTATTTTCCTTCTCCGGGGTTTTCTTCCCCACGATGTTTTTTTTGTTTTATTGGTCTCTTATGTCTCTGGGGCCCAGTCCCAGAGTTGGTTGTCCTTTGTTGGGAGCCAGATTCTGGACTTCGGGATTCTTCACCACAATGTCTTCTTTTCTTAAGATGGTATCATTGTGTGGAATCTCCAGGCCTGGAGTTTGGAGGTCTGTCTGTCTGAAGTTTGTGGAAGGAAAGGTAACTTGCTTTTACCGTGGGCATAAATAGAAATTACCTATCATTTTCACATTTACAACGATTAAACACTTAAGCAACATGAGCGATTTGAGAGTGATTTTATAGTGATTTAGCAATAATCCAGTGTGAGCCATTCCAAGGTGTTCTGAACAATTGTGAGTGTTTTGAGGTAGTAAGTGGTGATTGTCTGACGGTAGAAGCTGTTGTAGAGCATTCGCGGTGAGTCCCTTTCCTTGCCCTTCTCCATTTTCAAGTTGGTACCTTCTCTTCGCTCGACTTTCCTGCTTTTTGGTTTTTTTGTGTCTGGCTTTGTTGTCTTATTTTTGTTTGGTGTTGTGTTTCATTTTGGTTTTCCGCCTGTTGGTGGGTTGGCTCTGCCAGAGGGTTGTCCGCCCTCTATGCAGATGTAGTATAGCCTATAGATAGTGTGAGGGGTTGTAGGTGTTTGTACAGTTGTCTAGTTTTTGTGAATAGTCACTCTATGTTCTATGTATATATGTAAATTTAATGTGTATCCTTTCGGTCTACATGTATATACCTTTCATCTCTATTTTGTATAGTGTATATTTTATGTATATTCTTCTTGGTAGTCTGTCGAGCTCACCGTGCTGCATTTGTTTTTGGTTTTTAATTTGCAAGCTCGCTCTATGCAAAATATTGCCTGGTTGAAACTCTTCTCTCGGCCGGTTTCAACTAGGTGGTTTTCTCTCTCCTCCATAAACCAGCCTACCATTCATTTATGTTCCATGTGTGCATTTAAATTTGTCTAAGTGGCCTTCACTTTTTGCACATTTAGACAGTTGATTCCGCCACCATCACCATAACTTCCATTTATTGCACAGCCACATGATGTCCACGTGGGTCTGAAGGCTAGCTTTTTGTGCATGCCTCCCAATGATTAGTTTTCCAAACTCTAGGTCTCTTGCCATTACTCAAACCACATCTTGCCTTTAAGTATGATGAGACCCCTGGACCCAGATGTTGGTTAAATTTCCAAGTTTACAAAATATATATGCTTTCTGGGATTTTGAACTGAGCTAACTTTTCAGGGAAAGCAAGCACCACAGTGGTAAGATATCTGAACCCCGGAATAACATTTATTTATTTGTGTTGATGGTTTCTTGGCCTTGCAAGTTTCCAAAACATACTTTCATCATGTCTGAAGCTTCTGCATTTTCACCACCTGGGAGTCCGGAACTTCCTTCTATGGCAGTTACCAGGGTAGCTGTCAGGTCCAAAATAGAGAAGGCTCTTGAGAAGCTGCCCCTGAGCATGAAATATGTGAAGGAAAATGTCATAATGGGCTCAAAGATTGAGTCCAAATTTCAATTCATTACCGACACCAATGTTGAGATATGGCCCAAGATACAGGCCTTGGTGAAGATGATGTACATTTAGCGGCAGGCCGGGGATCCATTGGCCATTAAAATTAGAAACTCTAGGATTCTCAAGGTATCTTGTTTCCCATGATTGGTCCATTCATCAGAGCTTAGTCTCACACTTGTAGCACACTAAAACACATCCGTCTGGGTAGTTATGCTTGCAGCCCCAGAGCCAACTGGGTATCCCACCCCTATGGTATCTCTCGACGCCACAACTTTTCAGATGGGGTTGGGGATTCCTCAATTTGACAGGTTTTCTATGGTTACCAGATCAGATGCCTTGGCATAGTTTAATCAATTGGAAGAGGTCAGGCGGAGAAACAATTGCAGTTGTGGCAACACCTCCCCAGACGTTGATGAGGCAACCACCGATGCTGGAGATTATGATAACACAGAGATATCACTGGGAAAAAGAGGAAAATAGGGTGAAGTAGACCTGTTGAAAGAAGAAACCAGAGCTGTGGAGGCCCGTTATGAAAAGGAGGCCCAAAGACTCAAGATGGAAAAGGAGAAAACTACAAACCTCATGGGATTGCTAACTAAGCTAGCTCGGCCTATCAGTGCCATTCCTCTGGAGGTCTCCACATTTGATGCACCACTACCATAGAGTGACATAAACTCCCTACAAGCAATGAAGAAGAAGGCCCAAGCGGTCGATGAGTGGGTCACTCTACAGATAGGAAACACCTGGTGCTTCCTAGTATCCACCCTCCCAGACTTGTATATGGCCTGACACGTTCTGCATCAGGAATAAACTATTATCAACATATGGGAGGGTGATATAGAAAATTATGAAGCATGGAAGGTAGAACTTGAAGAACTCCTCAGCCTTGGGGAGGAAATGGTCTCTGAGCCTAGGATTCTAGGAGAAGAATCATTCGATTTTGTGAGGACCCAACACTCCAAACTTGACCTCACATTGGAGGTTCTTAAGAAACTAGTAGGGATTCTACATGATAAAATCAACACGGTCCAATATTCTTCAAATTTGTATAAGGCTTTTGTCACGAAGATCTCCAGAGCTGACCCGTTCAGCACTAACACGTACACGCTGGAGGAATACATTTTGGGGAAGTTTGATGAATTAATGGAGTTAAGATATCAATCCCCAGAAGGAGTAGATGGAAGTCAAATGGTGAGACTGACTCACATGATCCTTAGTGGTCATGATGCGGCAAAGATGGCTGATGAATTCAAAGGGAATGTTCCAGAGCTAGGAGAATAGATCAAGGCAGCCAAGTACCAGTAGTCCGGCCTCAAAGAGATTGATGAGGATGGAATCTCCCACCTCCTCCTAACCTTCAACGATAACAAGCAACAATAAAGTTTCTCTGAGGACCGGAGAAAACCCAAGCATTTTGTATTCTTTATTATTTCAGAACGTAAGTTCCCAGATCCTAGAGTCCCAGATCCTAAATTTTGTATTCTTTCAAGTGATCTGTGTCCTAGTCCCCGAGGCCGACGAGTCACTTTCAAAAGTGGTTAATAAAGATTGTCAGAGGGTAGTTGGCTACATCAAGGCATGTCAGATTGATAGTTGGTCTTCTGACGGATGGTCTTCTCGAGGCGCTGCTTCGGATATACAGCAGGCACACTGGAGATAGGGTGCCACATTTCCCATTTATGAGGCATGTAGCCTCGATCCCCAGGGGATCTAATTTCTTCCTTCTCTTTCTTAACTCTCTTCTCAAGGTCGATTCTTCTACTCCATCCTCTTATCTTATTCTTCTAACATGTCAGACCTTCTCCGTCTCGAGGTCTTTTGTAAGGTGGTGTAGGTAGTACCAGCCACCAGATATTGTATTTTATGGCAGAATGTAAAATAGGGTTAGGGTTAGGGTTAGAAGAAAGTGTGTACAAATAGCAAGTCCGGCCCTTTTTCAAGGGTCAGCGAAATTGATGATTTTGCAGTCCATAGAAATAGAGAAGCAATATTTTCATTTCAGTTGCAGAGCTCAATGCTCCTGGGTCTTAAAAGCTTTTAGTAGTTAGATGCTCCCTTGGAGCCGCCATTGTACCATGCACCAGTGCTTGCTGGAAGGAATGTTAATGAAGAAGAGATGGTTCTTGCAATGACGTTGTTGGCACTTTGTCTTCTAAGCTAATGGTATTTTATGTTTAATGTTCTTCATGTCTTCTGCTCTGATATTTTAAGTAGATTAACGACCTCCTTTTCCTTGCTACTGATCAAATATGAACTAATGGTTGTGTATTTCTTCAGTATTTAGCGTAGTATATCAGATCATTATTGATGTATTGAATGTTTAAATATAACTATAGGTAGATGAAATACTTCTAACCCTGCAGGATATTTTCTTAGTTTATTTGCTAATTGTAGAATGCTTGGAGAAACCTAAGCTTCCTGAATCCCCAAAGAGACAGGTTGAAGAAACCAGCTATCCACCTCAAAAAGTCACATCTCCCAACTAAGCTCTGCACCATCGAGACCCGACCCTCAGGTGCTTGGAGGCCTGGGGAATCTCATTTCCTCGGATAACCTTTACAGGCGAAGTTGGTGGTACCCCGGTACCCGGTGACAACTTACAACTGCTGGCGGACCCGGTCACCAAAGCCCCATCAACACCATCCTAGTCTATCAAAGAACTCAAGGTATGGGTGAGGAATACAGATGTCTTATTAATTCATTTTTTTAAAAACCCGTAGTGTATTAGGTTATCACTTATTAAGTAACTTACAATGAGTTACCCTGGAAACCTCTTAGGGTCCCGACCCTCATTGCAAGCCACTCCCCCCTAGACACTAAATTACCTACCCTAAGCTCAGCGATCAATAATCTTGAAAGTATGGTATAAATACCAAAGTCAAAAATAGTTCCACATAAGGCTAATAGGAATACACATTGGTTTCTGAACCCAAACACCAAGTACAAAATCGTACTTGCAAATATACCAACACACAAAATTAAGGCAATCAGTAGAGAAAGAAACTCGAATAGATACCAAACACAAGCAAAAAAGGAAAATGTAAGGAGATCATTCACACCCCAGCCTCTGGTACATTTTTCCTAAAAGTTGACGTAGTCTCCCAACAACCCAAAGGAATAATACATTTGAATAGGGAAAATAATACACTACAAGCAGTAAAAGAAATTAAAATAATAACTACCAATTAATAAGTCCAATTAATTAACACATTAATTTACTTGATACTAAATAGTATTAGATTTAACTAATATAAATGAAAACTAAGTTCCCCAAGAAAATAACAAGTTAAAAACACTTAGTATATTCTAACATTAATATTAATACTAAATTAATATTAAAATAAACTATGCCCTTCTTTTTTTTTAAACTAAAAATTTAAACATATATATATATATATATATATAATAAAATTTACATATGTATTAATTAACTACTAGTAAAATATTAAATAATTTTAATTAAGTTAATTTAAAATTAAATTAAAATAAATTTAATTAAACAAATTTAAAATTTAATTTAATTTAACTAAAAAAATCATTTTTTAAAAACAAAATTTAAAAAATAAACATATGAATTTGGAGGCGGCGTACCCCGCACCCCATCACATTGGTGGCGGGCCCCCTGTTGCTGCGAGCAGCTTATGACTGTCGTAGGTAGCCTAACTGCCATGGGCAGTATAGACTACCGCCAACAGTACTAACTATCGCGCGCGCAGCATGACCTCCAGGGTTGGGGGGTTGGGACCCCCGCCCTCTATTAAATTTTTTTTTTTACTATATTATAATTTTTTAAAAAAAAAATAAACTTAGTTTAATAAAAGAATCTTATATATTCCTTTCTTTTTACTGTTTTATTTTTTAAAAAAAAACACAAAATATAGTTCTGTAAAAAAAACCAGCAAGAAGATAAAAAAAATATTTTATTAATTTAAATTATCCTTACCACCAAATTTAAAAGGATTTAGAGGGTAGAAAAATAAACACAATAAAATAACTTGGCCTACAGCCAAAAAGTTAATTTAATTTTTTTAACTCAAACAAGCACATAATTAATCTTGGAAATAAAATTCCTCAAGAACACAACAAAATTATTTTCTAAGGAAACTCTTAATTTACAAAATTCATTGATTCTAATAAACAAATCTGTTTACTACCAAACTGAATCCACAAGTTTATTCCTAGTCCCTCCTAGGATATAAAGAAATAATTTTAACAAAAATCCATCTACCAAAACTAATCTAAATGCAAAAATCTAACTTTCCTAATAAAAGATTTAAAATAAAACATACACCTACAGATTCAAATTTAAGATCCTACCTCAAAACCCTGATAAATTTGAAACCACTGATCCAGCAATGCACAAGCAAGCTCTCAAGATTCTCCTTCAAATCTCAGAAACTCCTCAGTAAAATTCAGAGCTCAAATCCTTCAATCTCCTATGTTCTTGAGAATAGCTCAAAAATTTCCTAAAATAGAAAAATAATTACTAACCTAGGGTTCCTAAACTTACCCCTAAGGTTAAAAGTAACTCCAATTGACTTTTGGAGTCAAAAGATTTGATTTACAAAATAATTCATCTTTATCCTCCAAAAATGCAACTTAAATTCAATTTTGCACTTTAAAAGATTATTTCACATTTTAATAGAAATTAAAGATTCACTTAAATCAATTGATACAACAAAGGCATATCAATTAACTTTTATTGAAAAAATACCCCCTTGAATAATTATTTAATAATTACATGATTTAAATAGAATATAATATTATTAATATACAACCTAAATTCTATTCTAACACGAATAACCTTAAACCAAGCATACAACCTGAAAACCTGACATAACCAAAAATAAGCAAACTCAGACCCAAGGAAACGTTCTCAAACTCACGTCACTTGACAGATTTCAAAGGGTGAAGACACAAAATCTTGTCCACTAATTAGGACAATAAAAAGGTTTAAGCTAGGGTTTTGGACCTGTTCATTATCTCCCCCCCTCTTACCACTGAGACGTTACGATAGGGCACGCTCACTCCTACCAATTCAAGGAAGATGATGTCTAGTACCTGCAATCTTCTCATCACAAAGATGAGCATGTGCATACACATAATATATAACAAGCAATGGTTGAGAATGGCAGGTCGTGTGGATCTCGCACGCAAGTAACTACGCCCCCGTCTCATACCATAAAATCACACTATACACAAATTATAAGGCATATATATGATCCACGTGCATATAAATAGGGTGTCAGTATTGTCAGTAATCCATAACCATAAATGTAATCATAACATGAGATAAACATGATAAACTGATCGTAAGTCTAACTGTAATAATATTAAATCACACAAAATTCATAGCTTGTACCAACTGAAGTATAGTGAAAAAGTCACACATAACAACTGCAATAGAAACTACTCATCGATGCACACGTGCAAGTGGCCAAAAAGAGTTTAACAAAATAACTAAAAGCTACTAAAGGGTAGGCACTAAATCCACCACCCCCTTAGCTTAGGCTTACTCTTGGAAGCCTACAAAAAAATAGGGATATAAATCTTGTATTCTCGGTGCATCCTCCCAAGTCCCTGATGACTAATCAGAAGGGTCCCATTGGACACTTACCTACTCGATGGTGTGATCCCTGAGTGTCAAATCTCGATGCTGCAGAATTCAAACAGGCTCCAAAGCCAGTTACCCGTCCTCTACATGTAAGGCATTCCAATCAAGAACATGTGTCACATCTAGAATATACTGTCTAAGAACACAAACATGGAAAACATCATGAATGCGAGCTAAGCTGGGCAACAATGCAATACGGTAAGAAACCAGTCCTATCCTCTCAAGAATCTCAAAAGGGCCTACAAAATGAGGTGCCAACTTTGAACCCTTTCCATAATAGATCAGACTCTTCTGTGGTCACACTCTCAAGAATACCCTATTACCAACTGTGAACTATCTATCCACCCTATGAGCATCTGCATACTTCTTCTATCTATCCTGGGTTGTGACCAAATGCTCTCGAATGCATGCTACTTGCTACTCCATATCTTGAAGCATCTCAGGACCTAGCAGAATGCGGTCCTCTAGCCTATCCCAACTCAAAGGCGTACGACAAGGACAACCATACAATGCCTAAAAAGGCGACATACCAATGGAGCTATGATAACCATTGTTATAAGCCAACTCAACTAGGTATAGATAGTCCTCCAAGTGATTTTGTTTGTCCATGACATACATCCTCAACATATCCTCCAATTCCTAATTGACCCGCTCTGTCTGACCATCGGTCTAAGGGTGATATGTTGAACTAAAATTTAACTGAGCTCCTAGATCGTGCTGTAAAGAAGTCCAAAATGGAGAAGTGAATATTGTATCCCTATCTAATATAATCTTGAGGGGAATACCATGTAGTCTCACAATGTCCTGCATAAATAATTTAGCCACTAAAGTTTTTGTGTAGGATTTTCTCATAGGAGAAAAGTGTGCCACCTTGGTCAGCTGGTCAACAGTGACCATGATAGCATCATGTTTGCAAGGAGTCACAGCCAAACCTATGATGAAATCCATTGACATGATATCTCATTTCCATGCTGGAACAAGATTAGGATGTAAAAGCTCCACTGGATGCTAGTGATCTTCCTTAACCCTCTGACACTCTAGACATCTTGCCACAAAATCATAAATGTCTCATTTCATACTAGTCTAGTAATATATATGTCTAAGGTTTGCATGCATCTTCTTGAAACCTGGATGTGTCGAGTAAGGTGCACAATGAGCCTCAGATAGAATCAATGTACGAAGATCATCTGATGGAGGTACATATATATGGCTTGTGTGATGCAAAAGACCATCTATCTCAAGAACATAGCCTGAAAATCTACCCTCTAAAGGTCTCCTTGATTCAATCACTGCACTCACTTCCTGATACCAAGTATCTGAAGGAAGTGCCTAGAGTATACGACTTTGCAAATCTACACCAAGAGTCAAAGATGATATCTTATGCCTCCTTCGACTCAAGGCATCAGCTACCACATTCTCCTTACCCTGAATATACTTGACTTCAAAGTTGTATTCACAGAGAAATTCCATCCATCATCTATGCCTAGCATTCAGATTAGGTTGGGTAAAGATATAATGTAGGCTATGATGATCACTATGAATAGCAAACCGATGTCCTAAAAGAAAATGTCTCCATTGAACCAATGCATGAACTACTGCTGTGAACTCAAGATCATGTGTAGGATAGTTCAGCTCATGATCCTTGAGTTTGTGAGATTCATAAGCAATCACACCTCCTTCTTCCATAAGGACTACCCCTATACCTTCTAAAGAAGCATCAGTACACACCATCAATTCACCCAAAGGATCAGATACTCTTAGAATAGGTGCACTAGTCAAACGCACCTTGAGGTTTTGGAAGGCCTCTTCGCACTTTTCTGTCCAATTGAACTTCTTCCATTTCCTCTGAAGAGAAGAGATAAGGTGAGCAACTCTAGAGAAGTTTTGAACAAATCGACGGTAATAACCAGCCAAACCAATGAAACTACAAAGTTCTGACACATTTGTGGGTGTTTTTCAATCCACCATCGCTTGAATCTTTGAGGAATCCACTAAGATACCCTCACCTGAAATGACATGACCTAGGTACTGAACTTATGACTGAAAGAAGTCACATTTTTCCACATTGGCATATAACTGATTATCCCAAAGGCACTGCAAAACTTGTCGCATATGTTCCTTGTGCTCTTCTAGGGATTTAGAATATATCAATATGTAATCCAAGAAGACAAGAATAAAGTGATCGAGATAAGATCGAAATACTCCATTCATCAAGCACATGAAGACTGATGGAGCATTTGTCAATCCAAAAGTAACTACGGTGAACTCATAATGTCCATAGCGAGTGCGGAATGCAGTCTTGTGAATATCCGCCTCCTGGATACGCAATTGATGATATCCTGACTTGAGATCTATCTTAGAGAACACCTTGGCTCCCTTAATTTGATCAAATAGGTCATTAATCATTGGTAGAGGATACATGTTTTTGATCATTACCTTGTTCAATTGTCTATAGTCAATGCATAAGCATAAAGATCCATCCTTCTTCTTGACGAAGAGTACAGGTGCTCCCCATGGGGAAACACTCGATCGAATGCAACCCTTTGCCAAAATATCTTCTAACTAGAGTCGCGGATCATTCAACTCCTGAGAGGTCATCCAGTAAGGAGCTCTAGAAATAGGTTGTGCTCCTGGAATGAGGTCAATACAGAAATCTATGTCACACTTTGGTGGCATACCTATAATATCACTTGGAAAGATATCTATGAATTCCTGAAGGATAGGATGATCAAGATTCATGTCTTGTGTCTCAACTTCATCTAGCTCATTCATAAATACAGCAAAGACCTAACATCCCTTTCGCATGCTTCGCTTGAGTTGCACGGCACAAATCATACAAAGGGAAATAGGACGTTGAACACCCAAAATATCCATGTCCTTTCCAACATCATCCTTGCATCTAATGATCTTTTGTCTACAAACAATGTTGGCTCCATGAGATCCTAACCAATCCATCCCAAGGATAACATCATATGATCCTAGGGAATCACATGAAGGTCCACCAAGGTGGTGAACTTACCCAAGTTCAACTCAAAAATAAGTACTAGAGAATTCATTGGTACCCTTTCCCCTGAGGCTAACTCTACTTGCCAACTTATATCCTACTTTATTGCCACAAGCCCACATCGCTCTACTATAAAAGGAGATATAAAAGAGTCTGTAGCTCTTGAATCAAACAAGATAGAAAGAGAAATACCTCAAGTAGCACCCAAAATTTCTACCACTGTGCCCTGGTGCTCTTCTTGATGTTGATCCATAGTTTTAAATACCTTGTGAGATCTACCAGCATCCCCTATTGTAGGCTCTAAGGATGCATCCCTCTACCCTAAAAATTATGGTGCATGCTGGGAATAATTCACTGCAATATGCCCAAACTACCCACAAGAGAAGAAACTAGCACCTCTACAATAACCTCTCCAAGAGGAGGGTACACTAGACTATTGGTATCTCCCTCTTCTAGCTGCTAAATGGGAGCTCTGTGATGGTTGAATGGGCTGATTATGCTTGTTGCGTTGAAAGTTCTTTGACTAAGAACTACTGCTCTGCGCTGGAGGATATGAACCCTTCTGCTGCTAGCCCTGGTTACCCTTGAACTAAGAGAAGGGTTTCTTGAATTTCCCATCCCCTTGGGACTAATTACCTTGAAACCCTGAAGGATTAGATCCCCCAGTGTGAGCACCCACTTGGCCACCATGACCAGAATTCTTGATTGCCTCAACTAGAGTAGCTTTGTTGACTGCCTCCTTGAGGTTCTTAGGTTCAAAAACCTTGACTCCCCCAATGATGCGGCTATTTATCCCCTTAATGAAATGTTAGACCATTAGTGGAGACTTATTAGTAAACACTGCATAACACTTCATCTCAAAGAAACTACGCTCATACTCCTGAATGGTAAGGGTTAACTGCCGCAAATTGTGGAAATCATCTGTGTGCTGCTGGTGCCACTGGTCAAATAAGTACCACTCATGAAAGTTCTCCAGAAATAAATCCCAAGTGGTGGTTTCCATGCTAAGTCCCAACTTATCCTCCTCAATCTTCCACCAAGTGGCTCCAAACCCCTCGAGGTTTATAATAGCATACCTCACTTTGAAATTGGTGTGTAATTGTTGTATAGAAAAGAAACAATCCAATGCAATGAGCCAAGTTTCTGCCTCAAATCCATTACCAAGACCATTGAATGGAGGTGGTTGTGATCTCAAAAATTATCTCATCTGCATAACCTTAGCGGCCTCCTGATCACTGGAAATGCCCCTCCTAACCAAGCTCCTGGATCTATGTCTAGTCTCTTCCTCATGGTGATGCTCTTCCCCCTGATCTCTATTCGCCTAGGGAAGGCGATCCAAAATGCCCTAAAGGAACTGCATAGTTTGAGACCCTGTCTCAACCTCTCATTCACCACTACGTTCTTCCCTATCCTCCTCATGCACACTCTCATTCCTAGCACCCGTAGACGCGCTAGGGATCCTACCGCTTCTACACCCTCTATCGTGGTCTGCATTTCGGCCCCCAGTAGCGGATCTAGTTTTGGTAACCATTTTCCTATATCAAACATCGAGGAAAAATGTTAACACAAAAATAAGTCATAAAGTGAAGACATGGTATGTGGTCATAAAAAAGTAGTCTGAAATACAAGGGTGTTATATGTCTATGTCTGTTTTCAAGTTTTCAACTACTAAACAACTAGTGGGCATATGCGATTACCAAAGATCCCACTGTAAAGAAACATGGGCTCTGATACCAAGTGTAATGCCCCGCTAGGGAACCCAAAAGAAATTAACCTATAAGTAACAACTAAGTTCACATAATAATTTTTTTCTTTAAAGTTTACATTCAAGATGATAATTATGCGGAAGCAAATACAATGAAACACAAAACATGACCATAAAGTAAACTCAGCAAGGACACACTTCTCAAGGGTTCCATAACATAAGAATTACTCATAAATTAATAAAAATTAAATATAAATATGACAAGGTACAACATGATTAATAAGTTTGTCAATTCATAAATAATGATACGATTACATTTGATACCATAAGGTATATCCAAGAAATGACATCCACTACACAAGTCGCAGGGTATGTAATAACAATTAAACATGAGTTATAATACATTAATCCATGAAATCATAACTGAAATACATATACATGATATGATAACCAACTTTTAAGAAAGATAAGAGCATATCTCCTAAAATGTTGCAAGAAAGTATAACTACTACAAGGTCACCAACAATGGTACAAGGACGTCGAGGTCTCCAATGGTAAAGAGGATCATTACCGCCCGTGCTTGTGGCACCTAAATGGTCCACTCCCATCGTGTTGAGGAGATAATAACAGATCCCAAATCAGTTTTCAAACCAGTCATAAAGTAGGAAAATACAAGGGATCCAGAAAGCTCTCTATCACAAGGTACATTTCCAACTAAACAGGTAAAGATCTACAAACCCAGATGCAACCAACTCATGTAGGAAATCTGAAATAAATATGGGAAAGTTTCATCACATGAGTCAACTCTAAGGTGACCCAGGCAGTCTCATTGGACCCCTGGCCCCGTAGTGACTCTATGCAGTACTAGTAACCTCTTGTACAGACAATGGTACTAACTATGCAAGATCAAATCAAGCATCTTCTCCCACTCCCATCGTAGTCTATCAAAGCACTCAAGGCATGGGTGAGGAATACAGATGTCTTATTAATTCATTTTTTTTAAACCCTGTAGTGTATTAGGTTATCACTTATTAAGTAACTTACAATGAGTTACCCTGGCAACCTCTTAGGGTCTCGGCCCTCATTGCAAGCCACTCCCCCCTAAACACTAGATTACCTACCCTAAGCTCAGTGATCAATAATCTTGAAAGTATCATATAGATACCACAGTCAAAAATAGTTCCACATAAGGCTAATAGGAACACACATTGGTTTTTGAACCCAAACACCAAGTATGAAACCGTACTTGCAAATATACCAACACATGAACTTAAGGCAATCAGTAGGGGAAGAAACTCGAATAGGTACCAAATGCAAGCAAAAAAAGAAAATGTAAGGACATCATTCACACCCTAGCCTCTAGTACATTTTCCCTAAAAGTTGATGTAGTCTCCCAACAACCCAAAGGAATAATACATTTGAATAGGGAAAATAATTCACTATAAGTCCAATTAATTAGCGCATTAATTTACTTGATACTAAATAATATTAGATTTAAATAATATAAATGAAAACTAAGTTCCCCAAGAAAATAACAAGTTAAAAACACTTAGTATATTCTAATATTAATATTAATACTAAATTAATATTAAAATAAACTATGCCCTTCTTTTTTTTTAAACTAAAAATTAAAACATATATATATATATATATATATATATTGTAATGGGTTTTTTGTGGAAATCGTGTGTGAAGGGGGTTTAATTGTCATTTAGAGTATGTTGATTTCCTTAACTTTACTTTAAATTTAATTGAATTGTATTGATTATGTATTGCAATTGTGATTAGGGAGAAGATAAGATGTTCCTCTTTTATTCCCAAATGCACAAATGGGAGATCCAAGTTGATCAACCCCAAGGAAGGGCTAATGCACAAATGAATCAACTATTTGGAAAGGAGAATAACAAGAGAGATACCTTAAACTATGTTAATTATATGTATAGAAATGATATATTACAGTAATTGAAGAAATAGGAGAAATACACTAACCTTGAAATATTACAGATCAAAGAATACTATTTTCTAAGGTTTGTAGACTATTTCTGGAAAAATTGACAGTTGATCCCAAACCGGAACGCAGAGATGAACAAAATCCAGAAATATTTTTCCATTCTGATTTTGTCTTATGAAAAAGGTCAACCTTGACCCACAAATGTCAACCTCAACCCAATAATGTCGACCCTGACCTGCACAGGTCTGACAGAAAATCTGTTTGCGCCGTCTGAAAGAAAGCTGAAAAGGGTATCCAGATCTGGTCTCAAATCAACTATTTTGAACCTGTACCTGCAAGAAAAAGGGGATTTTTTGTTGTGGGGGAGGGGTTTTCCTTATTCAAACCTTGATTTAGGAATTAACCTTGAAATCAATAAATTATAGAATGCTAGCAAGTAATAGAATTGAATCTAATAATGAAGCTATGATATTCAATAGATATTTAATTGAAATTCAAATGTATGCAAATATGTAATGGACTTTAGAAATCATAAACCTCCATGATTGTATGCTTGAAATCCACTTTGAAGAGATGATTAAATATTCTTGAGGATGCACAAAGGATCTTGAAGGAAGATCACACCACCATGATGGCTAGATCTAGGGTTTGAATGTTGAATCTTGAATGTTTGCACCTAATCCCTTCAAAGGCTTGAAAGCTTGAATCCTTGGTCTTCAATGGAGGAATTGAATTCTTGAGAGGAATACTTTAATACCTTGAGAGATTGGAAATGGATGCTTGAACCTTTTTCTTCTTAACAAAATCTTGATTAGAGCTTTTTGCACTTAGAAGACTTAGAGAAAATGAGAGAGAGAGAGAGAGAGAGAGAGACTTCCTTTTATATGAAATTAGGACACAATATTCTAAGGAGGACAACATAAGATAATTAAATTCTAATTAGACCCATGCCCCTAGAAAAGCACCTATATTAAATATAATTTAGGAATCAACACTTTGGAACCTGAAACAGACAACTCGGAAGTGGGAAAACTAAATTTTTGATGACCCCCGGCAGCCGACAAGCTTCCTATTTTGAAAGGGGGACTCTGGTCAAGGTTGAGGTCAACCCTAACCTAGGTAAAGGTCAAGTTCAACCCTGACCCAGGGGCCATAACCCCTAGAAAATATGCCAGGTGGGGTAGGAGGTGCCCGGAGAGGCCCAATCAGGGTCTTGAACCAACACAGAAGCATGAGATGATGCAGAAATAGGAGGATGATATGGTAGAGGTCAAAAATGTCCCCTCAGGAGGGCTAAATTCTCTTAACATGGAAGTTCTTCCATTTTAAGATGATACATTAAGCCCCCACTTTAGCGAGAGTACGAAAATTGAATGTGCTCACGGTAAAGTTAGAGGAAAAGGATCCTAGTGGATTGCAATGAGATATAATATCACTAAGTCAGGGATATGAGCCCCCAAACCAAGGATTATAACTCAACATACATACATAAAGATATGGAAGTAAAGAGCAATTAATTATAGAAAACATACATGACTACATAAGTAAGACAAGAACAACACCATAGATAACATAGCTTCATGATCTAATCCTAGTAGCATGAAAGCGAAAGAGAGAAGAGAAAGTGATCACCTCACCTAGTAAGATGCCCATCTTACTATGAATCACCCCGAAGGGAGAGCCCAATAGGTTCACTCAAAAACTATGCTTGTAATTGTAAATGCGTCTTCTGACAGCTTTTGAAAATATCCATAGATCAACATTCTTGTATCACTATGGAATGTAAAATGCGTGTCCATTCAGGATTTAGCAACTTATGTGTGTTACCTTTTGAGGATTTAGCATATTGCAAAAATAAAAAGGGTGTGTATCTCTTCAGGATTTAGCAACTTATGTGCGTTACCTTCCAAGGATTTAGCAAACATAAAAGTAAAAATGTGTCTCTTCAGGATTTAGCAACTTATGTGTGTTACCTTCCAAGGATTTAGCAAACATAATAAGTAAAAATGCATGTCTCTTAAGGATTTAGCAACTTGTGTGTGTTTCCTTCCAAGGATTTAGCATGCTGAAAAATGTAAATAAATGTAAATTATAGTACAAGGAAGACCCTATATATGCCCCCCTCCTTATCATGGCTACCTACTAGGCAGGATAAGGAAGAGGAAGAGGATACCTACTTCACAAGGTAAGGAGATA
>MU226709.1:1922839-1933175 GCA_018584345.1 Thuja plicata | reverse complement strand
AGTCTTTTCAGCGATCAGGCGACTATGTGAAAATCTTAGTCGCGCAGGGTTAACCTTAACTCAGTTTTCATCTCCAGACTACGCGACAAACCGTTGCACTTAACATTTCATGGTAATCGCCAAGTCACTGGATGCTTGCTTCTTATTTCAAGACTTCACGACAACACTTAGTCGCTGAGTCGGGTGATAAGTTTAAAATAATCCTTTTCTAAAAAGGTACCCTTTCTCTGTTTACGGCGACCTCGCGACATACCTTAATCACTTAGTCGGAAGGACTTTTTCCCTGGGGCACTTTTATTACCAGACTACGTGACCACCATCAGATCTTGTCATTTGTTCATCGAACGGCTGTCTTTTAATCGCTATACAATCTCACATACCCTTAAAATATCAAGAGACTTCGCGACTGAGGGTAATATGACTTAAGTCTCCTTATCGCTTGATCCTTTTTCTTTATCTAGCGATCACCCGACAACCACTAGCATTCTGACAGATGTCATCTATTACTTCGTCCATTTAATACATTCTGGAAATCTGATTTACCACTCCTGTTCTGGCGACATCCCGACTGAAGAAAATCACTTAACATGTAACTGTTAGTCGCTGAGTCGTGACTGTTATCCACTAACCGCCAAATATCACGAGACCACGCGACTGAAGAAAAGCCTTAACTGTTTGACTGAGCCGATCAAGCGACCATGCGACATGAAGAAAGTGCAAGGTCGGGAGACATTTTATTGACTTTCAAAATCTTCTTGCGATCACCCGACTGAGGGTGGGTCCCGTTCATTTTAAAGCTCATAACATGACTATTAAGCGACAACCCGACCAAAGAAAGATCGCTGAGTCTCGATACATAGATGGAATATTCGATTTCTTCACGAGACTACGTGACACAAAGGGAAAGCTAAGTCCGGAGATCATTTGGAATATGTGTTCTGGGTCATGCGATCAAGCGACCTGACTTAACCTTTTTATATAGCACATGTCTTTAGTGACTCAAAAAGGTAACGAGGAAATAGAAAGACATTTCTAAGGGTTTAAAATACATCGTTTAACATTTGGCCTCTAGGGTTTTAGCAGGGTTTATCAGGATTTTGACAAGGAATAAGCAGGAGAACCTGAAAATTTTCAGAGAACAAGGAAAGGAACAGGGCAAAACAGCAAAAACACGAAATACAACCAACACACCACACCACAAAATTTAGGGTATCATAAAACACATTGGAAAGGGAATAACAACAACAATCAAAAAAATAATAGGCATTCCTCAGGGTCTTACAAGTCCCCTCCGTCTCAGCAGTAGTTATATCAGGGACAGAAATAGAAGGCCCCTAAAGGGAAACAGGGCTCCAAGCCTAAATAGTGGCAGTCACAGGCTCCTAGTAAGGACCAGAGGTCACATGCATCATCGACACCCCATATAGGACTCAGCAGTCCTCCCGAGGTGGTTATAGTGGTTCTAGCAGGACAGGGGGCTCACAGTATTCTAGACCCCAGGGTACCCAATTTTAGACTCAAGGACCATGTTATTCTTGTGCTACCATGGGGAACTTGGCTAGATATTACCCTCAAGGGGGTGGTCAGCGCACCGCAGCATTACAGCCCACTGTTGGTGATATGGGTAGATCCCATAGAGTTTTTGCAGCGGTTGACAATCGCCAGGAAGAACATCAGGCTACTATGATTGAGACTACAGGTATGATTGGAGCTAACAGAGTTACTATTCTATTTGATTCAGGTGCTATAGATTCTTTTGTTTCTCTATTGGTTGTGGAGTGTTGCAAGCTAGTGGCAGCTAGACAAGAAGTTAGTTGGGAGGTAGAGTTAGCCTCAGGTTCTAGAGTACCTGTCACTTCCTTAGTTAAGGATTTCTAGATACAGATTGGTTCCATGACCACCATTTCAGATCTACGTATCACTCCTCTTGGATCCTATGGGATAGTACTTGGCATGGATTGTCTTTATGCACACAAGGCAAAGCTAGATTGTCGGCAAAAGAAGGTAGAATGTTTAGATGAAAATGGTAATGCTATAGTAATCCCAGGGGTTCAGAGGGTAGTATCCATTTGTATGATTTCCGCTATGCAACTTAAGCGGTGCATGCGAAAAGGGTTCCAGTTATTTTCCATCACATTTAGTGATAGGGATGAGGAAGCAGAAAAGGAAACTTCTCTTGATGATCATCCCATGTTACAGGAATTTGCAGATGTGTTTCATTCAGAATTACCCGATATGCCTCCACATAAAGTAGTTGATTTCCATATAGACCTCGTGCCAGGTGTTGCACCAGTATCTAGGGTACCTTATAGAATGTCTCCTAATGAGCTTAATGAGCTCAAGATTTATCTTGAGGAGCTCCTTGAGAAGGGGCACATATGACCTAGTGTCTCTCCTTGGGGTGCACCAATTATCTTTGTCAAAAAGAAGGATGGATCACTTAGATTATGTATGGATTACAGGTAGTTAAACAAGTTAACCATTAAGAATCGATATCCACTGCCTAGGATTGATGACTTGTTCGATCAGTTGCAGGGTGCCCGTTTGTTCTCCAAGATAGATCTTAAATCAGGGTACCATCAGTTGAGAATCGTGGAAAGTGATATCCACAAGACAGCTTTCTAGACTAGATACAGACTTTATGAGTTCACTGTTGTGCCTTTTGGTCTTACGAATGCCCCTGCTATGTTCATGAGCCTCATGAATGGGGTATTCCGCACTTTCCTTGACAGATTTGTGGTTGTGTTCCTTGATAACATATTGATATATTCTTGTAATGAGAAGGAACATGAGGAGCATTTGAGATAGGTATTATAGTGCTTGAGGGATAACCAGTTGTATGGCAGTTTGTCAAAATGTACCTTCTTCAGAATAGAGGTTTGATATTTAGGCCATGTTATTTCAGGTGATGGGATATCAATGGACCCATCTAAGATTGATGCCATTATGAATTGGCTAGCACCTACTTCTGTGACCAAGGTCAGAAGATTCATGGGTCTCGCAGGATATTACAGGCGATTTGTACAGGGTTTCTCTAGAGTGGCCCATCCTATCACCTCCCTTCAGCGAAAGGGAAAGAAGTTTGATTAGACAGAGAAGTGTGAGAGGGATTTTCAGGAACTCAAGAAAGCACTTACTAGTGCACCTATTTTAGCAGTACCAGAGCCTACAGTGGACTTTGTAGTCTGCACAGATGCTTCCTTGGATGGTTTGGGGGCAATACTTATGTAGGATGGGCGAGTTATAGCATATGAGTCTAGGAAACTTAATACTCACAAGCTCAATTACCCTACCTATGACCTTGAGCTTGCGGCCGTAGTGCATGCATTAGTGTGATGGTGACACTTTCTCTTGGGACATCGATTTGAGCTTCATTCTGACCATCAAAGTTTACAGTATATATTCACACAGCCAAACCTTAATGCTAGGCAAAGGAGGTGGATGGAGTTCTTAAGTGAGTATGACTTTGATGTCCATTATATCAAAGGAAAAGAGAATGTGGTCGCTGATGCCTTGAGTAGGAGGCGACATGAGTTATCTTCCATGATCACTGGTACAGACTTGAGAGATCGTATACTACACCATTTGCAAGAGGATGCCTTATATTTAGAGGTTTGTCAGTTGATCCGATCTCAGAGACCCCTTGTGGGTAGATTTTCAGAGTATTCCTTGGAGTTCGATGGACTACTACGTCATAGAGGACGTATATATGTACCTTCTTCTAGGGATTTGTGTAATATCATCATGCTAGAGGCTCATAGAGCCCCTTATGCGGTGCATCCTGGAGTTAAGAAGATGCATGCTGATTTGAGATAGCTCTATCATTGGCCGGGTATGAGATAGCACATTGCAGAGTTAGTGGCCCGATGTCTTGAATGCCAGAAGGTTAAGGCCGAGCATGGTCATCCTGACGGGCTCCTTCAGCCTCACAAGGTACCTATGTGGAAGTGGGATGTTATATCTATGGATTTTATTGTTGTACTCCCTATGTCATCTTGTCGCCATGATTCTATCATGGTGACAGTTGACAAATTGACCAAAGTGACCCACTTTTCACCTGTTTGTACCACATTTACAGCCCCAGTAGTGGCTCAGTTCTTCTTGAGGGATATAGTCAGACTGCATGGCATTCCTTAGAAGATCATTTCCGATAGGGATTCTCTCCTCACATCATCTTTTTGGAGAGAATTACAGGTAGCTTTGGGCACCAGGCTCAACTTTAGCACAGCTTATCACCCAGAGACAGATGGTCAGACTGAGAGAGTGAATCAGGTTCTCGAGGATATGCTTCGTATGTATGTTATGGATCATCAGGTCAAGTGGGAAGAGTATTTACATTTAGTAGAGTTTGCCTATAATAATGGGCATCATTCATCTTTGGGTATGCCTCCATATCAGGCACTGTATGGTAGACCTTGTAGTACACCTTTGAGTTGGGATAGGATTGAGGATAGAGTTACCATTGGACCACAGCTAGTCCTAGAGATGGAGCAGCAGGTAGCCTTAATTAGGCAGCGTCTCCTAGAGGTGTAGGATTGACAGAAGAAATATGCCAATGCAAAGAGGATAGATTGGGTATACATGGTCGGAGATAGGGTCTTCTTGAGAGTTCAGTCTCACAAGAGTCCAATCCATTTTGGAAAGGACTCTAAGCTTGCACCTCAATTTGTGGGACCATTTGAGATATTGGAGAGGATAGGATCAGTTGCTTACCGTCTAGCCCTGCCACCTAGCCTGTCACGCATCCATGATGTGTTTCATGTTTCTATTTTGAGAAAATATATTTATGATGAGTCTCACATTGTAGATTGGTATGCCTTACAGGTGGATTCGGACGGGTAGCTAGCATTGGAGCCTATTCGCATTTTGGCACGCCAGACGTTGGGCCTGCGAGGCCGAGAGCTAGACCAGGTTAGGGTTCAGCGGGATTGCTATGATGAGGTTACAAATTCATGGGAGGACGTAGTGCAGATGAGAGCTTAGTATCCCCATCTTTTTGATGAACTCCAAGAGGAAGTTCAAGCCTAGGGGGGAGAATGTGAGGCCTCACCCCGAACCCCATCATAGTTTTCCAGTTTTCTGCTTATGATAGATATAGCATATGATACTTTACTTTTGATGCACTATGGACATTATGGACTTTATGCTTTATGCCATGGATTTGATTATTTTGGATGTATGGACACATGATACTTTATGATGCACCTTATGGACTATATTATGTTTTCTATTATGGACATTTATTCTAAGACTATTGATTTGGAAACTCATTATGATTATGTTATGGTTATTGATGAGATTGGGATTTATTTGATATAGATATTGAATTTTGATTTCTTGCAATGTGAATTTTACCTTATGATAAATGCTTAAAATGAGAATTATGTAATCTTGTGATCATTAGTAATAAACTTAGTATGTTGATGATCTCCTTATATTTTGAATATTGCTTATTTCCGTATGATGTATATTTATTTCCTCGGACTACTGATATTTGAATTGAGTGTGCAGGTAAGAAACCATGGTATTTTATCCAGAGAACCAAACAAAGGGAAATATGAACTTGGTTTGAGCCAAGGTTGCGTCTAATGAAAGACAAGACCTCGTTGTTTCGTAAATGTATTTGGATATTTGTGGAAGTGTAATCTTTAAATGTAATTCTTATTTCTTGTGAGTTTTTCCTAAGTGGATATGACATGGCCTAGTGATGTGTAAATGTTGTGTGTGTCATTTGACACTTGTGTTTTATACTTAAGGCCATGACATGTCAACTTGGGAATGGTTGTCCACCTACCTAGGCTAGTAAATTAGTGAATCCCCATATGCATACCTTGGGTTGGGAGATGGGAGTGTGGTCACCTCATTGGAATTTCGAAATTACTCTTAGAGTGGAGTTTTAGAGGGGTTGTGAAGTGTCCAAGGGTGTGTTGGGGTCATTTTTAGGTAGCCCACTTGTTATACCAATATTTAAGGGCCATTTTAACCCTAGGATAGCCTCTAGTGGACCATGTGACCCTTCCAAAAAGTTGATTTCCCAAGTTGGACGAAAATCAACTCTTGTGAGGCTTGACTTGGATAGAACACCATTCCATATTTGTGTTAAGACATAATTCACCTTTTTTAAGTTTCTCTTTAATAATGATAGATTAACTTATAGAAAATTTAAGGGGTGGATTGCAATAAATTATTTTATTAACTTCTAGAAAGATATAGTAATTTAAATTCTTATGGACCTTGAACGGATTTAAGTTTTTGACAGTAAACGGCGATTTTAAATCTTTTAACCGTTTACCTAATCTTAAAACATTTAAGTTAGAAGGATATATTTGAAAATTATATCCGATCTGTCAATTGTAATACGATAATTAAATAAACTAATATAGAAATATTTAAGAGGAAAATCTAATAAAAAAATTTAAATAAATCTTAGGGACTCTTAATGCTATTTTTATGTGGTCAATATATGTGGCCAGTATACTAACTATTATAAAAATAATATTATGGAAGTGCCTTACCCTAGAGGGTTAATTTAACACATTATTCATTAAGCTATTATCATACCAGGTTTTCCAAATGGCCCTGGAGATGGAGAATGGGGAGTCTCTCTCTCTTTCTCCACATCATCAAACTCTATTAATAAATTTAATGGATATCATGTGAATCCTTATAACCTCACCTTGTTTATCCTTTGAGCATTATCCTAAAATTAATTCTAGTCAAAATTATGATTAAGCGTCACCTTGTGCATCTGTAACTTTAGAAGATGACTAGGGTTAAGGGAGGTTGACACTTAGTCATGATTCCCCTTAGACCCTCTTGACTTTAATTTCACCTTCAAAAAAAAAAAGTTGCATTTTTGGGCATGACAGTGATCATGAAATCTATGATAGAAACAAAAAGGAAGAATCTTCAAGCGTATACTGTGTTTCTTTTTGTGTTTAGGTCTATTAATCATCTTAGCACAAAGGAGTTTAGGCGGAACAACCTCTTGGTAAAATTCCTTCATAGGGTCATCATGTTTTGAAATGTTATTTGAGATGTTGGTAACATTGATGTGTTTTTGAGGATTAAATCCCAATCCATAAGAATGTGCATGCCCCTCATTCTGTAAGGGCATTTGAATTCCCTATTTATTCTTACCACATCCTTAACCATGTAATCCTTGTTTAACTAGTAAATGATAACCAAGAACATAACAAGAAGCCATATCAAAAGGATTCAATAGAACTTCAGTAGTTACTATGTCATCATTAGTATGTTCGATAGATTCACAAGAAGGAAAAATATAGGAATACATCCTAGGAGAAGATGGGGTAGGAGCTTGACTCACCATAGGATCATCACTAAGAGGGAGAGCATTAAGGGAATTCATATCATTTTCTGCTAATGCCTCATTACTAGAAGGAATCCCAATTAGAGGTAATGTGTTAATAATGTTATCTTCTTTCTCTAAAAAGTCTACATAAGGAGAGTGTGTTTTAGAAAAAGAGTCACCATCATGTATGAATATGTCATCCATTAATGAATCACCCTCTTGTATCAAAGCATCTTCACAAGGAGGAGATAAATCAATGTATTTATCCAAAGGTTCATCCCAAATAGGAGGATTATCATCCCTATCAATAAAGCACATTGTAGGAGCGCCTAAAGCTTGATTCCTAAAGGGGAAAGAATTATATTCTAAAGTAGGCTCATAGAAAAGACATGTATTAGGAGAAGAATTAACATCAATCCTTAAATCATCTTCATGGAGGGAAAGGTTAAAGTCATCTTCTTGCTCTAATATATCCTTACAAGGTAATAGAAGAGAGGACAAAGCAACATCACACACACTAAATGAAGTCTTTCTAGGTGTATCAATGTTGTAAAATGAAGGGAACCATGCACACACCCTATGGTAAAGTTCAATTGGAGAATTTTTAGAGGAGGGTGAAATAGGAATAAGATCAATGGAGATCTCATTCAAACCATTTACATCCTCACTTCCATGTACCTCATTAAGGGGTCTATTCTCTTGTACAATAAAATCTTTATCAAAGTATTCAAAACAAGAGTCATACATGTTGAACACTCAAGAAAATTACAAGTATGTAAATATTTTTGTGTTTTTAAAGAAATTTTATATTTTTTTTAATGTATTTTTGTAATATAAATGCAAGAGAATAAAAGAAAACCTACTTGTATATGCATGCAAGATTTAATATGAAATATAAATCTAACACCAAAGAGAAAGAGTTGTCTATCGCGGGTTCACCAAAATGTAACATTTAAAATGAGACATCAGGGACATTACATTTAAAATATGTTATGGGGGTAAATAAGATGCTCTCCTATCCTTGGATATGTAAATGAAAGATCCACATTGATTAACCCAAAAGGAAATATCAATGCATAAATGAATCAATCATTTGGAAACAAGAATAAGGAAGGAAGATCTTAATTACCTGGGTTGATTTGGTTAATTTGAAATGTATTTTAGATTTAGATAAATTGAAAACTTTTATTGAATTGAATAGGAGAAATGCACTAACCTTGAAATATTTCAGATCCAAAGAATGTTATTTTCTGAAGCCTGTGTTGAGTTTCTCGAAAATATGAGACCATATCTGGAACAGAAACGCAGAGACGAACAAAACCCAGAAATGTTTTTCTGTTCTGAGACAATTCTGATTTGTACCCTCAAGTCAATGTCATCATTTTCTAGAATTTCTGATTGCACCCTAGGTCACAATTGACCTAAAAATTCTCAGACTTAAATTTGTTTTCGGATTCAAGAAGTTTTCTGAAAAGGGTACCCGAATCTCTGTCCCAATCTGTTGTTCCAAACCTGTACCTACAAGAAAAAGGGGTTTGTTTGTTGGGGGAGGGGTTTGCCTTAGTCAAACCCCGATTTAGGAATTAACCTTGAAATTAATAATTAAAATAAAGAATGCTTGCAAGTAGTATAAGTAAATCTAATAATGAAGCTATGATATTCAATAGATATGCAATTTTATTTCGAATGTAAGTAAGTATGTAAATATGAAAGCTTGGACTCAATTAGAAACCATAAACCTCCATGATTTTATGCTTGGAATCCACCTTGAAGGGAGAATGAATGAGTGTTTGAGGATGCACAAAGGATCTTGAAGGAAGATCACACCATCATGATGGATAGATCTAGGGTTTGAATGATGAATCTTGAATGCTTGAACCAAATCCCTTCAAAGGCTTGAAAGCTTGAATCCTTGATCTTCAATGGGGAACTTGAATGCTTGAGAGGAATACTTGAACACTTTGAAATCTTGAAAACATATAGAACAATGGATGCTTGAATAGTTTTCTTGATGACTTCTTTAGAGGCACTTGATCATACTTCATTAGTTCTTTCACTTAGAGAGACTTAGAGAAAATGAGAGGCAAAAGTTTCCTTTTATATGAAACTAGGGCACAATCTTCTAGAGAGGCTGACATAGGATAATTAAATTCCAATTAGACCCATGCCCCTAGAAGATGACCTATATTAAATATAATTTAATATTTTCCACTTCGGAACCCAGAATAGCCATCTCGGAAGCGGGAAATGAATTTTTGATGACCTCTGGCAGCCGGCAGACTTCCAAATTTGAAAGGGGGACCCAGGTCAAGGTCGAGGTCATCCTTGACCTAGGTTGAGGTCAAGGTTGACCTTGACCCAGGGGGTCAAGACCCCTGGAAAACATGTCAGTTGGGATGGAAGGTGCCCGGAGAGGCCCAATCAGGGTCCTAAACAGGCAGATAAGCAGGAGACAATACAGAAATGAGGGGACGATGTGATGTGTTAGTAATAACTGGGAAGGGGGGTGAATCAGTGGCCTCAAAAATTTATCCTTTAAACTTTAATCCACCAATTAATACACCTCATATTATTAAGTCCCTACAAGATGTATGCCTTTGAAATACTTGAAATAAATAATTGTATGTCGGTTTACCTTATCTGTCCTTATTCTCCTTGATTACCAATAAGCAGTAAAACTCATTTACCAATACTCATAAATATGCAGAGTATACCAATCAATCCTGAAATGCATATGTGAAATGTAAAACAATAAAGTAATAAACCATACACACATAACACAGATTTTAACGTGGAAACCCTGTTACGGGAAAAACCACTGGGACTGGTACCCCAAATTTTCACTCTTCTGAAGTGAGCCCTGTTAGGAGCCAACCCTGTTAAAGGTTACAAAAACACTGTTAAGTGTGACCTTGTTAGAGGATTTTTATACATAGGTTGTCACTTAGTATCTGGCATCTACGCTACCATCCTTGAATCAGTCTTTAGACTGTCAATAGGCTTTATGCTAATCTTACTACC
>MU226709.1:1882166-1916288 GCA_018584345.1 Thuja plicata | reverse complement strand
AACTCATTTACCGATACTCAGTAAATATGCAGAGTATACCAATC
This sequence comes from Thuja plicata, assembly GCA_018584345.1. Taxonomy (NCBI): domain Eukaryota; kingdom Viridiplantae; phylum Streptophyta; class Pinopsida; order Cupressales; family Cupressaceae; genus Thuja; species Thuja plicata. The sequence continues at coordinate 1,916,244 of MU226709.1, read as the reverse complement.
AATCCTGAAATGCATATGTGAAATGTAAAACAATAAAGTAATAAACCATACACACATAACACATGGATTTTAACGTGGAAACCATGTTAAGGGAAAAACCACTGGGACCGGTACCCCAAATTTTCATTCTTCTGAAGTGAGCCCTGTTACGAGCCAACCCTGTTAAAGGTTACAAACACACTGTTAAGTGTGACCTTGTTAGAGGATTTTTATACATAGGTTGTCACTTAGTATCTGGCATCTACGCTACCATCCTTGAATCAGTCTTTAGGCTGTCAATAGGCTTTATGCTAATATTACTACCATCCTTGAATCAGCCTCCTTCTTAGACTATCAATAGGCTTTAGGTAAGACCGCTGCTACTATCATGAATCAACCTTTTTGGTAATCTATTAGGATATACCTCAATTATAGAAGACAGTTAAGTCTTGCTCTGTTAAGAGACTTAATGCTTCAATGGTTAAACCGAAACACAATGACCTGTTTCTAATGCAACTTTGAATTGCAGATATTCATATCTATTTATGTACTTTACCTCTCAAATCAATGTATCAATTCAATTCCTTTGTACTTAACACTTTCTGCTTTGTGATGTTGTGCTTTACTGTTCGTCGGTGTCTGCAGAATTCTTTAGCTCTCCCTTAGCTTGATTGATCAGGACTGTATGAAGTTTATCCTTCACTAGTGTCTCTTCAGCATCTTCTTTCAATTCACTCCCCCATGTATCTGAGTGCTTGTGGAAATGAATTGTGCTTGTCTCTTATATAGACATGATATTCCTTAATTCTTGATTCTTGATTATTGGCGTGAAAAACAATCTAGCCAATTTGATTTACGGCTTTAACTCCTCATTCATCTCATAGTTATCTTCTTGACAACTGTATAAATCAATTGCATTAATTGTGGTCAAATAAAATGAATAAAATAACCAGTTAAGTCTATCTTTAAGCTCTGCCAGTTAGATATTTTGTCATTTTCTAATCTCTTTGTTCTGTCGGTCAATTCTGCAGTTCGTCACCGGTGACAACTGCTAGTTCCGTCGGTGTATCTTCAGTTAGCTTCAGAATCTCCATCCGTCGGGCATCATTGGATCTTGCTCGTCGGGCAACTCTGTTTTCAGCTCATCGGGCACCTGTGATTCTACTTTGTCAGGCAACACTGTCTTCTGCTCGTCGGGCATCACTGTGACTTTATCTCTGTCTTTACCGGTGGTGTGCACTCTGTCGGTGTTGTCTGTCACTTAGTGAGTACATGACTTTTATGCATTGATGAAAGCATAATCATTGTTCCATTGATTCTCTGAAGACTTTGGCATTATGTACATGACCGTACAGATGATATCAAGTTGACATCAATGACAATACAAACCATTAACTGATTTAATGTATTGCATCATCTTCAACTTAACATTATCAAACATTCAATCAATTACATGTCATCAGTGATGGTGGTCAAAAACATCCCCTAAGGAGGGCTAAATGTTCTTATGATGGAAGTGCTTCCATTTTAAGACGATACAATTGCTAAAACATTTTTTATATTAACAAACAAGTCTTTACATTGTAATTTAAGAATTGTTATACTGCAAGCATGGTTCTTTTAGACTGTGGAAAACTATAGATATGTTCTTTACTAATTCCTTATCTTGCAATAGATTTACATACATTTTACTCGTAACTTATCAATAGCTATGTTTATCCTTTTAATTAAGAATCCAAGAGAAATGTACAGGATAGTCCATTGCAATTTAACCTTACCCCAACTCATCCCAGCACAACAGTGATAAGCAGTGAAAAATCAAGTAATCAATGGTAATTTTACAAGAAGTGTTAAATGAAATGGTTAATAGCAATTTTAATAGGCCATTTTTTAACATAGTTTAAAAATAAAAAATAAACCATAAGAATTGATATTATAAAATTAAACCCTCAACAATAAAAAAATAAACCATAAGAATTGATATTATAAAACTAAACCCTCAACAATAGGTATGCAACTTTATGTTAAAAAGGCTCTTTAGAATGTACTAAAGAACTACATAGTACTGAACAATTAGATACCAAACACATGTATAAGCCTATGGTCTTGGCTTCAAGGAGTACAACATTTTTGCCTTTCTTAGACAAGGTTGTAGGCACAACTTATTCCTGTAATATTAGCTCCCACTACCACCACATCTGCATCCTTCTAGCTCTTAGGGAGCTTAGGCCTCAAATCCTATTCATCTGATACAGTGTGGCCTAATCCAGGTATAACATCATGTCCATCTTTGAAATGATTCTCCATTTGGGATGATGGGCCTCCAGTCATCGACATAAACTTTCTTATATTAACTCTACAACTCTTATGCAAAAACATTAACACCCATTATAACTAACAACTTCCCAAAACCATTTCACCTACATGATTAAAAACATAGGCACCAAATCAAGCATTTTACCAACATGATTAAAAACATAGGCACCAAATCATCTAGATGAACCCCAGAAATGACTAATTCCTTCTAGTTGTATACTTCATCTTCCTCTAATATCACTTTTTATATTCTATTTTTGTTCACTTTTTTTTAATGACCTTTTTTCCTTTTTCAATTTAAATCAATATTTTTAATTTTTTTTTTTAAATCTCTTTAAATCTTTACTAATTTTCCATAATTTAGTACTTTGTATTCCTTTTCTTAAACTTCTTCAATCATTTTATTTTTCTAACACCATTATTCCATTTTATTCTATTTTTATCTTAAAATGAATGTAAGGCCTCATTTTATTTTTATAACACCATTATTCCGTTTTCTTTTATTTATATCTAAAAATGAATGTAAGGCCTCACTGCTGGATTGTAATTTTAATGAAATGTTGCGCTTTTCACCATCTATCTGACCATACAGACTATAATTAAATGTCAAACATTATCAAATGCTAAAACATGCCTACACCAGAGAAGTGTATTTTCATTGGTCGATCTTTTTTGTAATGATTTTCATTGTTCTTTCTAACACATACAACATTGTCACATTGAATCCCGCCTCTTCCATAACCACCCCTTATATTAACTTATATTTAATTTCCTATCGGCTAATCCTTGCACCTCCTTTATGCACCTCCTTTAGGTAAAGGGCTAGTAATAATTAGAAATGATGGTGAGTTTTGCTCTAAAGACTGAATACTATTACAAGCATGCATAAATTGTTAGAAAGAAAAATGACTGTATATTCCACGATAAAATGGAATATGGTAAAATTAGAGCGGTAAAGAGGAGGAATAAAATATTAATGAATAAAGCTAGAAGTGTAATTCATAATGTTAAACTTGAACAATGATTTTGCGCTAAAAAGTATCCACATTTTATTGCAAAATGTACAGCTTGCGTGCTCCTACTCTCGTTGGCAAAACTTCTCATAAGATGTTAAAAAGTAAATAACCATCAATTTTACGTTTTAAAGTCTTTGGCAATGAGTAATAAGTTTATAATCTTATAGAAAAATGCTTTAACCTTATTCATGGTAGCTTATGTCGAGAATATTAAGGGATGTATGCTTTGACACTTGTAATAATAAATATACTTTATTCTAAGGATGTTATTATCAAGAGGCTTTAGGAATTCAAAAACAATAAACCACCTCATATGAAACCTAACATAATTTGATAAATTTGAAGATGCACAGTTAGAAAAACATGATGGACATGTTGAAAAAGAAGTTTAGATGCGAAATTTAATAAGGAATCGTAATAGCCTCTTGCTACACCTCTAAGAAGATCCACTGGACAATAAAAACATGTTGATAGGTGTAAATATAGTCCATCCAATTTTTATTGTCTTTGCTTTCTCATGTACTAACAATAAATTTAGTGATACAAACTATTGATTCAAAATACAGTACCTAGTGTATAACCTAAGGTATTTTTTATCATGTTTCAAGAACAAGCTTGAAAAGAGATGTATGCAATCCAAAATGTGGTTTGTTTCATTTTGTAAAACAATTTATACAATTTGTATGAGATCCCAAGGGTCACCAGAACCCCTTGGAATTCAAAATGAACAATTTGGATAATATTTATTACAATAAAACCAAAATTTAACAAAATACTATATATATTTTTAGTCTGACTTTGTAAAGCCATAACTTTTCACTTGATGCTCGAAATCATGAACCGCTTACACTGTTGGAAAGATCCCCAAGAGATCTAGTTTCAGTTCTTTAACACCATGCCTTTGATAATCAAGTTAATGGACCATCAAAAGTTACAAAACCAAATTCTACTCCAAAGACCTACGAAATTGTAATTTACTATAACATAGAAAATACCAAAAAATTGGATTTTTGATCTTTTTCATTATCACTAGTGCCAACTCCATCTGAGATCTCTTAGATCAATTTTTATCATTCCTCGCTCTTGAGAATAAATTGGCCCGATTGCATCAACACTCTTGAGCACTCTATAGTAGACGAGGAAAACAAAGTTCAATTTGTTCTTGAGTAAGTCACTTACCTTGATGAGCAAATTGACCAACCTAAAGCACATAGTATAGATGAATGTTCTACTTCTTCAAGTTCTTCACAAACAATTCCATGACGATATCACTTTGTAGTGGAGAGGCAACTTCTGAATTCAATTATGTGTTATTAATGTGCTCAGCAACTTCTGCAACATCTAATAATGGAGAAAAATAAGGTCTCAACAATTCTACATTGAGACTGGGTGAATGCCTAGAAATGGTGGCAAGTTGAGTTCAAATTTATTTTCAAAAACTTGTTTGATGATCTTATATGGACCATAATGAAGAGGATAGAGATTCTTGTTGGGCCCCTACAATATCTCCTTGTGAATGCGCAACCACACCTTATCCTCATCTTGAAAATGATGAGGAGTACAATGTCCATCATGCCTTCTATTTATTATTGGTGTGTTCCAAGATTTCATGAACCTATTGTTGTAGGTGATGAATTCTATAAGTAAATTTCATTGCTTTATCTTCCTCCTTATCCAACCATATTACTAAATCAGGTTGAACAATTGGCATGACAACATTCATGGGAGCCAAGACAAACTTCAAATGGATTGTGGCTTTTCGCCCAGTGAACTACCCTATTGTAGCTATGTTGAACATATGGAATACTTTAATCCCATGTGAGGATGTTTGGAATGATACATTTGTAGAATTTGGATGATCATTCTATTGACTACCCCAGTTTGGTCATCTGTTTGAGGATGAAATGCAATAGACTTTGTCAATTTTGTGTCCATCTTGGCCCATAGTGAAGAACAAAACTTGATGATAAATCTACTATCTCTATCTAAAATAAATCTTTGTGGCAGACCAAAATAAATCCAAACATGATCAAAAAGTAGCTTTGTAATGTCTTCTGTAGAAATTGAATTTTTATAAGCCGCCATGATTACCATTTTTATTTAAAACTCTATACCACAACATACACACAATCATGCCCTCGTTAGTATTAGGAAGACAAGACATAAAATCCATAGAAACTAAGTGTCATGGTTTATCTAGAATAGGGAGAGGTAAATATGTTAATCCTCGCTTACGATTTGTAGACTTCGCAATAGCACATGTTGCACAAGCTTGAATGTATGAAACTACATTGTGCTTCATTTTTGGCTAGTATAAATATCTTTTTAGTATAGTGTTAGTCTTACCTATTCCAAAATGACTTGTAATGTTATTATAGTGAGATTCCCATATCAACTTCTTGCATTTTGCAATGGACACACAAATTTGACCAAGGTGACAAAGCATTCCATCTTACAAATGGAAATCATGAACATGTTTACTTTCCACAAGCTGGTTGTAAATATCAGAAAAATTCAATATCATTACCATACAAATGAGCCAAATTTTCTATTTGGTGACCACATGATTACAACACCATACTTATAGTTGTGATTGGAGGCTTTCTCAAACAATTTGCTACTTTGTTAGTCCTTCCTTTCTTATGGAAAATGTTAAGATAAAATTGTTGAAGATAGGTTGACCATCTTTGATGTCTATCATTCTACAATTCTCCTTTTGTTTGAAATTTTTGAAGAGGCTTGTGATTTGTGTATGTGACAATTTCCTTGCCTAAAATATAGTGTTACCATTGTTTACAAGCTTGAAAATGGCATATAAATCCTTGTTATAAGTGGGAAACCTACATACTGTATCAGAAAAAAAAAAACCACTATGGTATCCAACCGGGTGTCCATGTTGCATAGGGACCACTCCAAGGGCATATTCAGATGCATTAGTTTCTATTTCAAAAGACCATTGTAAATCTGGAAGAGATAAAACTGGTGTTGAGCATAACATTTGCTTTAACTTCTCAAATGCTTGTAGTTGAGCAATTGTCCATCTGAATTATACTTGCACTCCTTCTCGCAGTGACTGATTTAAAGGTCAATCCAAATGTGAAAATCCAAATACAAATCTACAATAAAAAAATTATCAGCTCTAGGAAGATACGCAGCTCTGTAAGGTTTCTTGGAGAAGGCAAATCTGTAATCACGTGTAAATTTTAAGGATCAACATGAACAACCTCATTGTCAATAACATATCCCAAATGTTTAATACTTTGCATACCAAAAGAGCACTTTTCTTTGTTTTCATAGAGTTCATGGTCTTGCAAGGTTGAGAGTCCTTTTCCACATGTTGTAGATGCTCCCCCCAAGTTTTTCTAAAGATGAGTATGTCATCCACATATACAACTACAAAGAATCAATGAATGGTCTAAGTATATCATTCATTAACCTCATAAAAGTGGTTCAAGCATTGGTTAGGCCAAAATACATCACCAACCATTCAAACAATCCTTCCTTAGATTTGAAAGCAGTCTTCCACACATCTACTAAATCAATTGGTACTTGATGTTACCTAGATTTCAAATCAATTTTGGTGAAGAACTTATCCCCTCTGAGTTGATCCAAAGATCATCTATCCAAGTAATTGGATACCTATTTTTCACGGTGATTTTATTTAATGCCTAGTAGTTAATATAGAGTCTCCATGTTCCATCCTTTTTCTTTGCAAGAAAAATTGGGTTGTCACATGGTGATGTACTTGGATAAATACACCCTTTCTAAATTAATGTGTGTCTTTATCTTTTTATTTCATCATTTTCTAATGTTGATCTCCTATACACTGGCTCATTAGGCAATGGTGTTCCTGGTAATAGAATGATTGACCTGGCATTGTGATGGTAACCCAATTGGAAACTCGCACAAATTATAATATTCTATCAAAATTTGGTCCATTGGTCATTGTTGTTTTGTTAGAGTGGTCGCGTGGCATGTGAGTTACACAATTATTTTTCTTCCTCACAACGAATCATAAGTAATACAAATGTTCCAGTTTGAGAAATCAATCTTCTACATTGCTTTGCACTAATTAAAGATGTGGAGTGTGCAGGACTTACCTTTGGCATCCAATACTTCCATTCACCAAGTTTGATTTTCACATTGTGGTCTAGAATCATATACACCGTGATGTTGATACATGTGTGGTTGCCAGAACAAAACTTCACAAACATCTAGAGGAGCTACATCAAAAATTACTTCATCTTTAAATGGCTTGATGGAATAGGGAAGACAACATTACTTGTTCACTTGAATATCTCATCCTTGGCTTACCTATCCCATAAAGTAGGGTTGTGGGTGTGTCATCTTCAAATTCAATCTTTTCATGATCTCAACAAAAAATAAATTCTTTTGGATACCACTATCAACAATAAAGTGCAGAGCCTTTCCTCCAACCCACATTTATGAATGGAACAATCTCTCCTCATCCTCATGGTACAATATTTTTGCAGTGGCAACAGTGGCATATGGATCCATGTCAATGACTTGTTCACTATCCTTTTTCTCACAAGAGTCTACTGGTTTAGGCTCAACATCTTCTCCATGTGTCTTTATTATTAGATTCTTTATAGTTCTACAATCTTTTGAGTTATGAGAGGCACTTTTATGAACATCACACCACATACATGTATCTTGTGTTTTCTTTGCACCACATGCCTTCTTTGTTGATGAACTGGAAAATGACTCTTTAACTATTTTGTGTCCTGTACATTTACTACTTTCACCTTTCAATTTGTTTTGATTATAGGTAAAAATGGGTTTTGAAGGGACCTGAAACCCTGTACAAAGTACACTAGCTACAATAGACTAGCCAACGCAAAAGGCCACCACTCCAAAAAATCATACAAAAGAACTTAGCCAGAGATACACCCAGTCCGCTGCTAAAAATAAATCTTTGGATAACTGCACCAAAGAGAGAACTATTGTTTTATCCCATTCATATGGGATCACAAGGTCATGTCAAAAGACGGTGAGGATTTCTTAGAAAGTTTACCTTTAATTGTAATCCATCCATCTTCCACACCAGTAGTCTTATCCTGCCAGCACAAAGAATTCAATGTTGGAGGTCCAACACCCAAAAGTGGAGTTGAAATTCCCATAGAAATAGCTAGCGCAGTGCCAGCATGAGATCCAACACCAGCATCCATTAAAATACCATCAGTTCCAGCAGAGCCAGCAGCCAATGAAACATCTGCAATGATACTGGAAACATCCAGCGATGAAAGAAAAGGTTCAAGTCCAGCAACCAGGGCAGGATCAGAGTCAGCAGACCCATCAGGAGCAATATGATGAGCAATATCAGGACCAAAATTGGCCTTCACAGGAACATGCAAAGGATTGACAATATCAAGAGCAACCTCCTTCTCAGAGTGAGGGGAGCATTTCAAGACGGTGTAGTGTTGATTAAAAGCACCCTTCCACCAAGAGGGAGAAGATTTCTTCTTTTTGGTAATAAAGTCACATTGAGAAGAAATATGACCCGTCTTAAAACAATTCCGGCATCTGAAAGGAATGCCTTCAAAGTCTAGCTGTTGGACCCAAGATCCCAAGGATGATTTAATTGTAATATCAACTGGAAGGCCCTTCGAGGTATCAATGTATACTAGGATGCGTGCATAATTCAAATGATACATGTTATCATACTTATAATCAATCATCAAAATCTCCTCCAAAGCCCCACCCACTTCCTCTAGGATGGCGTCATGCCATAGATGAAGAGGTAGATTGGGGAGCCTAACCCATATAGGGATAGTATTGAATACTTCTGTGGAGGGAATGAAATCAGTGTGCCACATATTTACAATAAGCAGAAACTTTTCATCCTCCCAGCAAAAGAAGTACTCACATAGGATTGTAGCTCTATCCTTCACATCATCAAACTTTGCAATGAAAAACCTTTAGCCATTGGGTAAATGTTAATGGTATCTGATAACTTTGGTTCCCATCTTTGTGAAACCTAGTCGTGCATTTGAGGAAGGCTAGGCCAAAAAGCATGAAACCGGCAAATCAGTCCATGAGATTTGAGTATTTCATTATTGTTCATCATATCCTTATCCGCAGCAGAGGAGAGCTTGATAGATAAAGACCTATAGACAGGAATCAGGGAAGTGGAAGACCTATTATCGATTGAAACCCTATGTCCCTTCCCAGCCACAACCGTCTTGGAGACAACATCAACAAATGATCCTTCCATACCTGTAGAAGCCTGAACGTCATCCCCCAAAACAATGGTCGTAGGGCAGGAAGAAGGTGAATCCACAGGGGGAAGACTCCTCCCCTACACCAGTGCAGATGCCACAGCCAAACCAAAGGACCTCGTAGGAGAGAGGGAGGCAGCGATAGCAATACCAGAATGCCCACATTGGGAAGCACCAACACCCAACGAAGGATCGCTGAAATCAGCAGTCGAAAAACCCAAAGACTAGCCAACAATAGATCCGTTGGCAGCAACGACAACCCCCGAGCCAGGCCCTGCACGCTCAGACCTCCCAGCAACAGCAAGGAGTGAAGATGAGGCTCCAAATGCAACCGCAAAACCAACAAATCCAGTTGCAAACCCAGAAACCAGTCAGGGCGAATTAAATAGCAAAGAGGGAAGCATGAACACTAGACATAATCAACAATAAGAATTATTTAATTAACCTTAGTGCTTGTATTTGTTGATCTCCTTTCACCTTTCAATTTGTTGCTCATGAAATAATCCCTCCTTCCTTTCTGCTTGAATTTTTTCTCAATTTTTTAGGCATACTTGAAAGCACTAGATAATTTTCTATATTCAAGAAGTCTATCTTGGTTTGGGTATACCTATGAATCCCACTTTGATATTTCAAAACTTGATGTTTCTCAAAATCTTTGATTCCAAGTTTTGCAAAGAGTGCATGAAATGTATTGGTATACTCTTGAACCGATTGGTCCTTTTGTCAGAGCAGTTTCCATTGCATATATTCTATTCAGAGGTATCTTCAAGAAAATATTCCTCTTTTATGAGATCCACAAATTCTCCCAATGTAGGTTTCAAAATCTATATTAAATTCTTGTCCATATTGAGCTTCCTTGGATGTCAATTTAACTTCCCATGACAGTTTCACATGATTCTCAGCTTTGAGGAGAACAAAGCTGATATTTTTTGCATTAGAGAAATTACTAACAGAAAAATACATTTCTAATTTAGATAACCAATCAGCAACGACGTCTACATCAATTTCCCCTTGAAATTTTGGAATATCAAAATTCACTAGTATTTTTTTGATGAATAGAGGCCTTTACTATTAATAATATAACAAAGTACAGTATTCACAAAAAATCTCAGGGGATAAAAAATCACCTCGCGAAGTGTCACTCGGCATCATGCCAGAATAAAACAACTATTCATCAAACAAAAACATATAAGAAGCCCTCAGGCTGCGAGAGCAATAGCAGAAGAGGGCGGAGGATCTTTATCATTTGGATTGCCCCAAACAGTGGGCCCAAGGGTCTGGTCGGGAAGCGACCACCCATCATTAGCTTCATTTTATTTCTCCATTTCTCCTTCCTCCCGCCTGGGAGAAATTGTCAGAGCCAGGCGAGGGATTTTATCAGCAGGGGCGGGAGGCCACACAGGAATAGTAGCCGACGGCCGAGAAGCAGTAGAGGCAAGCACCAGTGGCCAACCAGAAGCCGAAGCCCCTATTGGGAGGGGAGGCAGAGCAGCGGCGCCAAGAGTGTGGTGTTCTGGATCTCCTCGCCGAGGCACTCATGCTATGATGCCGACCCCGGGGTGGTGTGCGGTCAGCAAAAAGAGAATCCGGTGGCACGCGAGCAATAGTACACAGGGCATTACCCCAATGTTGCAGCAACTCCTGCAAGTGTGCGACCTCAAGGGCCACCTTGTCAGCTTGAACTTGAATCTGCATCATGACATTATTACATAAACATGCCTTAACATAGAGAGAAACATTGATATCCAGAAAGTTGTGAGTAAAAATAATAGCATTGTGGTCTTTCCATAAGGAAAACAAAATCGCCATCCTGAAAGTATGCCAGATCTAGGTATATTGGGAAGGCATTCTGGGAGAGTCACCAAGGAGAGCCATATGCCAAGAGAAGGGTTCAGGCCGAAATGGCATAAATAAACTATGAATCCAGCTCCAGTAATTATGGGCCCGACAACAGAACCAAAAAATATGGATAATGGACTCAGAATGTCCACAAAAAGGGCATTTAGGATCAGGCACACCTAAGTGTCGAAGCCGAGCTCCTAAGGGTAAACCTTGGTAGAGAAAACACCAGGCAAAATAAGCAATTTTGGGTCCAGTGATAGCACCCCAAATAGTGCGGAAACGCCAGCTCCAAGTCTTCTGGGAAGAAGAGATATGCCAACGATGATTGAGAGAATCCACTGTGGGGAAATGGGGCACAAGCCAAGAATAACAAATTTGGGTTTGTAGTTGGTAAATGGCGTATCAGGGTACCATTTCCAATCTTTCCACCAAGGTTTAACTAACTGAATTCCAAGTTTGTGTAGGAGATGCGGCGGAATAGCAGAGACAAGCAAGTCAAAAGTATGACAGTCTGAGCGAGTAAGCCAGAACTGAATCCGGAGATCATCCCAAGAGCGAAGACTCATGGTAGCTATGGAAAACAAATCCTTGGGCGTTTGAATGCCTCGTTTGTGGAAACAAAGAGCACTAATCCCCTGGATTCTGGCCAGAGGAAACCCTTGTTGCCCAAAAAGCGGGGACCACCAAATATTCTATTGATTGAAAGAAAGCCCATCCCTGAAGCCATTGCCGACCCAGCGAAGCCAAGGTTTGACAGCTTGCCAGGTTCTCCAAATACTTTTGGCAACAAAAGTACCTTGGATTTGAACAGGGTGTTTCATAGCCATGAGGGTTTGAAAGCCAATCCCTTCCCAAGCCAGTTTGTGCAAAGGAAACCCAGAAGAAATACAATGGCAAAGCAAGACTTTCCAAGCCTCAGTGCATGTGAGACAACGCACGATCCATTTCGCACAAAGGGCTAGGCCCTGCTTCTAGGTATCAAGTAAGCCAAGCCCACCAGAGGTTTTGGGGAGACAACAAAATTCCCAAGCAACTCTGTGAAAACCATTTTGATCAGCACCAAAGGCCCAAAGAAAATCCCTCAACAATTTTTCGAGCTTCTTGTAGGAAGCCTTTGAAGGGGCCCAACAGGAAGAATAGTAAACATGAGTAGCAGCCAAAACCTTGGAGCGGATCTGAAATTTTCCAGTGAGCGAGAGCGGCTTGGTAATCCAATAGGTAAGCATTTTTTCAATTTTAGCTAGCACGACATTCCATAGTTCAGTAGAAGTAGCTTGAAACGCAAAAGGAATACCAAGGAAGCAAAAAATTTCCCCATGCTGAATCCTAGACCAACCAAACTGGGAAAACCAGGGCGGGTCAGGAAAGGAAGACTACCTGTAGTACAAGGTTTTATACCACTGAATGGCCGAGCCCGAGGCCAGAAAAAAAGTGTCTAGACACTACAAGGCTGCCTTGATATTTTCTTCATCCTCTATAAGAGTGAGAAAAGAATCATCGGCAAAATGGTTGTTAACCAGTTGTTGTGTGGTATTAGGAAGAGAAATCCCACGAACACTGCCTAGAGAAATTGAATGAGCTAGCAAATAGCCAAAGCCCTCGCCAGCCAAAACATATAAGGCAGGAGCAAGAGGGCATCCTTGTCGTATGGATCTGTAGAGCCCAAACGAGGAAGATTGCCTGCCATTAATGGTGATGCAAGCAGAGGCATCCCTGAAAATCATTTGCACAGATTAAAGAAATCTGGGGCCAAAACCCAGAACGTGAAGCATAGCAAGAATAAAAGGCCATTCAATACGATCATAAGCTTTAGCAAAATCAATCTTAAGAAAAAGGGTTTCTGTTGTGACTTACGAGCCCATTCCATACCTTCCCAAACTGCAATGATATTGTCCAGAATATATCTAGACTTAATAAAGCCAGTTTGCTCTGGCCGAACAATTTGAGGGAGGATGTGACGAATCTTAAGAGTCAGCGCCTTAGCGATGATCTTGTATGAGACATTAAGCAAGGTAATAGGTTGCCAGTTGCAGGTATCCTCAAGATCCCCGGCTTTAGGGATGAATTTAATGTTGCCTTGATTGATAATTTCTCCTAGAGACTGAGAGTGGTATGCTTCGAGGTAGACCTGGTGTAAATCAGGACCGATGGCATCCCAGAGTGTTTTATAAAATTCACAGGGAAACCCATCACAACCTGGAGCTTTGTCATCATCCATGGCGAAGACAGCTTCCCGGAGATCTTGCAAGGTAAGAAGTTGGTCACAGAAAACTCGCTGGGAAGGTGAGACACATTGAGGCACAACAGCTATGCAACCCGCAAGAGCTTGCTCGCTTGAAGGAGAAGATCCCTAAGTGGCAAAAACTTGTTCGTAATGACGAACAAAATCTTGCAGAACATCAGGAAGCTCAGTGAGGAGGGGTATTTTGAATGAAGTGTGTCCACCAAATGTTGAGTTTCTTGTGTTTGTTCGTGAACCTCCAATTTGAAGCATCTGATAAAATGGTTCCATCATTTCCTCACATTGCTTGTTTAATGCTTCTTCCATCAATATTTTGAATGGTTCATCTAATCTATCAATTCATTGTTTTGTCATATGCGATCATGTACATCTCAAAGGAAGGTAATCTAAGGGATCCATTGTTTTCAACCCAAGCCTCTGGTAAGTTGATTGAATGTGATGGGACATATAGGAGTGAACAAGCTCTGGTACCACTGAAATGAATTATGGATTCAGAATACAATACCTAGTGTATAACTTGTGCTATTGTTGACCTATTTCAAGAACAAGTTCAAAAAGAGATCTATGCAAATCTTAAAAGTGGTTTGTTTCATTTGATAAAACAATTTATACAATTTGCATGAGATCCCAAGGGTCACCAAAACCCCTTTGGAATTCAAAATGAACAATTTGGATAATATTTATTTCAATAAAACCAAAAATAACAAACTACTATATATTTTTAGTCCAACTTCATAGAGCCATAACTTTTTGCTCGGTGCTCAAAATCATGAACCACTTATGTTGTTGGAAAGATCTCCAAGAGCTCTAGTTTTAGTCCCTTAATATCATGCCTTTGGCAATCAAGTTAAGGGATCGTCAAAAGTTTAAAACCCAAATTTTGAAGACCTCCAAAATTCAAATTTACTAGAACGTTGAAAATACCAAAAAAATTTGATATTTTTCCATTATCACTTGTCCAACTTCATCTGAGCTCTCCTAGTTCATTTTTTTTATCACTTAAATAAATGGAGGGAGTTGTAATCAAGTGTGGATGAAGAAGTTATGGATGAAGAAGTTATAGATGAAATAAAAGCCTTCAACAAATATGACCAATGTATTATGCTCTTACAAAATATATTTGTTTGTGTAGGCTCAAGTTTACTTGGGTAACTAACATCATTTATTATTAGTTGCATTTAGTTGACATTATTTATTAATGTTGTAGTGCATTTAATTTTTGGTTAAGGTAGTTGTTGGCAGTTGTCCTATGCCTCTTTCATCTTCATTTATATTTGAGATGTTTGTACATTGTGTAATATCTCTCAATACAATCTCTCTTTTGTTGGTATAGCGTCTTAAAGGTTGTTTCTCTCATCTACGTGAAGGTTATTAGTGTGCAGATTGGGCTCCTAGGTTAAGTGGAAACACCAACAAGGTATTAGAGTTGTCAATTTTGCATCCCCTTCCAGATTAGAATGTTTTCACCCGTTATAGTTTTGAGGTCTAAGTCGGTAGGGTTTGTTTGATTGGTGTCATATGCACTGTTGGATTTGGTGCATTTGCAAATTAGCTCCTAGGGTAGGGTACAAACCCTAACATTATTTATTATTAGTTGCATTTAGTTGACATCATTTAATAATGTTGTAGTGCATTTTATTTCAATAGTTGTTGGCAATTGTTGCGTACCTCATTGCATCTCCATCTCCATTAATATTCTGGATGCATGTACATAGTGTAACATCTCAATACAATCTCTCTTTTGGTGGAATAGAATCTTGAAGGTTGCTTCTCTCTTATATGTGTGTAGATTGAGATTGGTTCCTCAGTTGGGTGGAAAGACCAAAAATGTCGAGTCTAGAAACACTTTGTTAGAAAATGATTGACACTATTAGAATCATGTTACAAAAAAGCAGGCACTTTGAAGAATGTTACAAATTGTCTAAATTAATGAACAAAAAAAGAATCTTTAGATATAGAGAGGTCATAGGTCTTACCTCTCTTATCACCTAATTCATTTATTATGCCTATATCAAATGGTAAAATGTTAAAGTTAATAAACAATTATTTATTATTTTACGATTTTGCCTTATATGAGAAGATAAAACATTTTTAATCAAATATTATATTTTAAAAACTTAAATATTCTTTACATTAAAGACTCAATACAAGTGGAAAATAATCTTTGCTCTTTATAGTGGTATATTAAGACATCTTGAACTATATTAAAAACTAAATAAACTTTTTTACGAACTTTGAGATCCCAACAACTTTAAGATCTAAACAAATACAAAAATGTATTCTACTAGAGAGCATGCGAGAATGAGCTTGCTAGAATATTGAGATATAATATAAGTTACGATGTACAAGAGTCTTACTTATAAAAGCAAGATGAAAAGTAGGATTGCACTAGATGTCGCATGTACCTTAATCCTACATAATGAGATGACTAAAATGTTGACTAACATAACTAAAAATAGTTGTGATAATATAAGATCGTGTGACAAATAACCAATCTTCTAGAATACCACCTTAGATCTAAGTAAACTTAAGTCATATGAATAAGTCCCATTTTCAAAACTAGGAAAAAACACTAGGTACAAGACCCTTTTAGATCCAAAACCTTATTCATATCAACATACACCAAAGAGTTTGGACAATTTGACATCCAAACCCCCAAGAAAATGTCTCAAGGTTTCTTAAAATATGTTTAAGTTTCTTAAAATATATTTTAACTCAACATTTGTCATTAATTATTTTTCATGTCATCTATTTTGTTCATGATTTTAATCCATGGCAATTGGAAACCATATGTGTTTTCTTGTCATTAATTATCTTTCGTGTAAACTATTTGGTTCCTGATCTTAATCCATCACATTGGACACCATATGTGATTTCTCTTATTACTCATAATTAAATTTTAATCCATAGCATTGTAAACCATTTTTTATTTCTTCTATTACTCCTAACTATATGTATCTCCTAAGTATATATATTAGAACTAGGAGTAGGAGAAAAGCAAGTTAGTTTCTAAATAGATGTAATAAAATGTTGTTAACATTCAAAAAAAATTGTGATATTGCTATCAAGATTCAATTGTGTAGTTTTTGAGTCCAACTCATTGACTCATGTTTCATGAGTAGTGGTTCACAAGAACCCATCTCTCATGAGAATGAACATAATACTTCGCATTCATTGCATCTAGGTGATGCTCGCAGAGGTGAAGCATCGGGACTTCCCAAGAGGTCACCCATCCCAATACTACTACAGCTCAAGCACGCTTAACCACAAAGTTTCCTCCAAGGTTAAGTCCACTTTGCTTGCAACCCCATTTGCAAAACCTTCAACAAGTGTTGTGCCTTATGAACCATTCATAATCAAGCCTCTTAAGCTCATCAATTGACAAGTAAGACATATTTTCTACAAGTCAAATTGTGATATTGCTATCAAGTTTCAACTGTGTAGTTTTTGCATCAAACTCATTGACCCATGTTTCATGAGTAGTAGTTCACAATTGATGAGATTAAGGGTCTTGATTGAGCTTAAGGGGCTTGATAATGAATGGTTCATGGGCACAACGGTTGCTAAAGGTTTTGCGAATGGAGTTGCAAGAAAATTAGGCTTAAACTTGGAAAAAACTTTGTGGTTAAGCATGCTTGAGCTAGAGTAGTACTGGGATGGGTGACCTCCCGAGAAGTCACAATGCCTTAGCTCTATGAGCATCACCTAGATGCAATGAATGTCAAGTATTACATACATTCTCATGAGAAATGGTATCTTGTGAACCACAACTCATGAAACATGAGTCAATGAGACTCAAAAACTACATAGTTGAATCATAATAGCAATATCACAATTTGCCTTGTGAAAAATATCTTCTACTTATCAATTGATGAGCTCAAGGGGCTTGATAATGAATGGTTCACAAGACACAACACTCGTTGAACGTTTTGCAAATGTTGTTGCACGCAATGTGGGTTTAACCTTAGGAGGAAACTTCGTGATTAAATGCACTTAAAATAGACTAGTACTAGGATGGGTGACCTCCCAAGAAGTTTCAGTACTTCACCTCTATGAGCATCACCTAAATGTAACGAGTGTTAAGTGTTCCATTTGTTCTCATGAGAGATGAACTCTAGTGAATTGTTGCTCATGAAACATGGGTCAATGAGTTTGACTCAAAACAACACAATTGAATCATAGTAGCAATATCACAATTTGACTTGCTATGAAAAATGTCTCCTACTTATCAATTGATGAGCTTAACGAACTTGATAATGAATGGTTCATAAGGCACAACACTTGTTAAAGTTTTGCAAATGGGGTTGCAAGCAAAGTGGGCTTAACCTTGGAGGAAACTTTGTGGTTAAGCACGGTTGAGCTGGAGCCTTGGATGGGTGACCTCTTGAGAAGTCCCGATGCTTCACCTCTATGAGCATCACCTAGATGCAATGAGCACTAAGCCTTTCAATGTGTGCTAAGTGCTTTGTTCATTCTCATGAGAAATAGGTTCTTGTGAACCACTACTCATGAAACAAGGGTCAATAAGTTTGACTCAAACTACAGAAATATCACAATTTAACTTGCTGTAGGAAATATCTACTCAAAAAGTTGTATAACTCTATGAAACCCATGTATATCTTATGTAATAGTATGTAATATAACTCTATGAAACCCATGTATATCTTATGTAATAGTATGTAATAGTGTAGTTTACCTAATTTGTTTAGTTACCTTCCTATTACATCTATGATTTATGACCATTCTATACCTGGCCGAGTTGAAATGACAACATACTTTCACTTGTTAAATACAACACCTAGGTATACTTGCTGAAACGTGGACCCCGTAGAGTCGGGTTATTGATGTAAATAAAAACATAAGCTATCTGTAAACTAAAAAGTAAAACCTGAACAAACTATCTTTCCGTATAGCTAAGAAAATCTTTTATCAAAATGCAAGGCTCATAATATAGAAATTTTAGACTTTATAAACTGGACATTATGAAATCCATAAACCAAATCAAACAAGCCAAGACTTGAAATCAAGTCACCAAGAGCAAGCTCACAGCTTAGAGATTGTTGCATACATCAATAGCAGTAAATTTTAATGAAGAAACCTCTC
Organism: Thuja plicata; assembly: GCA_018584345.1. Classification (NCBI taxonomy): domain Eukaryota; kingdom Viridiplantae; phylum Streptophyta; class Pinopsida; order Cupressales; family Cupressaceae; genus Thuja; species Thuja plicata. Next base: position 1,897,507 of record MU226709.1, on the reverse strand, counting down.
CCAGGCAGTAAATTTCTTACTAAATGTTCAGAACTATGCAGATTCTAACAGTTAAATTTCTGTACTTCATGAGTTCCGCCATAAAAATTAGTGGATAAACCTCTAACCAAGCAGTAACATTTTTATTGTCAGGCCTCCAGCCTTCAAGTTAAACCAAAATTGCATGGACACAGATATAGAAAGATACAAATACCCCCCAATATGAATATGGCTGGATACAACATTAATAGAAAACACATATACATTTATTTAACACAATATTCTAAGTTATTAGAGGAGATTTCTTTACTTCCAAAGCAATATAGACACATAAATGCTACACAAATATTGATAAATTAATTTAAATCTTTATAATATGAAAAAATAGTACAAGGACGATAACCAAAAAAAGAAGGGTTGAAATAGAAAAACATTTCATTTGTCTTTCTTATTTGGTGTATGTTTTGTTTATATCAAAAAAAATTTAAAAATTTGCATGAATGAAGTTTTTTAACATTAAATTTGGAAAGATATAGGGACACAGGAGTTTCGGGCAACTCTGAGTTAAACTAAATGTTCAAAACTGTGCCGATCCTAGAAGGTCCACAACTATACTTAATAAGTACCACCTTAACAAATAATGAATTAAACTCTCACCAAGCAGGTTATTTTATTAGACCAACTAAATGTTCAGTACTGTGAAGGTTCTAAAAGTTCACAACTCCAGCGACTGTTTTATTGAATCTGTAGGAAATTAGGAATATAGGGAAAAACAACGAGACACCCAATAAAAATAATTATAGCTTTCGATACTCTCATAGTTCTCTTGCTATACAAATCACAGATGACTTGTATATATTATACTCTCCCAAAATTGAAAAGCCTCAGGCACTTGCATGTTTCAGTAAGTGGAAACATGCTCCCAGTTCCAACTTCTATTTTTTCAACATTCGAAATCAAATTACTAGATGGTCATTCCTGTCGGCATTGCAGGAGCTGCAGCTCTCGGTTTAGGCTTTTCTACAACAATTGCCTGGGTTGTCAGAACCATACCAGCAACAGAAGCAGCATTTTGCAGTGCACACCTTGTTACTTTAGCGGGGTCTATCACACCAGCCATAAGAAGGTTTTCATATTTGTCTGTCATTGCATTATATCCAATCTCCCAATCACTTGATAAGAGTTTCTCAACCACAACATCACCTTCAACACCCGCATTATTTGCAATTAATGCAGCTGGGGCCAAAAGCGCCTGTAACAAAATTGTCTCAGATACAACTTCAAGGAACAAATAACGTCTTGGGCGAAATTTTCATGATTTAATATGTTTTAAGGCTTAAAACAATGTAGTAAATTTAATTCATGCACATCAGCTTTTATGTACCTTTTGTATAATATCAGCGCCAAGTCTCTCCTCCGGATCTTCCATGGATTGTTTTATTGCTGTCACAAATAAGGATAAATGAACATAAGCTGCTCCTCCTCCCGGCACAATCCCTTCCTCAATGGCCGCAAATGTTGCATTTTTGGCATCCTCAATCCTGAGTTTTTTATCTTCAAGTTCAGCTTCTGTCGCTGCTCCAACCTAATATGTAGATTAATCATATACAAAGGTTAAACTCTTATATTTGTCAGTAAACTACGTAACTCCCACACTACAACCAATGAGTTCCTGTGACAAGATAATCATAGAATATAGTCTAAAAAGGGACCAAAATAGCACCTGGATAACAGCAACGCCTCCAGCCAACTTTGCAATTCTTTCTGATAATTTTTCTGTGTCATAAACAGAATCTGTTTCTGCCATTTCTTTCTTGAGTTGAGCAATTCTTGCTTGAATTTCATCTTTGGAAGCAGCATCGGCTATAATGGTGGTTGTGTCTTTATCAATAGTTATTTTTCTTGCAAATCCCAGCTGCTCCTCTGTGGCATCCTCAACCTTCATGCTCAAATCAGCAGCTATGAACTCCGAACCTGTGAAACGAGAATTTCTTTTAACATCTCTTGAACAATTGTAAATGCCAGCCCCAAAGTTTTCATTCCCGTAGTAGCAAAGTTTGATTTAAAATTTTGAAAAAGCACAGTGATATGAAGGTGAGAACCCCAACAGAACAACAATGATGAGACACCTATCAAAAGTCTGTTGCTGGTTTATGTACAACCAACAGCAACAGACCCATCTACTAATAACATATGTAGTAGTGGATGTAGCAATAATTTCTTAATTTATGCGTCTTGACCTATATATTTGTGGCGCCGTGTTAGGATCACTATGAATAATTTTTATCAGACATTGCTGCAATCGAAAAAAAAATCAGTCCCAAGCTTAAAAAAAATAGAGAAAACCAGAAACGTAAAAGGGCAGAAAAATGATAGCTAAAAAAAGTAGACGGAGCTGGGAATTTCAAAAATAATGGAAGCCTCCCCAGAGATGGAGTTCAAAAGGTATGCAGTTCTCATGTCATAGGAGCTTCCCTGTTAACAATGAAAAGGCACATGCTACCCCACTCGCTAGAGACAATTTCCAGGCAAATAATTACTGCGGTTTTCCTCTACTAAAATAATTCACATATAAGCTACCCTGTACGTTACCCGTTAAAATAGCAATATCTTGCAGAACAGCCTTCCGTCTCTCCCCAAAGCTTGGTGCTTTAATAGCAGCAACGTTAATTACTCCTCTTAATTTATTGACAACCAATGTAGCTAATGCCTCCCCTGTCAGATCTTCTGCTACTATAAGCAAAGGTGATCTCAACTGAGTGGTTTTCTCCAGTATAGGCACAATATCCTTGATGGTACTAATTTTTTGATCAGTGACCAACACTCGGGCATTTTCAAATTCTACAATCAACTTTTCTTGATTTGTCACAAATTGGGGAGATATATAGCCCCTGTCAATCTGCATAAGAGTATAGGGGTGTAAATAATTTATACAAATACAATATAAAAGCATATTTTAACTATGCAAGAAAAACAAAACAAGCATAAGCATCGAGCCTTACCTCCATCCCTTCCTCAACCACAATCATTGTCTCAAATGAGGATGAAGACTCAATAGATAAAACTCCATCCGGGCCAACCTCATCAATTGCATCAGCAATCATGGTTCCTACGAAATCATCATTGCCAGCAGAGATTGTTGCTATAGCTGCACAGAAGACATTACATTTGTTAGAAAGCATAGACGAGCTACGATTCAAATCCAGAACAATGCCTTTAAACAGAATTCTTCTAAGACAATTCTTTAGATAGAAGGAACAAAGCGAAGAATTTGAAATCAGATTAATACACGACTCGTTAGTATACCTTTGATATCATCTCGTCCTTTAACAGGCCTGGCCTTCTTCTCCAGCTCCTCCACAAGACCCTGTACCGTCTTGTCAATTCCTTTCTTGACAGCTACTGGGTTTGCTCCAGAAGTAATATTTAGGAGTCCTAGCTTGATGATCTCCCGTGCCAAAATAGAGGCAGTTGTTGTCCCATCACCAGCTGAGTCATTTGTCTTACTGGCAACCTGCCAGGGCACCAGATTTCAGATGACTATTAAATACGTCCAAATCTTATAGCTTACGCATTGCAAATTTGCAACCCATATATTTTCATGGTGAGGACACTCTACTACTTTACATTTGCACATACTTGGTCTTGGATAATTGTTTATATTCATTGTATGAGACAATAAATCAGGTAAGGGTGAACAAAATAACAAATTAATCTTCACTGATATCATGAAAAAAGTGACGCACCATAAAGGATAAATTAAAGAATAGTAGAAATTCTCATATTAAAATGGCGTTATATCGAATTCTTCTCTACAATGAAGTAAAATATTAAAATGCCTCTTTGGAATATGAAGTCCACAACAGGCTCTCTACTCACTGATTTCAATCCAATGACCAATTCCAGGAAAAGAAAAATCATAAGTGATAGAAAGGTAAAGGTAAAGGTAAAGGTAAAGGTAAAGGATATTATTTGGGTATTGTTGAACTATAGCAATCTTAAGTTTTGAATCTCATGACCGTACTCATACTGGGAACACTCCTATCGTTGCCTATCCTCTTGCCCCTGAGGAGCTCATTGTTTGCTTTGCGAAAAAATGAAATGCGGTACTATTAAGAAACAATGTTCTTACACCACTAGAGAATAACAGATTATGAGTTCATTAGTATGTATTAGTTAAGATGAACTCTAGCTGCTACCATGCTTAATTCCTCTTCCTCTACTGTGTCTTTGTAATGGAACATCCAAAATCTCTAGGTCACATAAAATGTATCGATATTAAAACATGTTCAATATCGGTCTATACAATTCTATTTACAATCTACCTTTTTTTTTTATTGTTTTGGCCTCTTCCCACCCACCAGGTTAGTTGCAACTTTCGCATTAAAACCCAATACGCAATAAACCACCCCACAGAAACCTCACTAAATGAAAGAATAAATACCTCTCGGATTAAAGCAGCCCCTGCGTTCTCCATGGGGTTAGGAAGCTCAATGGCGCGAGCAATGGTGACTCCGTCATTTACCACTTTCGGCATCCCAAATTCATCTAAAACAACATTCCGCCCTGTTCCATATAGTACAGATAAGCCACACAGTGTAACAAATCAGAAAAACCTAACGAAACAAACAGAAGTGAAAAATACCTCGAGGGCCCAATGTAACACCCACGGCATCGGCCAGTTTATCAATACCAGCCTGCATAGCTGCACGCGAATCCTGGTCGAACATGATGTCCTTCGCCGATGCTCTGACCACCACTCTCTGCTTTCTTCTATTCGTTGAGCTTTTCACTGCAATACTGCCAGAGCTGCCTATCAATCTCCCACTAATGGCCGGCATTCTTCTTCCGAGTACATCCTGCAAAAAACACAAAGCACACAGCTTTCGCATCAAAACCCTTGAAAAACCCACAGAAAACCATTAAATGATGAAAAGGTACGCACTGGTTTGGCTATGGAGTGAAATGGGTGCGGTGCGACGGCCGTCTTCATCACCAAAGCATTGGTCGCCATAACAAAGCAGACTTCAACACTCTGCTTCTCGTACTCCTCTTACTCCTCTTACTCGTTACGCCGCTCTGTGTTTTGCAATAATGAGTAATATGCCAAGGGCTTGATAAAATGGTTTCGGATAAGAAGATGCTAAACGAGAGAGCCGGCCGAGCACAGCGGCAGATCATATGCAAAGGGGGCTTAGCTTCTGTAGCTCTCGCTGTGAACGGGCCCCCAAAGCTTTTCTCGAGCCCCACGGTCACGTCGTTAGGGATTCCAATTAGGTGGGGCAGGAGTAGAAACGGAGGGAAGTTTCGGGAAGCTTATTGGAGGGAGAGCTAAGCGACCGGTCACATTTGGGGCTCCCCTCAGAAGTTTCTAGACTCGCCCTTTGAGAGGCTCATTTTGCTACTTAAAAACAAATATGAAGAATTATCTAGAGTGCCTAATTCTTTGTCCCCTTTATTTTTTGGTTTGTGATTAGCATATTTGTTATTATTAATTTTGTTTTGTTCCAACTTACTTCTAAATTTAACGAGTTGGAACATAAATAACAAATTATAAGATTAATTTGTTTTCAATCTAGTTAGGTTTAGTTGCTTCGAAATAAATATTTACAAAATAATTAATATGGGACAAATAATCAAATAACAACAAAAGTTAGATTAGAATCTTATAATTTGTTGATGGCGATGGCAAACAGGTTGAGTGGCAGCTAGGTTACACTTGTCCCGGGCCATGAGGTATTTTTTGTTGCTCAAGGGCTAGAGGTTTGAGGGATGGGGGTCCCTTGTTTATCTGTAAGGAGTCCGCACGGGGAGAAGGGGGTGTAGCAGTTGGTGAAGGTGAAGGGTGTAGGGATTATAACGACGATGTTCATAGGGCTCCATTAAACGTTTTTCACATTTTGATTGTTACTACTTACAAGGGACCATTCTTTAGGGCTGGCTTGGTCTCTGAGGTCTATATAAGCTCATACCATGGGCACTTGTTTTTTGGGTGGTTTTTGCTCATGGAGAATCGATGGATAGTAGCTACTCAAGAGGGCTCTAGTGATCTAGAGATGGCAAACTCGCCCTCTTCGATGTATGCAAGTGTCATGGTGCACTTAAGCAAGTCTCATTCTAGAGAAGGGGTTTCCTCCTCGAAAGGGGCTTTTCGAATTAAAAAGGTGAATGGTTGTCTAGAGAGGTCATAGGAGTGCCTTGTTTTGGTTATTCAACTTGAACAAGTTTCGGACAATATTTAGTATTGGTGCAACCATGCTCTCGTATGTAAATTCATGGGTCTTCGAATCTCTCTATATATTTTGGAATCCTAGGTGTGTCGGGTATGGAATTGAGTAGGGGACATGGAGATATTATTGGTAGTTAATAATTATATTTTGGTGGTTTTCTCTAGCATGATGAATAGGAATGGGGCTTTTGAAGGGGGGGGCTCATTTCTTCAATCAAGTGGGACTCTTTATCAAACCTTGGCATGTAGACTTCAACTCTACTCAGGAGCTCCCCTCGCGAGTATCTATGTAGGTCTGGTTGTTGAGGCTTCTGTTGGTGTTCTAGAGGAAAGGTATCCTTCACTCAATCACATTGCTTCTTGGAAAGCTTGTAGGTTCGGCTACACAAACTCAGGATTGGAAGGTAATTTCTTATGGGCTTATTTGTGTGGAAGTTGATTTTAATAACCCTTTACCAGACTCTATGGAAATTTGTTTGGGATGGTCTTCTTGGATTCAACAACTAGACTACAAGACTTTGTCATTTAGATGTTGAGTATAGTCATTTACGGTGAAGATGCCTCAGAAATAAGATATCCCCCTCAGTAGCTTCTCGACCTCTTCACTTCTCCCATAGAAAGGATAAGGGGAAGGTCCCTTGGTCTAAAGGATAAGTTGATCAACATGGATTTAATCCTGTAAAGCCCCGCAATAAGGGTAGAGGACACAATAGAACTTGGATGGATAGACAAAACTATGGAACTTTTAACATGTTTGATGTTCTAGATGGCTTGGTCCAAGAGGAAGGAATTCCAATTGAACTTTCTTTTGGGGCTAAGGTACAGGGCGTGATGCTAGATGAAGACAAAGTAAAGGAGAATCAGATTGTATGCATAGTGGGCCAACATGATGGGAAGATGGTTACGGATATGATCTGAATTATGAATCAGATTACAATACCTAGTGTGATACCTGCGGTATTGTCAATTTCAATATAAAAACCAGAAGACTAACAACAGAATTGCAAGCCAAAAAGTGATCCATTCTATTCGAAATTTGAGTTTATACAAATATGATGGATCCCAAGGGTCACTAGAATACCTTGGGAATGAAATGAAGAGTCACCATAATGTTTATTACAAATAAACTTATTAAAACTACCAAAAATTTCAAAAAACTATATAAAAATTTAGGCCTACTTGGAGAAGGCATAACTTTCAAGTCCTAGGTCCAATTTGCGATCCGTTTACTTCGTTGGAAAGATAATCAAAATTTGTAGACCCAAAATTGGGAAGTATATCTGCCCAGAAATGCCCCGAAGACCTTCAAAAATGCAGTTTACTGAGACATACAAAATACTAAAAAAATTAGATTTCAGTATTTCCCAATTCCATCCTGATCAGGATATGCCTTCTTAGGCTCTGGATACCAAAGATCTCAATGGGTCTTGAGTCGTGCCTGAAGGTGCAGGTGTGATGGCTTCAACTCCTCCTTTAGCTAAGGTGGCCTCAGATCTTGGGAAGAGTAACAAAGCTTCTCTTGTTTTAGGCCTTCAACAAAAATCCCGGAAAAAGGGGTCTTTCGATAAATCTTCAAGAAGTGGACAAAAAATCGATCAAGAGAAGGTCAATATTATTGGGGATAGATTGGTTGAATCGGGGTCTGTGAAACCCATTGATTCCCACTTCTCCCTATACATTTGTAAATGTGGATGTGGATTGCTCCCTTTTCCTAATGCACAATCAGAAGGAAGATGACCCACTAGGCTCAAGTAGGACTCCACCGCTATGTGGGTACAATGATTATTTGTTGTTAATGTATTAGAAATGGTATGATGATAAGATGATGTAGAATAGAAGGCTAAATAAGAAAATTTAGACAGTTTTAGAAAATACAAACTAACAAAAAATATACAAGAAGTTGTTGGAATAATGGAAGGGTGTGTAGTAAGAGGGGAGGGGTGAATCGACACCCTTAAAAACTTTTACAATTTAAACCTTAGTACTCATTACTTGCATAACCGACCATTGTATATTTTCTACTTCATGCATGCAATATCATAGCATAAATGTAAATGCATGTAAACAAACATTGAAACATTCATGAAACTCATTTACACATGACACAAGTATTTGATAACGCAGAAACCCTTGTTAGAAGGTAAAAATTGCGGTGGGGATGAAACCCACAAAGCTTCACTATGTGCAGAATGGAAGGTGCTTGTTAGGGCTACAAGTTGCGATCACTTCTAATGATCTTACCTTGTTAGGAGTAATATGTCAGACTTGTTAAGTCTACTCGGTTAGGAGATTTTAGCAACACAATGTATGTGTGCACTCGGTTAAGATATTTACATAAAGACTGTTAAGTCCACCTTGTGAAAGGATTTTGTTGTTTGCTACAATCGTTAGAGAGTAACAAAATATATGACATGATTGCTGCAATCTCAAATTATTGATTACAGATCCATTAAGTTCACAAAATATATATATATCACCTATTGTGATGGATAATACCTTTGTTATGCTTGGTAGCCTTGAATGTAGTTCTTCATAACTAAATTCTTCTTTATCTATCCTTCTGCATGAAACTCTCTATCTAATCGATAGATGTCCTTGGCAGCTACAATCATCATTTTCTTGATTGATTATTATATTTATATATACAAGATTTTGACATAATTAGGTTTCACGCTTTTCTTGAAAAACTCTAAGATCAAAGGTTTACAAGTTGACCTTGATCTCCTAGTTTGCATGAATACAATCAGTTAACTAATTACACCCATCATTGACGCTTTTCTTGATCTGCAAGAAACGGTCATCCAGCTAAGCAAAAAGTTATTTTAAAGATTAAAGTGCTTTAGCTGATGTGTAGTTGAGATCCGCTTTTTCTGGTGAAATGTTGTCTCTCGGTGTAGACTGGTGCTTGGTGATTTCTTCGTGTACTAGTGCTCGGTGATGTCTTTGTAGACTAGTGCTCGGGTGATATATTGCTCAGTGATAGTGTTATCGCTCAGTGTTCAAAACATTTTGGTGATTACTGTGCTCGGTGAATGTTGTCGCTTGGTGAGTGTTGTCGCTCGGTGATCATGATCGACCAAACCTATCTGCTTGTATACTAATGACAACTTCTTATCCTTTATGGATTATCAATCTCCCCCTTTGGCATTAGTATCAAAAACTAATATGTACAGTATATACCAAGTGTTGTACTTGTACAATGACTCCCCCTATGTGCATGCCTCGGTATGTAGATACAATCTATGTACATGTTTCCCCCTTTTTTGAAAGTAATGACAAAGATGTAGAACTTATAACTTGTCAAAAATGTGTGAATGAGATTGTTGAATGGCTGCCACCAGCTTTTCCCATTTCTCCTTCAAGTGCTCTAGGGTCATTTGCTCCAAAGTGATTTGAGCATGCATGTCATATATGTTTTCTCTTACTGATATCTCTGGGGTGGCAATTAGAGTCTTTGTCGTAGTCATGTGTTTTAACAACAATGTGAGATTCGGTAGTAATATGGCTTGTAGCTCGGTTACTTCATCTCTGATTTTGCTTTCTGCCTTTTGTATTTCAAGTCTTAACCATTTAGATTCTACAATCTTTTCATAATCCAGTTGGAATGCATTTGGCTTGGTTTGTAGACTTAGTGCACTAGCTTTTAGATCTTCATCTATCTTAGCTATATGTTCACTATGCTCAGTAATGAAGTGCTCTAGAGTGCACAACTTTTGAACTAAGGTAACTACTTCAGAAATAACAGGTTCTAATGTAGCTACTAGTTCAGAAAGTTTCACCTTATTCTCTGCCACTTCTTAGCTTATTTTCTTGGTGAGTTTGTAGTGATACTTCTCTTCGGCTCGTTCCTCAATGACCTTCTCGGCGTCTACATTCTATTGTGTGATTGCCTCGGTCAGAACTGCAAGTTGATCAATTATGGGTGCATTTTGATCAATCTCGGTGTCAGACACTACCTGTAATAGAATTTTCTTTGTAGTTTCTAGGACTTGTGTATTTATGTGTTCCTTTTTGAGCTTGTCTTGTTGTGCTTTTCTTTTGCATAGTTCCTCATATCTTGTCGGTGACTCGGGATCAAGTGTTCTTGGATCACAGTCGGGTATGTCTATTATCTCATCGAGTGTGACGGGGGCTTTATTTTTCTTGTTCTTCTTATTCTTCTGAATGTTGCTTGTATCAGGGGAACGAGGTACGATAGCAAGAGGCTTTTGTTGCTCAGTTTATGTCGTTGATTGCTTGGGAGGTGTGGTGCCTTTGCTAGGTTGCTTAGTTTGTACCTGTTGTTTGGTAGTAGACGTCTCTACTTCAACTTTTTCTTGACCTGCAACCTTGTCTACCTTTCCACTGTCCTCAGTGGGTGCATCACTTGGTTTGTCCTCTCCATTGGTATTTGTCTTCTCCTCTTGCTCCTCACCTTTGTCCATTGGTATGTTTGCTTCAGTCTCAGGTGGTGTCTTTTGTGATTCAGTCATTATATTGATTGCTTGAATCAAGTAAGGCAATTTACCTGGTACAAGTACCTATGCAACATCAGTAGTGTCATGTTCATTTATTTGCTCAGTGGCCTTAGTGACATCTTCATCAACCTTTGCATTATCATCAGGATCCCCTTGAGTGATATCTTGTATTGTTATCATTGGTGTTTCCCTTGATGATTTTAATATATCAGGAATATCATTCATTACCTTACTTGCTTTCGTGGTTAAGTCAATTGGATTAACATCCTCGGTGTCGTTGATGAAAATGTGCTCGGGGCTTGGTGTGGCCTCCTTCTCCTCGGTGTGAGCAGTCTCGGTTAGAGCTAGTACCTGCTCGGGTGGATTAAAGATTTGAATCCAAATCTTATTGCTTTTTATGTCAATATCTTCTAATTTGTTCTGCAATACTTTTATGCTATGGTTTTTGCATAAAATTTATTGGTGAACTCCTTCATGGTCGAGTCAATTTCTTCAATTGTTGAATTGGGCATGAATGTAACTAAGGATCTCTCCCTCATCTATTTCTCCATGTGTAATGCATATGTCCACCTAGCTGATAATTTATCTTGTAGCTCCTGTGGAATATGATTGCCAAATTGTATGGGTACATATTTGTAAGCTACCATCATCTTAATGATTGCTTCTTCTATTTTGTTATGATCCTCGGTAGACAGAGTTCCCCATTGTCTAATCTTATGATATTGTATACTGCCTGTGTTGACGATTGATTCTGCAATTTCATCAATTGTCTTTGGTATTTTGGCCTTTTCTGCTTGGATCCTTTGTTCTCTTTCAACTTCTTTAATATCATCCTTGTCTTCTCTTCCTCTTACATATCTCTTTCATTGTCTTGGTGTTGGTTTCTCAGTTGAGGCTTTTCTTTTCTAATATGTTTTTACAGTGCCCTTCTTCAATGGTGGTGATTCTACCTTAGTTGTTTTGCTTCTTGTCCTAGATGCAGTCGTTACTTCAGTAACTTTTGTTTTCTTGGCCTGTGGTGGCTCTGCATCTGATTCTGTAGACTCAGAATCACTTAACTCTTTGCTTTCACGGACAGGTGTTTGTTCCTCGGTGATGTCTATTGATTGTTCCAACTGTTCATTAGTTACCGATAGTTTATTCTTAAGTGTTTTCACCATTTGTGTTTTCTTCTTTCCTATTTTCTTGACCACTAAGCTAGTCTTTATTCTTGACTTGGCTTCCTCATATGTGCCAAATCTGCTTATAGATTTGTCAACTGGTTCATTCAGCAGGGCTTCAATAGCTCTTGTAGCTAGATCTATGTCAATTTCATAGTCCAATGGCGATAACCATGTTGTTCTTGGGTTGGCAGGTTTGATGAGTGTTGTGTTGGTGTCAACTATAAAACATATCTCATCCTTGTATTGTTCAACCAACTGGGAAGGGATTCTCATCCTCTTCTCCATCCCATTCTTGAATGTAGTAAAATATGCATCCAATAGTGGTATGAAATTATCTCATAGTGATTTAATGTAATCACTAATCTGTGTTGTGATAGGTCGTTGGTGTCCCAAGTGACATTACCGACAGAAGGAAAAAATTCTGGAAGTAAAAGAATGTGCATATCAATAGAGAACTGAACTTACATGTATTAGATAGGGCTTATCTAATTGTTCTCATGTTTTCTTCCAGTTGTTTCAGTAGCAGCTCTGCTAGATCAAGTTGCACACCTTTCTTCACTATCTTGTATGCAGTGTTGACTGCTCCATAAGCAACGTTGTTCAATCTTCTTTCTTGAAAGATTTTGTATCCAATCACATATGCACCAAATTTCATTTCAAGGTCGGTGATTGAATTGACTTTTAGACCTCTGTCGTCCTATACAGCTCCAGTTAGCTTTTCAATCTCAGGGCGTTCAGGGTGTCTTAGGGCTTTTGCCTTCTCGGTTATCGGGTATCCAGTCACTGCATGAATCACCTCTTTCGTGATTGGCTTGGGTTCATCTAACCACATCTTTTTGTCATGCACTCGGCTGAGCACAATGCGAATCCATTTTGTTTTGAAGCCTTTTGGGAATAGTAGGGCATTGGTTAACCCTTTTACTTCAATGTGCTTGTACTCATCCTTCAGGTTACCGTCCTTACATAGCTTCTTGTAAGCTTCCTCAAGCTCAAAGTCTCCAATCTCTGCAACTTTACATTGGATGTATGCACAGATGTCTTCAACCAGTAAAACCCTAGGTGAGATACTCGAGAATGCTCCCTTGTCACCGGGTTGAGCAACAACCTTAGGGCAAAACTTGCAATTAGGTTCCTCACAGGCCGAATTCTTTATTAGAACGACCTTATTATCCTTTGCCATCTTGATCTTCGAGGTTCGTGAAGTGGATGCCATTGTTTGTTAATTTAGGGCTTCTTGGAAAATAACTTGTTAACTCGGTAAGTCTAGATACTCACTGGATGTTTGTTGTGAATGCTTGAAACCAGTTGGAGTAGCTTTGAAAGTGTTGTGAATCGCTCTGCAATGTAGTTGCTCTTCTTCACTCTGCAATTTTCTCTTTACCACTGGGTGAACGAATGAGTTCATGTTGCCCTTTTTATAGAAAAATACCCTAAGTGATGCATTAAATGCTTCACCTACCATTCGGTCGATGAAACTGAGATGCTCAGTCAACACACCAAAGTCTTCATCTCGGTGAGTATACAATGCTCGGTACATAGTGTCAACTTGGTTGTCTTCCACATGTTTACCGACATGCAATTTATGCTCGGTTCATATTGACCGACCAGACTAGATTCACAAAACATAACATGCAATACCATGGTGCATCTTCATTCATGCTAATTTGGCATATTCTCCATGAATATAGGAAATTATGTAAAATACAACTTTATAGAGTGCAGTTCCATACTTACTTGTATTGCTTAGGTGGGGGTGGTGGAATCACCTGATCCATTGGATGAGATGTCACCAACTGTAGTACTTGGTCCATCATTATCATTGTTTGAAGCTCTCCTCCACATTTGATTTCTCATTCTCCTGATGTCTTCAATAGTATTTCCATTTGCAAAAGTGCTTGACTCTATCACTCAGCCTCTGCAGTCCTTACTCAAGTGTCCAACCTTAGGACAGTGTAAGCATGCCAAACTAGGGTTAGTCCAGTTTCTAGATCTTCTTATCCATTTCCTCATACAGTTAGCAACTATATTTCCATATCTACCACATGTTGTGCAATTTACCCAAGTGTTGTAATCCCAAACATATGTATTACCGACTCACCTTAGTTGATATGCATTTTCTTGTTCTGTAGGTTTCCATACTTGCTTTATCTTTTTCTTGCATCCATGAAATGTGTGGCCATTCATGTTGAAAGTAGGACAATGTTTTTCAATGGAAGATTTCTTCTTTGGTTTGTTTAGCCTAGATCTGCATTCATATGCTTTGTGTCCACGCTTGTTACAGTTATAAAAATTACCTATGAATGTAGAAGTAGTTTTAGGAATACCTTTTGCTTTGCCCTTGCAAACATTTGATGTGTGGCCTGGTTTTCAATAGTGATTACATGAACGCTTCTTTGGTCTTGGATTTGTGTAGACATTCCTTTGATCAACTCGGTTTGATGATTCTCCATGCTCGGTATACCCTAAACCAGTATTGTTGTTGAGTCTTCTTTGTCCATTCAGAAATTCATCCATTCTTTTTGTATTGATCATATCATTGCGTTGTTGTTGAATCTTTACTTCATGCTTTAGTTTCTCATTTTCTTTTTTTAGTTCATCAATAGCTTCCAATTTTCCAGCAAGTTCCATGTTTACTCGGTTGGCCTCATGACTCATAAGAACTATTTGATTGGTGATCTCAATGTGATGTTCAGTAAGTCTCTGTATCTCAGATTCTTTCTCTTGCAATTTTCAGTAATCTTTCTCGTGTCATCAATAGCCAAAGTTATTTTTGTTCAGCTTGTCTTGCATTATTCATAACATCAATCATCCTTACCATTTGCTTCTCTTGACCGATCTGCAGTACTTTTACTTGTCCAGCCAGATGTTGATTGATTTCATTTAGATCTACAATGGTTCCTTCAGATGTGTCAGATGTGTATCATCTTAAAATGGAAGCACTTCCATTTGGATGAGTTTAGCACCCTCGTTTAGTATGTTTGCATAATAGATTTGCATTTTTACATGTTTAGGTGAAATTAGGGTTAGGATCTTATGGATCCTCCTGGATTTTTCCTCTCCAAGGATCTTCTTTCTAGGTAGGACCTATGTATTGGTCCTCCTAGGCCTCATCTTACTCTCTCTCCAGGCCTTTTAGGCCTTCTTAACACTCTGACTCATTCCCCCACCTTCCTAGGTCCCCGATTGACCTGGGAGCCTTTCTGTCACATCCTGCTGACCTGCCTGAAAAATCAAGACAGGGCCGAGGTCGACCCTATCCTAGGTCAGGGCCGAGGTCAAACCTATCCTAGGACAGGGCCGAGGTCAACCCTGTCCCCCGAAAGGTGTTGGTTCCAATTTCCAGATCCGGAGCTTATCGGGGTCCGAAACTTGAAATAGGTCCCCGGGTTCGGATGCGGAAGTGTTTTCTCCGATATTCAAATTAATATGTTTTCTCCTTAGTTGGAAAATGTGATTGGACCATGATTCAAGGTGAAATTTGAATTTGGATCCATCGCATTGCCCTAGGAGACC
>MU226709.1:1855770-1871733 GCA_018584345.1 Thuja plicata | reverse complement strand
TCCATCCTTTTGATCAATATAATTAAACGTAATATCCTGAATTTGGACATAGGATTTCCCTTCATTATACAAATCTTATTTAGGAGATCTAGGGCATTCAAACACCCTCCAAATTTAGATCTTACAAGATGTACTACCAGATCCAGATTCAGATGAATCAAATAGGTCAGGTACATATTCTTCATGATAGTCAGTTTCATTGTAGCGAGATGCCATGACTTTTCTTTCAGCCAATAACTCTCATTTTGTTTCTTGCCTCTTTGTATTGCTCAAAGAAATTTTGTATTTGCAACTTCTGATTCTCAATATTTTTATCATTCTTATACCTTTCTATTGTAAGATATTTTCTCTCAAGTGATTAAACTTTTCCAAATAAGAGAACTAGTTCTGATACCAATTGTTGGAATAATGGAAGGGTGTGTACTAAGAGGGGAGGGGTGAATCAGTACCCTTAAAAACTGTTACAATTTAAACCTTAGTACTCATTACTTGCATAACCGACCATTGTAGCTTTTCTACTTCATGCATGCAATATCATAGCATAAATGTAAATGCATGTAAACAAACATTGAAACATTCATGAAACTCATTTACACATGACAATTATTTGATAAAGAAAAAACCCTTGTTAGAAGGTAAAAACTGCGGTGGGGATGAAACCCACAAAGCTTCACTATTTGCAGAATGGAAAGTGCCTGTTAGGGCTACAAGTTGTGATCACTTGTGATTATCTTACCCTATTAGGAGTAACATGTCAGGATTGTTAAGTCTACTCGGTTAGGAGATTTTAGCAACATAATGTATGTGTGCACTTAGTTATGATATTTACATAAAGACTATTAAGTCCACCTTGTGAAAGGCTTTTGTTGTTTGCCACAATTGTTAGAGAGTAACAAAATATATGACCTGATTGCTGCAATCTCAAATTGCTGGTTACAGATCCATTAAGTTCACATAATATATATATATCACCTATTGTGATGGATAATACCTCTGTTCTGATCGGTAGCCTTGAATGTAGTTCTTCATAACTAAATTCTTCTTTATCTGTTCTTCTGCATGAAACTCTTTGTCTGATCCATAGATGTCCTTGGTGGCTACAATCATCATTTTCTTGATTGATTATTATATCTATATATACAAGATTTTGACCTAATTAAGTTTCACGCTTTTGTTGAAAAACTCTAAGATCAAAGGTTTACAACTTGACCTTGATCTTCTAGTTTGCATGAATACAATCAGTTAACTAATTACATCCATCATTGACGCTTTTCTTGATCCACAATAAATGGTTATCTAGCTAAGCAAAAAGCTATTTTAAAGATTAAAGTGCTTTAGCTGACGTGTAGTGCTTGAGATCCTCTTTTTCCAGTGAAATGTTGTCTCTCGGTGTAGACTGGTGCTCGGGTGATATACTGCTCGGTGATAGTGCTATCGCTCAGTTTTCAAAACATTTCGGTGATTATTGCGCTTGGTGAATGCTATCGCTTGGTGAGTGTTGTTGCTCGGTGATCATGACTGACCAAAATTGTCTGCTTGTATACTAATGACAACTTCTGATCCTTTATGGATTATCAAAAGTTGTAATGACCCGAAATAAGAATCTAATAATTGTACTGACCTATAAACTAAATTTGAAGATGATTTGTCAGGTACAAAATGCCTTGGGTGTTTTATTCCTGGGAACAAGAAGCCTAGGGCGTTCTATACCCAGGTGTTTTGCCTGAATCCAGGTGCAGTCCTCCCCACAAATCTCAAGTCTCATCAATTGTACCACCTGTACCTACACACGGAGAAACAAGGGAGAAATTTGGATAGAGGGGTTTTCCTTAGTCAAACCCCTGTTTGGAATCAACCTTTAAATGAAATGAAAGTGTGCTATCATATAGTAGAGGATATATATATAAAAAATAGAATATGTCATACCTTGGCAACGCAAATGCTTCTTTGAATGTGATCAAATATGTTGATGCAGTAGATTTGACTTAACACAAAAACACAATAGGAAATCATGAAAGACCAAAACCTCGTGTGGTAGATGTTGTAATTCGCCACAATACTTGATTGAGAAGAATAAAGAAGATGTAGACGTGGGATATCTCCTTCCTTGATAGAACACTCCTTTGCTAGGCCTTCAATGAGGGAAAGAAGTTTGATCCATGGAGAAGAACACCTTGAATAATTGAGAAGAAATCTAAATCTTCAATGCTTGGATGCTTGCATCGAAACCTTGATTTTGCTTGATTGCTTGATCACTCCTTGTTACTAAAATGAGGAGATATAGGGTGTTTATATACCTCTCACAACACCTCAGGGGTTAAAACTCAAGCAAGCCAACTATAAATCCAAATATCCCACTAAATCACTGAGACAGGACCCCAGTTTCGATTTGGGCCTAATCTTTGGGGAACAAAATGTCACGGGCATTATGTTCCTAGGAACACAATGCCCTAGGTGTTATGCTCCACCCAATCAAAGCTCAGATGGGGATCATAAATCCCAAACAATTAGGGGATGCCATATTACAAAGTACAACTGGTTCTGAGATCGGGACAAAACACAAAGGCCACAAAAGGTAACATAAGGCCTGGGTGATGAAATAAATTATTTGATTGGAGTAATAATAGAGGAGCACACCTAGAAATATGGGCTTGCCTCAATTTTAAACAAGATTGAAATGATAGACGACCCATATTTGAATTTAGATGTTCATTGAGCGCCATATAAAGTCCTATTATGAAAATACACTAAGGTGGGTGATAAATAATCATGAAGTTGTACACACATTTCAGGTGCTTATAATTTACAACGGTATACTCCCAAACCCATAAATGATTATTGTATCATGGAATATAAGGGGGTTGAACAACATCCTTGGACAAAAAGTTGTTCGCGATTTGATTGTTTCTCATTTCCCTAATATTGTGTTCATTTAGGAAACTAAGTTAACAATTAAAGTCACGGTGAATAAAGCTTCTAGCATTTGGTCTCAAGGTGTTGTTACAACTAGTGGATGTCGTTGCACCAAAAGATCGACATGCTAATGCTTGATAGAACCTCTAGACATAAAGAAGACACAGGAGGCAGTTAAGCCATGTCACGAACCACCATTGCGTTGAACCACCAAGGAGACCAAGGGCGCAATCAGTCTTGCTCACCATTGTAACAACCCCCCCCCCCCCCCCCAAGCGCAAGCATGAGTTTTGAACCTATGACCAAGCTATGATACCACTTGTTACAACTAGTGGTTGTCGTTGCACCAAAATATCAATGTGTTAATGCCTGATACAACCACTAGACATATAGAAGACACAGGAGGCGGTTAAGTCATGTCACAAATCACCATTGTGTTGAACAACCAAGGAGACCAAGGGCACAATTAGTCTTTCTCACCATTGTAACAGGTACATGTTAGTGCTTAGGTGCCCAAGGAAGTTCAAACAAATTAGCTCTTTTCTGGGATCCTAGAAGGATTGTTCCTCAATGGTGGATTTCAATTCGATCCTCTATTTCCATGGTTGCAACTAGTTTGGAATCAGGTGAAACTTGTATGTTCACTAATGTTTATGCTCCTACTGACATTCTAGAAAAATCTTAGCTTTGGGTTCATATCAATTTTTTCATTCTCTGGTACCCTTTCTTCCTTGGGTTATTGGTGGAGATTTCAATGCAATTTATAGTTTGGATGAGAAAAATCTAGGCTTGATCCTTCTGCCACTCTCCTTAATGAGAAAATAGAATTCTTAAATGTGATTGATGTGAAACCAATTAATGGTGTATGCACCTGAAATAATAGGAGAAGGGGAGTGGAAGCAATTTACGAGAGACTAGATAGATTTCTTGTCTCTTGCTTATGACTGAGTGAGATGGAACATTGAGTTGGAAATCCTGGATTGGAGAGGGTCTTATCGTTGGTTGATAAAGATCTCTATGCTTCTCCCTAATATATCAAAGAGTCCCTCCTTTAAATTTCAGCTTATGTGGTTGCAAGATCCTTCTCTCTAGGATTGAATGAATGATTATTGTATGAAGGGGAGCCTTCTCATGGCACAACTATGCATAGTTTTTCTAAGAGATTACAATATGTGAAGTATAAGCTCAAAAGATGTAATAGATATGTGAATTATAAGCTCAAAAGATGTAATAGATAGTGCTTTGGTGTTTTTCTTGTCTATGGCTCTATCCTTGCTATGTGGATATGAGTTTCTCCCTTTCTAGGTAGCTCCTTTTTTCTATGGCATGAACAAAGATGTAATGATTCTTTAGTTTCTTGGAGAGTTGAAGAGGTTTTTGGTTTGGTGGACCTTGTGGCTGGGGCTTTCTTTAATCCATTGCTTATAGATGGGGATGACAAAGTTGTGGGAAGGATTATTACAATTTGTGGTAGGAGCCTGGGGTTTGGTTCCCTTCCTTCCCAGGCTCGTGGTCATTATGGTTCATGATAGAGGTTCCTAGTATTGGGATCCTAGCATAGTGGGGGCTTGATGTTTGTGGGTGTTTCATGCTCTTTTCGTGCATGGTGTGGTTGGCTATGCCTTGGTTGTTGCGTATGAGGAAGATAAAAGTTGAGGTCGTACCTATCGAAGTTACTTCCTGCGAAGGTGGTTTTAGTGGACTAACATTTATCTCTTTGGATGCTAGTCTTGAGATTGGTGGTTTTGGACTGAGCTGTGATGGAAGTTGCCGACTATTATGGTTCTCCTTTTGTCTTCTCATTTGGATTGTCCATTTTATCTAGTAAGGATAGTGGCCTTGTTTTCTCTCGTGGCCAGTCATTTGTTGAAAGTTTTCAAGTTCTCGTTCTAGTTTGTGGTTTTTGGTTAAAGATTGCAGTTGGTTTTGGGGCTATTCTAGTGGCTATTATGGGGGCTTGGCACATTTTGTTTGCTTCTTCCTCTTTCATAGTTCCGATGGAGGTGGGAGCATATTCTATGGAGGTGGAGACTTGCTTTGTGAAAAAAGGAGGTTTGTAACTTTATGTGGGCTTCGAATTTCTATAGTTGTTTGGATGTGGGATGGGATTGTGGTGTTCTCCCCCTTTGGCTGGTCTTTTCCTTTTCAGCTACTATAGAGGCAAATTCCTTTTATATTGAGGTGGAAATGAGTTTTGCATAGGGAGGTGGATTTCCAATCGGGGAGATGTTTTTTGTCAAAAGATGGTTTTGGACACCACTTTGTTATCCAATGTGCCCCACTTTGTGGGTTGTTGGCAGTGTCTTGTTAGTGGCTTCTTTTGACATCTGCATTGTAAGTGGTCAGTTGTGGCCTATTGTTCTCCTAGTGACCCTTTTGGGGAAGACTAGGTACTTTGCTAACAATGTGCCTCTAGTGACCTTGATTTGTACAACCAACACCTTTGTTGACATGTTATTGTTTTCTTGACAGCCTCTTGATTGTGGTGTTGTAAAGGTCAGCCCCTTTGATTGGCTGCTTATTTAATCAAAAACAATTCTACTTGTATCCACATCTACATGTATAAAATTAAATATGTAGAAAATACCACCTAATGAATGTTAAATAAAGAGATTCCATGGTCTTACTTTTCTATAGCTAAATAAGTAAAAGAAGCATACGACATTTATTAGGACTCATGACAATTGTACATGGTTTGTCTATGGAATGATCAGATTGTACAATTGATCTTATTTAATAATTAAATTAAAAATAAATTTAATCAGAATACAATGTTTTCAAGTATTTCTGTATGTAGTTCAATTGTACATACATATGTTGTTACATGTTTAACATGATAGCTAAAAACAAATTGAGATTAAGATCGAATAACAGTTCCTGTACCTATACCCACATCTAAATATCTAAATTATAGACAGAAAACCAGACCTTATGAATATTAAACAAATAGATTCCATGGTTATACTCTTGTAGGTCAACCTACATGGAAGAAACATAAACATAAATTTCATCATTACTACTTAATGACAATTGTACAGCTACCAGTACAACTCTGGTTATATGTTCAGCACAGTAACCATGAAACTGAGATGTGCTCTTATTCATACACTCTCCTAGTCTATTTTAAATGAAGTCTCCTCCAGGTTCCTGTATTGGTTTCTTTCAATCATTGACATCTTACATTCAGAGAGTTAATCTTCATCTAAGCAAACAACACCAGGAAGGGGTTTGCCTTCCAAAAGCTCCAAGGTGGCACCACCACCTGTGGAAATGTGGGTCATGTTATCAGCAACACCTATCTTCTCCACTGCAGCAACAGAGTCACCTCCACCAATGATGGTGGTCACACCCTTCCTACTCAACTCTGCAACCTTCCTTGCAATTCCCTACATCAAAAATCCTACCTAAATCAATCTCAACAAAGTTATAATTCTATAATTAAGGCATTATGATATCAATCCATGAAGGGAAATACAAACTTCTTTTAGTTCTTTTTTATTCTAATGATAGATCACGGAGTGTGATTTGAAGAATTGATTAAATTTTTTTCTCATACAGCCTAATCCAAAAAGAATATCCTTTACAATTAAACTATGAATTGTAAAAATCTAATATCATTAACACAAACCTCTGTTCCAAGAGCAAATTTGTCGAATTCAAATACTCCCATGGGACCGTTCCAAAGGATGGTTTTAGCTGTGTCCAAAGCCTGACTGAATGCTTTGATGGTGAGAGGTCCAATGTCAAGACCTAGCCATCCTTCTGGGATGGCCGATGGGGGAACAATCTGGACGACAGGTTTCAATTAGCATTTTGTAGAAGATTTTATTTGGATAGCTACAATTTCAAAATGCATATCACAAACCTTACTGTCTGCATCTGCAGCAAACTTGTCAGCTACAGCAATATCCCTCGGCAGCAAAAGAGAAACACCTTTCAATTTGGCCTTTGCAATCAATGATGTGGCAAGATCAAGCTTGTCCTCCTCTACAATTGAATCTCCAACAGAAAGCCCTTGGGCCTTGTAGAATGTAAAAATCATACCACCCCCAAGAAGTAGGACATCAATCTTCTCAAGCAAGGACTCAATAACAGCGATTTTGGAGGAGACCTTGGACCCTCCCACAATTGCAGCAAATGGTTTCTTAGGAGCAGAAACTGCACCTACTAGATAGTTGAGTTCCTGCCTAACACACACTTCAGTTTACCTTCCAAGCTTGGCCATGAGGTCAGAAGCAAAAAGGTAACAAATTTTGAACAATACATATAGGGTATGAAAGGTAAAACAGTTCCCTTGTTTCGACAGCTAGGGGTTTTATAGGTTATTTTTGTGTGGGTCAGGTTTAAATGGTATAATTTAAGTTTTGACTTGTTTAGGTGGTTTATCTGAAATCAAACTGATAGGCACATTCTATCAGAAAAATTAATATAATTTTAGATGAACCATTTAAACAAATCAAATCTTAATGTATGCTGTTCAAACCAGAGTTTTAGCATGTGAAAGAGTGGACGACCTTAAAAATGACGACTTAAAAATGACATTTACTGTTACCTTATTAACAAGCACAATGAAACATCTATCTGCTGTGAAAGATCACGCTGGTGCTGCTGCAGAGACTGATGGATGGGATGTTAGGCTGAAATTTCTATCTGATGAATGGAGTGCTTTGATAAGCCTCCATGGCTTAAGTTCTTCTATTTAAAATGTTTTCTATGTTAGTTTTTAGGGTGTTTTGAGTGGTGTTTTGTTCCCGTTTTTTGAACTCTTACGACAGAAAAGTTTTTGATCATATCTATATGATGTAAGGGACCTGGGGACCTGGTTCCTCTTCTTAATATCTCAACAATGAAACATCTACCATCTACTTGATCTCGATCATGAAAAAGCAATGCTAAAGGAGCTCTGAGTTCTTGATTTAGGATAGCCATTATGTTTGTCTATGATCTCAATCCTGAAAAAGCAATGCTAAAGGAGCTCTGAATTCTTGATTTAGGACAGCCATAATGTTTGTCTATGATCTCAATCCTGAAAAAGAAATGCTAAAGGAGCTCTAAATTCTTGATTTACGATAATCATTATGTTTGTCTATGACCTCCTAGTTGCAGAACAATGGAATGGAATTCAGTCAACTTAGTGAAAACAGGCAGTACAAGAAACATCTTACTTTTTGCATGAGAAAACCAGCAACAGATGGTTTGAGGTATTTAGTGACACCCACTGTGGAGGCATGTGCTCTATGAGCTGTTCCAAAAGCATCATTTACATAGAGATCTGCAAGAGATGCCAGCTGCTTTGCAAATGGAGCAGCATTTTCCTCCTCTTCCTTTCGGAATCGAACATTCTCAAGAAGCAATACTCCTCCTTCAGAGAGAGATTCCACCAGCTTTTCAACTTCAGGACCCACACAGTCATTGGCCTTCACTACCTGAGCAAGCAACAAGTTTGCCATGTTCAGCTTTGAGTTCCGTTCTTACAAACAGAGCACGAATTGCAAGTTAATAACATATGTACCTCACTGCTAAGCAGTTCTGATAACCTTCCCACAAGAGGGTTCAAGCTGTATTTTAGAGTGATACCCTTAGGCCGACCCTGCACAGCAGAAAACTCGAGACTGGAAATCAATTGAAGAAAAATACCTGAAACCCACTCATAGAAGATTGGTTGATAAGAGTTATTTTGGTTTAAACAGCATATTTCAAGTTCTAAGTTGTTAAAGTAAAAACTTGAAACTTATTCAATTAAAAAAACCTGAAACCTACTCAATTAAAAACCCTGAAACCTACTCAACTAAATCAATAGAAGATTGGACCGTTTCAATTATTTTGGTTTAAACCATAAGTCATCAGGAGATGGGGTATTTGGAGATTGTTGATTAATTTTCAAAAATAGGATAAGGAGTATTTGGGGATGCTATTTTTCTTAATATAGTTTAATAATTTTTCAGAAAATATTATGATATAGAATTTTGAAAACAAGAATAATAAATCAGTCATACAAGAAAGACAGTTTCTCTTCAAATAATTATAATTACAATGATAGATAATTAGTCATATAATTATTAATATCCCTTTCAAAAAGTTATCACTATAGCATAGATTTTTGTATCATCTAAAATATCAGCATGAAACATTATGCAAGCTTATTTTATTTATATCTTTTAAGATGTTTTGTCCTAAATATTTTGGTGGGAGACTTCAATTTCTGATGAGGAGACTTGGGAGACTACAGTAAACAGCCAAGAGTCAATTTCTAATGGGGAGACTTCGGAGTCTGGAGGAGACAGCCAAAAGAACCCTGTACATGGGGAAGTGTTCAGAAACATTTTTGGTACCCTCCCAGTTGTGTCTCCATCTAAGTGTTTCAGGAGGTGAGAGGGGCCTCTGGTAATCATGGTTTAAATAGTATATAATAATTTATTATATTAGTTCATCTGAAATCATATTAATAAATGGGTTTTTTTGAAAAAAATAATAGATTTTAGATGAACCATCTAAACAAACCTAAGCTTAAAATGTACTGTTTAAACTTAACATTAGAATACATACTTTCTCAAGTCAGCCAGCAAGCAAGAGTATTTAGAGCTTAAAAACAGATTGATTTTCAGAAGCTTTTTGGAGAGGAGATTTACCAGATGAGAACAGAGTATAATCTTAGCACCATGAGCCCTTAAGTAATTGATGGTGGGAATGGCAGCTCTGATGCGTGTATCGTCTGTAATGTTTTTGGATGAATCGAGTGGCACATTCAGATCAACGCGAACCAAAACCCTCCTCCCCTTCAAATCCTTCTCACCCAGTTCACCCACACTCTTCTTTCTGGTCGCCATAATCACTGCAAATGGTTTGCTCTGTATGCCCACAAGTTGAGGTGATTTATAAAGTTATGACGGGCATGGGAAAACATCGAGGCCGGCTTAGTAAAATATGGCGGAGGTACAGATATTAGAACAGCTTTGTCGATGAGTGTCTTAGTGGCTTCCGCCATTGATGGTTTCTGCGAGGTTTTCCCGATGTGAAACTATGCTAAGGTGGCTCCACTGGAGTATAATCCAAAGGTTTAAGCAGGTAATGTCAAGGTTGATATTTGATTGTGGGTTTGGCCTTGCTGGAGATTCTATTTTACCAACCCATCCTCTATTTTTTTTTTTCAAATGTCCTATTTTCTATTACAAATGTCATATTTTCTATTACAGTTGCCATTAAGAACATTAGTTTTCCACAATCCGTCATTGTTATTACTGTTGTTTCTGGTTTTGATTGTTATAGATTTTTCACATATCAATGTTTAGGATCACACTCTTTGATCCATCATCACCATGATGGAAGCTCACAGTGTTGCTCTTGTCGCTTAGTAGTTTTATTGTTGTTTATTGTCCCTACTCATGAGTGACCATGTATCCTCTTACATTTTTTGTGAATATATGACACATATGAACATAAAATAATAGTTTTTAAACAACACATTTTAAGCTTTGATTTATTCAAAATGTTGAGATGAAGAAACTAACCTCACAAAAATAAAATTTACAATTTATAATTCACTTATATTTTAAAACTTATTAACAAACATAAATGAAGAATTATGAAGGTTTTTTTAAAGCTTGATGATAAACACATCTTTGGAGACTCTACAATAGTCCATTTTTTACTCCCACTTTATATTGGTTTTTCTTCCCTAGGACAAAATGCTACAAATATGGGAGGGAGAGCATTTGTTACATCCCATTCTTGAGTACTTTTTAATAACTTAAAAATTATTTCATGTGAAGTGCCAAGTTAGTTAGTTAAGTGGATTTTGTATATTTAATTAAGGAGTTATAATTAATATGACCGTGTCTTCATTTATGTAAAATATTTAGTCATTAATATTCATATGGGATTTTTATTCATGAATGGATAATGTTTTACGATGCTATAAATGATTTATTGTTTACAAGATTATGAAGATGAAGATTTGACAAATCCTTTCTTGTCACTGAATCCAAGAGTAGATCAATCTCGCGAATAGGGGAAGAGTATCATACAAAGAGAGAGGATGCAGACATGAGATGAAGGTTGGAAATGCCATTCGAGCAAGATTCCATAACTGAGTATCTGGTCCTCAGGTCTTGGGTTAGGTTGTTGCCTTGGTCATGTTAGGTGGGTTGTTGTTCTTAACTTGGTTCTTAATAAAAGACTAATGACTTTTAATTAATAGAAGTGCATTGTGATATATTCCTATTGATTTAAATGAACAACCTCGACAAACTCATCAATTATCTTTGTTTGATTGTATATACATAACATCTATGTAAGCATATACAAATATATGTATATATAGATAAATGTATACATGTAGTATGTGCATGCCATAGATACATGACCATTCATAAACACATAGATATAATGTATTCTATAAGCGACCATGTGTATATCTATGATGATTAAGCGTCAATTGAATACATAAAGTGTAAGTTGGTACTAAGTTTTAATAGCATGTATACATTTAACTATATGTATGTACATGTATATATGTATCATGATCATTATATTATCAATATTATTAATATACTATTTTATCATTGGTTTAACCCAACATAAGATTAATTTATAATTAATCATCCTCATCAGCTGGAAACATCTTGGGTGGCAACGTAACTCTTCTTGCCACCCGAAAGCAAGCAGGAGTTTCTTTCATTCTTGATTATGGCTCATCGACTCATTTGGTTGGGGGGGGACCAATTCCTTCATTCCTTCTTTCATGCAAAAGCAGGGCTCTGCATTTTGCTTCATAACTTGGAAACTAAACCAAAAATGGTGAATCAATATAGTTCGAGCATATAGCTCTCATTAGCAATCAGCACACTTTTCGTAAAGGAGTCAAGGATAGGGTTATCACCTTCAAAATTCATTGGGAATGGTCTCATTTATGATGCTATCTATTTTACATATTGTTCAGTCAATCATATAATTGTTCTTCATTCTCATTGTCGCCATCGATTTAGAATAATTGCAGTAAATAAAATATTGTTGTGAGTCATTGATTTCTTATAACATGTTAATCTATTCATTTGATCTTAGAAATGGTTCGTAAAATTCATACTGCTTAGTGATATAAGGAATTAGACATAGTAGAAATTCGATTGGGACTCCATTGCATGAATATGTTAGCTCCATATAATAGAAAATTTGCATTAAGATGAACTGATTGAAGCATTTTTAGTTATGCCATCCGATTCTCAATTTTGATCGATGTATCAAAGATCATACTCTTGATGTAAATCCTTTCCAAATTAAATTTATATGCATATAGGAAATGATTGTATCAATGATTCGTATCATATCAAAGAGAATCCGTGCTTTGTTTTTGAGAAATGTATTGATCAGCAATCCTTTCAACTAAATAATTATTTTATTTTCAAGTTTTTTAAACCAAGGAATTCATTCCCTGATGAAGTATCAAAGTATCATTATTTCCACAAGAGGAAGAACCCTCATAACCACATGAATAGAGAAAAAATTGATAATAGTTTACATCTGCATTTCATTGTTATTGACAGTCAAGTATCAAACTGAAACTGGGTCCTTGCTTTAAAACTAAATGTGAGAACCAAGGCTGGGATATGTAGAGTTCACCCCTTTTATTTTATTGCAATAATAACTACCTTTAGGTCTTGGACAAGGCATTGAAATTAAGATGGGTTGGATTGTTTATCCACCTTGCCAAAGGGATGTTGTCCCTTAGTTAGGTTTAGGATGTTACCTTATCTAAACTATTAATGAATTAGAAATCGGGGTAAATTATGATCAACCTCGAGATTAGGTATATGATCACATGACCTTGGATTATTAGACAACATATTCTCCAATCAGGATGGTGAGTCCCTAAGGTCATGGAGACCAAAGTAAAGATCTCAAAGGACTCTTTTAGGAGTTTGGTGGTGACAATGACAACACAAAAGTACAATGTTTGCACCTTTAAAACCTTGGCCAAGGTGGCACTATACTACATCTAGAACCATTAGTCACTAGAACCAATAGAACAATGTCTACCTAGGAAGGTCATTCCCACAGGTGAAGATGTTTATAGATTGACTAGATATGACAATTGTGAGTTATGAACCAAGTCTTGGATAGCATGAAAGATAGAATATTGTGCATACATTATCTTATGTAAGGTCGAGCCACTTCCATGATGAGTTGTGTGGGAGTCCGTTTAGGTCAATATCGTTAGATTAATGGTTATGAGCTAAAACCTCTGATGATACTCTTTCCTCTCTTGAAGAGATCATAAGCTAGAAGTAAAGTTGAACAAGATTTATCATTTAGGATTATAAGGTTCTATGGTTCATGTTTGTT
Organism: Thuja plicata; assembly: GCA_018584345.1. NCBI lineage: Eukaryota > Viridiplantae > Streptophyta > Pinopsida > Cupressales > Cupressaceae > Thuja > Thuja plicata. The sequence continues at coordinate 1,858,482 of MU226709.1, read as the reverse complement.
AGTTATTTCAGTTAATAATTTCTTTATTCAACAAATTAAAGAAATGAAAAATTGTTAGTTAGGTTCCTTTTCATGTGAAGTTAGTCATTCAAGAGAAATTGTACACATTTCTTTCAGTTATTAAATGAATTTCAACTATTTCATATTCATGTGAAAAGGATAGCATTTACTTCAGTTATTATGGTTAAGGTGAAATTTAATTATTATAATTTTTGTTATTTAAATTAAATATTTGTTAACATTTCTAGGAAATAAGTTTTTGGTATGTTACAACATTACTTTGTATAATATCACATCCTTGTTGTTAGATGAAATGAACTCATCTTATAATTTTTTTGTTTCTATTGAAGCAGATTTGAACTCAGCACCATCTAGGTGCCTACAACATCTCATCCAACTTCGATCCAACTTCGATCGTTCTGAATCATCCGTACAGTGTTCGTACACTCCTTCCAGTTAAGTAGCAAGTTTGTCTTCTACATAGAAATATATGTTGACATCAGTGACAAAACATGAATATCAACAACATGATCAGTAACCAGAACTTATATCATCCAACAATCTCCCCTTTGGCATTGATGGCAACATATGGGAGAATCCATATGCATCAACCCAAAAGTACTCTCTCTCAATACAATCTTCTCAATATCCTCAACACAAATCTTCCCAAAACAATAGGGATTTTCTCATAGATTCTTTCCCCCTTTGGTAGCAATGGAAAAGGGTGCCATAACTCATCTGTAGTCTTTTGTAAGGTGTAGCTTTTTCAAATCTTCATGTCCATCAACCAGGTGCAAGATCACCCAAATGTACTCCATAATATTCTCCTGCGATCACTCCCCCTAAGGAGTAGATCCATACGTCAAGTCTAGAAAATGATATAGCTCTGAGATCCACTAGATTGATGCACATTTACATCATTTAGTTACCAGTGGGAGGGGCCATCACCCCAAGCATGCCTATGAGATATTCAAAAGCATCTTTTGGAAAAGGTTTAGTAAATATATTTGATATATGTTCCTTGTTTCTAATATACTCCAGTTTAATCTCTTTATCTGCTACTTTCTCCCTCAAGAAATGATACTTAATAGAAATATGTTTAGTCTTTGAATGCATTACAAGATTCTTTGACATATTCATTGTGCTGGTTTTATCACAATGGATAACCACTGGTTCTTTGAAAATTATTCCGATGTCCTTCAACATTTGTTTCATCCAAACAACTTGTGTACAATTTATTGCAACAACAACATACTCTGACTCAACAATAGATTGAGCAATACAGTTCTGCTTCTTGCTCAACCAAGAAACCAACCTTTTTCCCAAAAAAAATGCACACCACTAGTTGTACTCTTCCTGTCATCCACATTACCTGCCCAATCAACATTAGTAAAAGCCTGGAAAGTAAAATCATCAGATTTTTCATACCATAATCCATATTCTACTGTCCCTTTCAAATATCTAAAAATTCTTTTTAAAGTAGCAAAGTGTGTCTCTTTAGGATCTGCCTGATATCTTGCCACAATTCCAACTGCATTGGTAATATCTGGTCTAGTGTGTGTTAGATATTATAGACCTCCAATAATCGATCTGTACTTAGTCTGAACAACACTTTGAGTCTCATCACTATTAGTCAGTTTGTTTCCTATCACCATAGGTGTTCCAACAGGTTTACAATCTTCCATTCCAAACTTTTTCAACATTTCCTTAAGATACTTGGTTTGAGATATAAAAACGGACCATTCTTACTCTAATTTATTTGCAAACCAAGAAAAAATTTCATCTCACCAATCATTGACATTTCAAATTCATTTTCTATTTCTTTAGCAAACTTCTTACTCATCTTGTCATGGCCTCCAAAAATGATATCATCAACAGTCTTTTCACATTAGACCAAGTGCCCTTTGGTAAATAGACTAATTAAATATAAATAAATAGTAAATATAATTATTAAAATATGTAATAATGAATATGAAAGATGAAAAACAAGAGAAGATATATCTAGTTAATTTGTATGTATTTATTAAAATTGTTTGATCTATTTTGAGTGATGTGGATAAGGTATGGGATCTAAAATTGCAAAGATGTGTATGTTAGAATACTTCAGAGATAACTGAGAGGGGGGGTGAATCAGTTATCTGCAGCTTTAAATCTTTATCTTATACTTATTAATCCAGATTGATACAAAGTAAATGCACATACAGATAACACTTTAAACAACACATCAATTTGGTTACGGGGAAACCAAATGGTAAAAACCCCGGTGGGAATTAGTACCCACAAAGAACTATATTGTTTATAGTGATCCCTGTTAAAAGATCTTCCAACCCTGTTAGGAGTTGTACATTACAATGCAGTAGTATAGTGACCTTGTTAAGGGTCAAACCCTATTAGAAGTCTTTTACAATAACCTTGTTAGGGGTGGAGGACTCATTGTCCAAGTGGTGAAGGCTACAACCTTATGGTTATTTGATACACACTATATCAACAAGATGAACTGTTGTTTGTGACACTGCTTGTCTAATCAATTCCTTTTATGCACCGATACTTTAACCTCTTGTAAAGCAATATAAAAATCTAATCTATATTCTGAATGCTTCAACATAAACATCTATATTATCAACATATGATAAATATAGCTCTGCTACATCAACACTCTGCTCTGCTTGTCAATCTCTGGCTTTCGCAACTCTTCTTATCACAAATGACCTT